>CAMQGK010000140.1:0-315000 GCA_947000775.1 Pterois miles | reverse complement strand
CCACCCACCCCAGCTCCGTACTCCAACCCCCCACCCCAACCCCACCTCCCTCCCTGTCGGAGATTTCAGAGAAAATAGCTGAGGGCCAGATTAGAGGTTGGCTGCCTCTTTGCGTTACCAGCAAAGATAAATATTCCCAGGATGACTCCCATTGCCTGGAGGATGTTTATGTGTGTACATGCTGCTCTTGCCCCCCCACCCCCCACCCAACACACACTCGCACACATTGACACATGTATGTGAGCACATGTGTGAGTTTAAAAACACACACACACACACACACACACACACACACACACACACACACACACACACACACACACACACACACACACACACACACACACATGCTGCATTTCCTCTGTGCTCAGTGTGACACAGTAGAGTGAGCAGAGGGAGATCACCAACATCCATCTATCCGCCTGTTACCAGCTTAACTTGCTGTTACCTGTTGCCTTACTGAGGCGCCCTCATCAGTGTGTGTGTTAAGTGCCTGTGTGTGTGTGTGTGTGTGTGTGTGTGTGTGTGTGTGTGTGTGTGTGTGTGTGTGTGTGTCAGCCAGGTGATAAATGTCAACAACTGCTCCGTGATGTCACTGTCATAGGCCATAAAAGGAATATGAAGATGACGTTGAGTGTCTGCAGGAACATTTACAGATTATGTTACTCTGAAAACACAGTGTGCTCTCATTAATATTACAATCAGTAGTATAAGAGATCTGAGGTAATCCAAGAGATCACAAGCTGGAGCAATAAATATATCAAGAAATCTAAATACACATTTATTTATTTCAGGGGAGTTTTATTTAACAGATTCAGACCAAAGCAATAGCTCCAGCACTGACCACAAGCTCTTGTTCACACCCCCGTCCTCTAAACTCTTTGCCAACGGTCAATAAAGGAGGAGGATACTACTTTTGGCCCGTACTGAAGGCTGTTTAGAAATACTTGGGCAGAGAGACAGATTCAAACTTCCTGGATCAATAACTCATAAGTGAAACTTTGTTAAAACACAAATGATATCACTTTCTAACCATAAGGTAGACAAAGCTACAACCACAACATTGGTGTCTATGTGCAGCCGGCTGTGAGACGAGTGACACAGGGTCCTTCTACAAAGTGCAATGCCAAAAAGAGATGCTGAAAACATTCAGAAACTTCACAATTTAAAACTTTGTTATCCGTGTCTGTATCTTGAAGAACACTTATTCAACCGAGTTAGGGATGTTAATAATTAACCGTTTAACCATTAGCCAACATTAAGAATTTGAACCAATTAACGTTATTGGTTAAACACATAAAAATATTAATAATTTATTAAAAAGCTGAGCAAAACTCAGAGGAGTGGCTTGTCACTTAAAGGAAAGTAGCTGGTCCACCTTAACAGCCCATTTAAGAGAGTCTGAGCCGGTGCTGTTGCTAACGTTAGGGCTAACGGCCTTCACTGTAATCAGCAGACATGGGAGCAGTATCGTTTATTCACATACAAATAAACTGTATGCACACTGCTGCTGCTACATTCACAGCTATCACGCCACCAATAACCCCACAGTCACCGCCGTCACACACACTGTCTCTCGAACAGACGCTTGCTGAAGTTACGCCGTGCTCACTGAGCACGCCTGGCAGACAAACGGCTGACAACCTCGCAGCTAAATGATGTGGTGGAGACTTACTGAGACAATTCATGCAGCATCGTGGTTGCTATAGTAACTCTCCCGGATGGATGAACAAGGCACTCGGTCGTCTGATTCGCTCACTGCAGCTGGTGATAAATGATTTAACCTGTTTGTGCCTCTGCTTTTCGTTGCAGCCGGGTGGTTTGTTAGGCCCTAAAAATAGCACCACTGCGTGAAACACACTAGTTTTGTCACTTAACGGTTAAGAATCAGATAACGAGGGTCAGTTATCAGTTAACAAAAATTAAAAACTAGCATCCTTAGCCTGAGTATTTCCAAAAAGTCTTCAATCCTGGCCAAAATAGTAACCTCCTCTTCCTCCTCCTCCTTGTAGTGTTTATTGGCGGTTGGCACTTTAGAGGAATGGAGTGTGAAACAAGAGACTGAGTCAGTGCTGTTCTGGTGCTGTTGCTTTGGTCTCAATCTGTGACACAACCAAACCCCATTCATTTGTACATAACAGATGGAAATAAAAAAAAAAGTCCCCTGAAATAAATAAACATGGAAATATGAAATAAAAGTCCCCAAGGCTCAAATGTACACAGACCATACAGCCCCCAGTTTGTAGCACAGTAAACATACAGATGGCTAATTTCAGCTACTCACTGCACCTTTAAAGGATGACTATCCAACTTTTTCCGACTAGCAGCCACTGTGGCTACTAATTATAATTACAGGATAATTCATTCATTTCCCAAGACTGTTTTGAGCCAGTCGCTTCAAGAACTTCATCATTAGGCAAGTTGACTGAGTGACATGCTTTGGACAGGACACCGGACTCCAAGATAACGCCTAGTCACTTGAATGAAAATTACTGGCCAAGCGCATAACCCAAGAAAAGTTAGTTGTCATCGTTGTACAGCACATGTGCATTAGTGGGTCTGTTTTACAGATATAAAAGCTCTGTGTTTTTTTTAAAAAAAGAAAATCATAATATGGAGAGTTATAATTGACCTTGTTTGCAGTTCCAGGTGTCCTGTCAATATTTTTACAGACGTCTCTTTTATAACGGTGGTCTAAGGGGAAAATGCTTTTTGGAACCACAAGCTGAAAACAACAAACATGTCTCCTGCTGTGTGTGTTTATGTTAGCTGGGGCACCCTGGTGGTCTTGGAGTTGAAGGCTTTGTCCATGAATTGTCATTCCACATCTCTCTCCTCCCTCATTTTCTCTCATCTCCCCACTGTACATATGCATATAAAAACAATGCAGAGGGCATCTGGACGAGCTGACACACGGTATGGAGTTAGGGGGTGAGTGAGAATGAGGGTGCTACAATTTATCAATAAAATGTTCACATCCTTTTTGTAAAATACTTAGTGAACTATTTTTTTTATTTGTGAATAAATATAATTAATGAAGTATTGCTGGCAAATATTTCCAGAAGAATTAAATGAGCATGAAGGCTGTGATATGTGTAAATAATAAAACTGTTATTTAATTTGTAATAATAATGGTCCAAAATTCCAAAATTGCATCGTTTTGAGACAAAAACCTTCAGATTTAACTTGGGGGGAGAACCCCCAAACCCAGTATATCCTAGTATCTTTTAATCACTGTAGAAATTCAGAATGTAATGATTGATGACACCGGCCAATACACAAGTCATCATGTGAATAAGGAAGTTATCATTTTCCACTTCCAGCACCTCTTGGGCGGCTGTTAATATACCTGGGCGAGCGCCCAAGTAAGGTCTATGCGTGGGAAACACAGAGGCGCGAATCCACGAGCAGGAGAAAACAGCTTTCTCTCTCAACATAGCATGCACAGGGGTATTCATTTCTTCAGTGGACTACATTTACCATCAGCACGTATGGGACATCCACATAAAAGGTGGCAAATCTTTGCTTTAACATTAGCCACCATAAGCTACCGGCTTCAAATATGACATGATCTTGCTTTAAAATATGTGTAATCTGATATATATACAGTAATTTTGTAATGAATCTAATATAATGTAAGTTTTGTCTACACAGCAATATGGTGTGAAAATACACAGAAATTACCCCGTCCTGCATATTTATGTATTTGTATATTTGTGTGCGTGTTATGCACATAGGCATTTATGGCTTGACTTTACGACCATGTTTTGGATGCCAGCATTTGTGTAGTTATGTGCAAGTGTATGCATGCATAACAGCAGTAGCAATACAGCATGCCTCGTAACTCTTTCCTGCTCCACCGTGGCATGTTCACCAATAAAATGGGAGTTGCTAATTAGCTTGTTGTTTTTATTTTCCCCAGCGGTTGAAAAAATGTAAGAGGTGCGAGAGCACAGAGAAGATGTTGCTGTTTGTTATCTTAAAAAGCTAAATGGGAGTGATTCATTGATAGCAGCAGCTATTTTTTTTGTTACGTGGTCTTTACTAGAGAGCCCAAATATGTTTTCCAGTTGCAGGAAACACATTTTTAAATGTGTCATTTCTCGTTATTTAGGTTCACGACGTTTTACTGCAACACAATGTGAAATGTACCATTCGCACATCGTAGAGATCCACTATTATACGTCTTTTTAACAATGTGATATTTAAACAGATTTACGATGGTTTAACTTAACAGTCCCCCGAGGGTAACTGATCTGCCATGTGGGCAAAAGAAGAAATATACACACAAAAAAATAACAAAAAAGCACCTCAGGGAAACTGAATCACATTTTTACAGCAAAAAACCCACAACAATGTACAGGAGAGAAAAAAAAAATAACTTTGTTTTTGTGCTTTGTATCCTAACCACCATTGTGGATGTGCATCATCTCCAAAAATGTACATTGGGGCTTCGTGGACAGCAGGAGACCACAGTAACTCTCCTTGGGCTGTTTTGTGTTTCCTCCGGTAGTGAACACGACTCGTAGAAAGGCTCATTTTCTCCTTTTCAGAAACTCTAGACATTTCAATCTTGTGACAGCTATTTCCACCACAATTGCTTCCCCCTATTATAAACGGAATTAGGGACTGTAAACACTTTGGATGTACGATGAATGCATGGCGCTGCCTGATAACACATATCGCAGCAGTCTACCAGCTGCAGCTGTGCTACAACAGTAAATAAAGTCTATGCTAACTCAGTTCTTGCTGGCCCCTATGGTGTCAACACCGAAACACCACAATACAATAATTCCTCCTTTGGTATCTTTTTTGACGTCTGTAGGGGATTCCCTGTAGGGAATCTAACCTCACAAACCAGGCTGCCCCGAGCCTCGCCCAGGGTGAACCAACATCTTTATCATGGCATCTTCCCAGAACGCTAATTACACAGTAGAGGAAGAGAGAAGCTGGCAGGACTCAATCCTGAGCCATGTGGGAGAAGCCAGGAAGTTCTAGCCATATTTGACTTTTGAAAGCACTGGTAGGATCTGATCGCAGGTCAGCAAGGACACGTGTGTGGCTCCAGTGGTGGCAGACTCAACTGCTCCACTGTCTTTAGGCAAGAGAGGGGTGCCAAAGTAAAAAGGGAAGATGAGTTGTCTTAAAGAGGACCTATTATGCTCATTTTTGTGTGCATACTTGTATTTTAGGTCTCTGCTAGACCATGTTTGCATGCTTTAAAGTTCAAAAAATGACTTACTTTTCTCATACACTGTTTGAGCTCCGCCCCCCTCCAGAAAAGCCCAGTCTACTCTCATTGGTCAGCTGGCCCACTGTTGTTATTGGTCATCCGACCCAAACTCCTGGACTCCACTCCAGCTCCGCTCTAACTAGCTTTATTCTGCTAGTAAAAATGTGTTACGTGGTGACATCACCATGTTACAGAAGAAAAGGTGGGACTTCAATCAAGGCGTTTTCAGGCCTTTGGAGACTGTGGATTTTGGGACTTTGCAGGCCATTTACATGCACAAAAAACAATACAACACACTGAAGGAAAGAAAAAAAGCATAATATGTCCTCTTTCAGCAAACACTTTGAATTCCTACCAGCTGCAGGATCTGACCTAACCATAGAGAGCATGTTATCGTCATTGATCTAACACCATAATATCATCTCAGCTGTGACCTCTCACATTTTAAATGATACATTAGAATAAACAGGTAAGAGTATGGATGTTAATAATTAAGCAGTTAACCGATATAAACATTAAAATATTAATAATTAATCAAAAAGCTGAGCAAAACTCAGAGGAGCGGCTTGTCACTTAAAGGAGAATAGCTGGTCCACCTTAACAGCTCACCTTTTGAGTGTGAGCCAGCGTTGCAGGATACAGGAAGTAGGCTCCTGTCTTGAGCTCGCTATAGCGGAGGAGTTGTAGCGCTCACTCACTGACATATAAACTGTACACACACTGCAACTGCTATCACAGCTATACTGTCACAACAACCACACAGTCACCGCCGCTGCACACACACCGTCTGTCGGACACCTGCCATCGTTACACCGGGCAGACGCACAGCTGACAACCTGCTAAACTAAATTAAATAATGTGGTGGAGAGTTCCTGTCAAAGGGGCTACATGTCCACAACACTACACGTGGCACTGTGGCTGCTACAGTAACGCTCCTGGTGAACCATGGACTCAGTTGTCTGTTGTGCTCATATAATACAGCTGACGCACAGCTGCATGCGACACACTAAGCCTGTCAATTAATGGTTAATAATCAGTTAACATGGGTCGGTTATTAACTTTTTCCCTATTTAAGAGCATACATATAACTTTGTTGAGGGCTACAGATTTGGTTCTTTAAGGAAACCGCTTTCAAGGGGACACTTTAGAGGAAATTGGAGTCAGATGGAGATTAGACAGTTAAGAATATGTTCCCCCTTAGAGGTAAAGTAAGGAGAAGGGACAGTACAGGGGAAGAGTGAGGGGGGGCTGTGTTGTATAGCTCTTGGCACTGGTGACCTGTGAACAGAGGAAATGGTCTTATGTTGTAAGCTCAGCTTCTCTGGAGAGCTAATTTACCTATTTCCCTTTGGACATTTACCTTCATCTGCAATAAATCAGTACATACTGACTGGTTTTCCCTCGTTTTCTGTTTATTTAATGACTTTATCCAAAGTCTCCAACAAGACATTCAAAACAGATAAACAAAATCTTCAACAGATACTTTACAATACAGTCTCTTTCTTTTCCTTAATGCCTGTAGCAGGGCGGGTGTCCGGGCCATTTTCTCTGGTATTACTTTCACATATGCAGAAACTTTTTGGTGTCATATTCTTCATACCGACTTTTTGCCTGTTTTTTTTTCATTGAAAACTAAAGCTCCAATACTATCTAAAGGAAATGATTTTGACTACATATAAATGGGGGTTAATATTATGTTAGGGCTGTCCAAGTTAGCACAATCTTAACATCAACGCAAATTCATTTTAACGCCACTAACTTCTTTAACATTTTTAAAAATCCAACGGGCCCTCCGATCTTGCAGAGGTTGTAGTGAGCTCAGCTTTAAAGCTAGAGCTGAGACACTGGCATCGTAAAACTATAAAAATAAGAAATCTATTGATACCAACCATGTTATATTAGCTTGTCTAGAAGCTCCAAACTTCGCTGCGTACCCACGAGTCTCCCCTTTACAAACATCCCCACTTTATGATAATCACATGCAGTTTTTGGCAAGTCAAGTCAGCACACTGACACACTGACAGCTGTTGTTGCCTGTTGGGCTGCAGTTTGCCATGATATGATTTGAGCATATTTTTTATGCTAAATGCAGTACCTTTGAGGGTTTCTGGACAATATTTGTTTTGTTAATTTATTTCCATTAATAAATACTGTATGTACATACATTTGCATAAAGCAGTACATTTGTCCACTCCCATGTTTATAAGAGTATTAAATACTTGACAAATCTCCCTTTAAGGTACATTTTGAACAGATAAAACAAAAAATAACTATGGACAATCATGTGATTAATCACGATTTAATTCAGCTGACAGCCTTATGTTATGAATATGATGTTTTAAGAAACTTTTCGATCTTTTCAGTTTTTTGAGCTGGTGTTGTGAATTTGCTGCTACTGTCAGGCTGTTCAGCAGACAGCTGTGTTTTAAGTGAGGCGGTTGGCGAAGAGCAGAAAATGATGAGACGTGTCAGAACAGGACTGATATTTTCGAGCTGCACATTTTTCTCCTCGCTTGAGACTTCTGTCCGTCTGTTTGCACAAAGCACAAAACACACACACACACACACACACACACACACACACACACACACACACAAGCATGTATACACCATTCAGACTTATATACTTACACACATGTAATCATACACTCAAGCTCTTATTCATACTCATGCACGCGCAGATGAAGCCAAACATAATGAGGCTACCAAGGTTTAGTTTCATTAAAAGAGTTTGTCTGTATTACATTACTGCATATTGTTTTAACAGGGATACAGCAACATGTCTGAATTGAGATATCGTAACTCAGTAAAAAATTACAATTTACATACGGTAGCACAGAATATTGCAAAAGATTGTTATCCAAGATGTGAGCTGTCAGATTGATATGACATACTGTATGGAGGGCATGTTACTAGACATCTAGTGTCTCACTCACGCACATGCCAAAGCACATAGTGTACACACACCCAAAATAGGTGCTTCCTTACCAGGATGTGCACATCGCGGTGTTTTATGAACTCCCTGTATCTGATTTCCCAACTCCATGACGGATCCTTGTTTAAATATGAAAGATGCAATGTGTCACCGACATCCTATTTTTCCTTCCCTACCTTTGGCAGAGCTGCTTCCCCGTTAATACAAACAAGACTCTCTCGTGTGGAAAATTATGACTGAGGGTTTTTTTTTTTTTTTTATGGGTTTGACACCAACGGTATGAGAAAATATGGTGTCATATCCTGGATCAAACCGTACAACGACTCCATCAGGATTCATGAAGGAATACAGATGAACGGTGTTGAAAGAACGCCTTGTTAAGCGTGACACCTCTTTTTCTCACCAAACAATCAGATAGTAGGCCATACAGCAGCGGTTCTCTGAGCGTAAACATGCTGAGATATGAGCTTTATCGCCCTCATATCACTGACATCTGGGATCTCTCTCTCTCCTTCTCCCTTGTGCTCTGAATGTTCCTTTTTGTTGCTCCTCTGACGTGCCAGTTCATCCGGCACAGGTTGCATCAGCACAAACGCTGTTCACGACAGTCACGCTAATTTAGCCTCTCTCTTTTTTTATAGGCAGGTGTTGTTGTGTGTGTCAGGTGTGTGCACCTACACACACAACAACAACAACTAAACAGAACTGACACCCATGTTTATTGAATAACTGTGTTTGGAGTGAATGGATTTACCAATTTCTAACACTGTTCAAACATACAAAACAAGCACCTCTCAGCCAGCTCAAACATTTGAGATTTTATTGAAATGTGTGTTTGCCTGAATTAACACACACACACACACCCTGCTGTACTTTAGCCTGGAGACATCAGTTTCATTCATCCAGACATCAGCATATCCCTCTTTTCCTCCTCCCAACATGCACGAATTGCGGCTATTTTCACTATTCATACAAGTTATTCCAGTGGTCTGAAACACTCCAAAAATAAAAGCAAATATGATCAACTCTCTCCCAAATCCAAAAACTGCTAAAAGTCAAATTTGTGACGTCATAAGGTGTAAAGTTTGGTGCTGCTCCATAGACAATGAATTGGGAGAGATGTTCTAGGAGCATCCAGAGGAATGATCTGAGTTTACAGGAACATATTAGGTTTCACAACTGAAAACACTACGATAGAATAACGCTCGCTTGAGTATAAAAAAGAAAACAAACATTAAATCAGGCCCTTTTCAGACCTGGTATTATCATGTGTCCTGAATGATCGGATCACAAGTGGACAGCTTTAAGCACAGATGTGAACCCACTCAACATGCACAGCGATCCGATCGCTCAGGCCACATTCAGAGGTGGTCTGGGCCACACATGGCCACATTCTTTTGGTAGGGTGGACACGAATGTGTCCTGGGCCACATTAAGGGCCGTGTACTCCATTTACGTCCAAATGGGATCCGCAAGGTCTCACTACGCTCCTCATGTGAAGAAATAAAAAGACACGAGCACTTGTCTGCCTCGTGGCATGGAAACCACCTCTGTCCTCTACTGTATTCTGTCGGCACAACTGTATTTTATTAAAATATATCTTAGCTGTAGGATATAGTACAATCTATAGGCTATCAAGCGAGGCACACAAAGTGCACTGTTATCATACTGTTGGAAATGTGTTGGTGTTTTTGTTCTTGTGCTTTCCCGTTCCCCCACTCGCTCTCTCTCATCCCTGGCTCTCTGAAGCTCTGTACCCCGATGTTGCCTGGCAAAAACAGTGGTGCCAGCAGCACAGAGGTCCCTCAGGGCCGCCCGTATAATAACCTTACAGCAGGGGCGTCAAACTCAATTCCATCCCGGGCCACATCATTATGGCTGCCCTCAAAGGGCCGGTTGTAATTATAAGACTACCGGTATATAAATATATCTACTCTTGATCATTTCACAAAATTGCCTCTGCATTTGATTATTATTAGTTTTAGTAATAATTTATTTAGTAACTAGCTCTGAAGACAAAAAGTGAGTAAAACAATTCCCTAAATATGTTTAGAACTACAAATGAACTTTCTTCTGTCAGTTCTGTTTTGTTTTTTTTTATACCACAATTCAACCCTCCTCCTTTATCCAGGCTTGGGACCAGCAAAAGTGACCCAAAGGGGACACACTTTTTTTCCTATATTTTTAAATTCAGGGTTTGATTCCCAAAATTTTACATTTCCATCAGCCAGCGGCGGCTTTGTGCAGGCAGGACTGATTCAGTCTGGATGCGGAGGGGTGAACAGAGACTGCAGCTAGGAGGGTCTGCTGACGAGGACTGTGCCGCTTGTGACTGCTTTGGGACCGGGGAGGGTCCACGCAGCACCCACTGCTCACTGAGAAGAACGATACCTGCTTTCATGAGAGTCTCCAAAAGTCTCCAGTAACACCAGCAAAACTCGTTAGATTTGTCGCTAATTTCTTATTTGAAAGACTCGCTCGAGGGGTCTGGAAACTGGCTAAATATAGCGACTAAGTCGCTAAATTGGCAACGCTGCGCTGCTGCTGGAAACCGCTGAGACTGAGAGGTTACAGTGCGCATGTCAAAAAATCGAGATGCATTGTGGGACAGTTTAAGGACACTACTTCTGTGAAGCGGCATAGAATTGAATGATATGCATTCCATATTCTCATCAAGCCCTCGCGGGCCACATAAAGTGAAGTGGCGGGCCGGATTTGGCCCGCGGGCCTCGAGTTTGACACATATGCCTTACAGTTTAACGTTAATAAAATATACTCAAATTAGGGATGCTAATTAAAAAAAAAATGTAACCAATAATCAACCCTCATTAACCAATTATTAATCGTTAACCAACAAGATTAGTGCCTCACATGTAGCGGCGCACCAGCTGCAGTATATGAACACAACAGTTCATCGTCAGGAGAGTTACTGTAGCAGCCACGGTGCTGCATGTAGCATCGCTGACATGCAGCCACTTTCCCAGTAACTCCCCAGCGCACATTTAGTTTAGTTTAGCAGGCTGTCAGCCGTGTGTCTGCCCAGTGTAAGGATAGCAAGTGTCTGACAAACAGTGTGTGTCTGTGCTGCACTAGCGGCTCTGGCGTTGCCAGTGGCTTCCTGCCACACACAGTTACAGTCTGGCAGCACAGCGTAACTTTAGTCAGTGTACGACAGACTGTGAGTGTGTGGCGGCGGTGAGTGTGGGTTTGTCAGTGGCCTTGTAGCTGTGAACGTAGGTGTAACAGACAGTGTGTGTACTTTTCAATGAATAAACGCTACGAGGCTACAACTCCTCCGATTAAGACCGGAGAAAACTTCCTCCATCTGTAACTCCGGCTCAGACTCTCTTAAGCTGGGCTCTTAAGGTGGAAGAGCTTTTCTCCTTAAGGTGATGAGCTGCTCCTCCGAGTTTTTCTCAGCTTTTTTATTAATTATTAATATTTCTTTTAATTGTTTAACTAATAGCGTTAATAGGTAAAAATACTTGGTTAAATGGTTAATAATTAACATCTCTAACCCAAATACAGGAATATTTAGGATATCACTTCTGACATTCCTGTAATATTACATCACAATATGTGCTGTGTTAGCCATGTGTTTACGATGTGTTTATTTGGATATAGAGCGGGGAAGTGAGATCGGAGCGGTCACCGGAGACGCATGTGGAGACGTGTTCTAATGCCAGGTGTGAACAGACATACTTAAAGTTGTCTACTTGAGATCCGATCACTCAGGACACATGTTAATGCCAGGTCTGAACAGGGCCACTGTCTCCCATTCATTGTCTATGGAGCAGCTCCAGACTTTATCCCCTATGACATCACAAGTTAGAGACTTAAATCTCTGGTTTCTGGCTTTGAGAGAGAGCAGCTGATGTTCACAAATGCTGATTGAACTTTCCTAGATCATGGAAATAACATATTGTAATTCATAATTTAGGTGGTGTTCCCCTTTAATGCCTCCTTTCTCTACATTAAATGAAAATGACTGTCATCACTGTATTTTTTTCACTTTTCATACATGGTTTAATATCAGAACATTTAATCTTCTCTGCATCCTTCACACCGTCTGTCTCTAAACTAAAACCACAGCAGAAAATAGCGCTGCTGCTTCACTTTCTTCCTCTCTCTCTCTATTTATCTGTTGTTTAAAGAGGAGGTACGCCAATCTGACAGTGGACACACTGACACTTTTCATCACCACCTTCCCTCTTTATGCAGAAACAGCCCCGTGGCCGGATGCCACGGGTAGGTACTGTAAACATCGCTCCCTTTCTCTCCCTCCCTCCAACACAATAGCGTCCAACATAATTGAGGCATGCAAGTCTGTGGCTGCCATATGCCAAACATGGGCTGGATAGATTGCCGGGAAGGAAGGAATAAGCCGAGGGAGGAGAGGAGAAAGCGGCTCTATGTCTTTGATTAAATCATTCGTGAGAGTTTCATTCAACTTTCGGAGGAAATATGACAATTCTTTGTTTATATTCTTTCATTTTGGTTGTAATGAAAATGGTAATTCTAAACAATAAAGTCTGGATTGAGAGCTGCTTGTTGCATATAGATATATATACTGTATATATATTTCAAACCAGTAGCCATGAGGCTGTCAAACTACTATTCCTATATAAGAGTCACTACAAGTTGCTTAAGTATGGCCTTTCCCTGTCTGAGATGAGCGCATCTCCCTCTCTGTACGCTATTCTGCACAGCACACTGCAAACAAGTCTGGACAGCTTTGTATCTCATCCCTCTTTGGATAAACACAGGCAGGAAATGAATGTGGTTTTACAATGATTCACTCCATACTGGAAGCATTTGCTTTCAAAGAAATCCATTCAAAGCAGCTTTGGCTTCACATGTTTACTATTTTCTCTTGCTTTGGCAGATATGTATCTTTTCATTTGGCTATTTCCTACCTCTAAAACGCACCTTACCATGTTTGGTTTCTCCCCTCTGTCTCAGATAGTTGTGTCATTTTTAAGGATTTTTTTCCAAGTACTGTTTTCAATCGTTTCTCATCCTCTTCCTATGCAACTCACGCCAAAGCATGTGATAGATGATAGATGTGCCAGTCCATCAGAGGACAGCGTGTCACGTTTTGCTTCGCCGAGACATGAATATTACACCTTTATATGAAGGTGTAGTACCAGCAGAGGGCAACAAAACCACACAGTTAGTTAGGTTGAGGACAAAATGTCATGGACGGGCTTAAAATAAGTACGTAAATTAAGTAAAATACGTATGGAAACTATGTAACATCGGAAAACATAAAACATCACAAACGTCACTAATACAAAACAAAAACGGTCTCCCTGGTTGAAAGTCCTGTGCTTGTTGGACCCATCCACCTCCCCTCCATAAGCCATAAGCAGTCTTTCTTGCTTTTCATTCTACATCGCTAGCCCAGAGCGTAGTATATTCACACGGATGCATTTACATTGCAGTCAGTACAAACTACATGGCGTGAAAATGACACGCCTAAAGCAAGAACGGTGTTCTTGTAACATGGTTTTGCATTTTCATGCGACTGGGCTGCCGGTATTCTCACACACACCTTCACACATCAATATATTCAGTCACTCAACTTTGACTGGCTTCCTGTTCACTCTCGCACTGAGTACAACACCTTCACGTTAACCTACAAAGCTGTTCACAGATCTGCGCCCCATTATCTCTGTGGCTTCACCGACTGTTCCTGCAGTGTTATATGCTTTTACCAAACTGATTCCACAGGAAGGCACATAAATAGCACGACATTACAAGGACTTTCTTTGTGTCATAAGGACGCATCATAAGGACGTTTGTAGGCAAACAAAAACACTCACTTAGGTTTAAGCAACAAAATGCTCTGGTTAGGTTTAGTAAAAATGTCATGTTTGGAATTAAAATAAGTTTGTAAATTAAGTTAAATACGTACAGAAACAGTGTCACATAAGTACAGAAAACATGTGACGAATGTAACTAATGAAACTTAGAAACATGTGACGAATGTAACTAATGAAACTTAGAAAACAAATCTACCTCTCCGCCATAAGAAGGCTTTCTGGCTTTTATTCTACGTCAGTAGAAGTGTAGCAGAGTGTAGCATATTTACGCAGCTATGTTTACATTGCAGTTAATACAGATTACATGGTGTACAAATGACACGGCATAAGCAAGAATGGCGTTCTTATTGCACGCTAAATGCCTTGCACATTGTCATTCATATGATTGTTTTTGTCTTTATCTGGTGCTTTGGGTCTGGAAAAGCACTTTACAAATACAATTTATTATCATTATTATTAAGATTAAGATTAATATTATTATCTGTCTTTCACTTAGTCTGTTTTAACGTCTGTTTTTTTCTCTCTTTTTTGCGTCATCCTCTCTGCCTTTCTCTGCAGAATCCCACATTTCTCCATGCTTCTCTTCTGCTCTGCTATCTTTATTAGTGGAAAGTCAAAGTGCCTGAGGCCAGAGCTTAAACCATGCAGTACAGCTGGTTAGGGACTGCCGGAGTAATGAGCTTTACCTTTAGCTGAACCATAAAGGCTGGTGCCTGCCTATGGGCATTCCTGCTCTGAAGTGAGGACAACACACACATACATGGACGTGTACATAGCACCGTCTCCCCAGTTGCTATGACTCCCATTTCTCCAATTTTAAATGTTTCCCCTCATCATGTACAGCCGAAGACAAAGAGAGCCGAGTTGTTGCTGGAGTTTGTGATTGTTGAGTGACCGTGAAGAATCATAAGAGGCTTGACAGAGGTCAGTAAGTGCAATCTCAAGGCGTTCACTCTCCAAAATATATGTTATGTTTGAGATGTTATGTCAGTAAAGCCACATGATGAGACTGTCCAGCCTGATGACATACAGCGGGAGATGATCCATCATGAGCTGCATGGAGGATGAAATAAGTGAGAGCATGAGTGAAGAGGGCAACACATACAGTGTGCTGCTTTTGATGTCGTACCAGTCAAGTCTTGTGATTGTTATTGTTCTTGCCCTGTAATTGCATGTAATTCATAAAAATATAAATGACACTCTTTCCGGGAAAATATAAGACAGAGAGAAAATAGTGAAATTATATTAACTACTTGTTTGATCTAGTTAAATACATTTTTCTTGTACTTTTTTCAGGGTTTTGTGCCTAGTTTTATAACATCATCAACACAGAAAATTATTTTTTTTTCATATTGTTATGTTTGATTTTTATTTCCCAGATGTCAGGGTAGATGTTTACACCAATATCCCCCTCACAAACACACACGATACACTTACACACATGTGCACACACATTTGCTTATTCACATCATGTGCACTTCTTGTATTTTTTATATATTATATTGTTATTGTGGTGATTATATATGTTCTAATTGTTTATCAATATTATGTAGTCATAATATTTCTGTATATTAATCTTGTCTCTCGGTGGAGGCTTCAGATATTCCCAGTGTTGTTGTTGTTTTTTTGCCTCTTCCTGCACTGTATGTTATTTATTTATTTATCTATTTATTTAATAATGTTTGCGTGGTTTTTAAGTTGTGCAAAATAAATAAACAACAAACAAAAAATACGTTTTTTTAACAACAAAATCAGCTTCAGGAAGAGCAGAGGTTTCACACAGCAAACGCCTGATATTTAATGTGTCTGTCTGTCGTTTAGGCTGTCATGTGGTTAACTAAATGCAGACGTGGAAACAGTACGAGAATACTGTTCATGCATGCAAAAACAGAAAGAAGGTCAAATGTACTCAGAGTAAAGTTACTGTGTTACATTTTTAAAAGGGGGTTGGGGTGATTAAAAGCATCTTTAGGCTTCAAAATAACTTGCATTAAATGTCAATTTATACACAAGATGAACAACATCAGCAACAAGACCCCTTATGTCCAAACCAACAGAGAGGCAGTCTGCAGTCTCTGCATACAGCTACAACTGATTATTAGGCTATCAATTAAATAAATATACAACCTTTCTCAGTGTAGCCTCACAAGAACTAACCAGAAAAGAGACAAAACTCACACAATTAAACCAAAATGATCGACAATCAATAAAAGGGGCTGTGGACACAACTGTGCCTGAAACTTATTTTAGAATCAGTATCAGCTGGTGCCGATGATCACCACAGCAGACGACGTGTCGTGGACGTGTATAATATAAAAACAACCTAACAATATAAACTCAACAGCCTGCAGCCACAAACACACATAACTGCAAAGGAGAAACCGCACCGTTGTCAGTGGCCGCGAAGCGCGCACACGCAACTACTTTGCTAGGCAGCGTCATTGCCGCAAAGAGGTAGTTAATGACGTTCTCATGAGGAAAAGAGCTGAGCAGCGTGTGGTTGTTACTCACCTGTCTGACCAGCACCGAAGTCCTTCACAGTCTGCTCCTGTTGACTCATCTTCTCTACTCGTTCATGCCTCGAGGCATAAAGGCCTCTCTGGTCCCAGTATAACCAGTCCACTCGGCCTCTCTGGTCCCAGTATAACCAGTCCACTCGGCCTCTCTGGTCCCTCTGCACTTCTCAAATTCAAATCCTTTTGAGCTGAATTAGGTTGAGCATGCCAGCATTTAGCATGTTAGCCAGACCCAGCGTGCCCACAGGTAGGCTACTGTTGGACTCGGCTACAGGTCACGTACAACGTGGGTGTGTCAATTAGCGCTACTGGTACCGGCTGGCTGGTACATTAAATCTGTCAATTATTAACTATGTCGAGGTAGAATAATGCTAATTATAACCACACTCCATATGTGATCCTTAATTGCGCTTTAAGTGGCCTGAACTCGGTCCCTGAACGCAACATTTATAACGTTTCATTTCCGGTGTGATACCGAGTAACGTCATCACTCTAAATATGGAGCTCCGCCTCCTAGCGGCCGCCGGTACACCTGCAGCTTCCTCTCTGCTGCAGCTGCTGATTTATCTCCTTTCTTCGCGGTTTACCAGGATTTTATTCATGTAATTTTTGTTTTTACTCTGTGAAATGCGAGATAAAATATAGCACAGTAGCTACAACACTTGTGATAATTAAAAATACTCAGAAAGTACAAGTAGCTTCCCCAAAAAACAGCTTTGTTCCAGTAATAAGAGTAAATGCAAGTAGTATACTTCAACTTAATTTTATGAAGTAAACTTAGATAAAGTTCAGTTTCCCATGTATACTTTATGTAGTATGTATATTAATATCCATGTACTAGGAGTATACTTGTAAGTGACTTACTTCAATACTTCTTTGGACAAAATTGGCCCAACTTTTTGTTTATAAAAGTATACTTAACTTAAAGGGTAAGAATAGTAAACTTTGATTATACAACTATTTTATATCTAAGTTGTATTTTATACTACAGCTATACGATGAAGTGAACTACAAGCGAACTTTTAAGTATGCTGTCAGTTTACGAGCTATATACTTGTAGCCCACTTTTAGTTTGTGAAAGTACATTTTAAAGTATACTTTCTGTAAACTACTAGTTTAAAAAAATGTTGCTGCAAGTACACTTTAGTCAGTTCTCTTTTTCTTATTGTACTTATACTACTTGTACTAGTTACAGTGATGTATGCATTACACAGAGTTGTTCCTTTTATTTAATTTGATGTTTTGTGATGATTTAAAAAAATGCTGTTCTTGCATGCCTCCACAGTGAACAGAGAATATAAAAATGTAGATTAAAATAAATTCATATCAAAGGAGACATTTACAAACTCACACACTTAAATAGGCTACTCTATCAAAAAGTAAGTACAACAGAATCAGTGAATATACTTTTCTGTCAGTATAAGTCAAGTATACTCAGACTTTTCTAGACTAAAAGATAAACTAAAAGCATGCTGTTTTATTCAAAGCTTAAAAGAAGTTTACTAATAGCACACTTGAATAAATCCTTTTGGTTAAGTAAACTTAGATGCAGGCGGAAGGATTTTACGCTGACATCCTTCCTTTAGCATGTCCTAAGCAGGTGATGAATTAACTTACATCTGATCACATGCTGTGAGAACAGCACTACAATGACAGTTCCTGAGAAACTTTTTTTAATGCTTCACCGATGTGACGTGGCCTTTCTGAAGCATTAACGCCTGCTTTAGCCTTACAGTCACTAACAGCCACCATTCACCGGGCCTGGGAATCAACCATGTGTGGGCCAGTGATGAACAGCGAGACACAGACAGATCAATAATCCCTGCTAATCCATAATCCCATTAACAGGAAAACAATGAGCAACAAATGTTACTTTTCAAGACTTATCCGTTTTCTATTGATCCATGATAAATAACAGTTATTTGTGCTAGAACTTTGGAGAAGCAAACCACTGAGCGAACTGTGACTCCACTTTGTAATCTTTTGTCATTGTACCCCTTTATGTTCATGATTTCTGACTCTGGTATATGAGGAAAGGCTGCATAAAGATCAGTACATTTTGTGTTTACAGGCCTGTTTGTTGACCAAACAGCTTGTTCCCATTACTGTGCTCGGGCCTAGGTGAACAAGACTTGCTTGTATGTTGGTTAGCAGGGGGAGACGCCAGATGCTTTTCATTAGATAGATCAGCGGCGGCAACCATCCTGTGTAATTTATCTGTTTTTGTGTCAGGGTAAATAAAAAGAAGAAGGGGCTCTCGCTGGCGTTGGACTGTGTTTGAGTGCGAATGAGCTTGTGTGTTGGAGCGCATCTTGGCCTCCTCAACAGCTAATCTCTTTCCTGTTAGCTAAGAATTCTGGGATGAGGCAGGTTTGGAGAGACGGGGAGCAGGATTTTTTTTTTTATTTTTTATTTATTTTGCAGCAGAGGCTGCAAGAGGCCAGCAAAGAGACGCATGTTCCCTGAGAAACCAAGACATCTGTTGTCTGTGAGAAGACAACACACAGGGAGGAGAGCAGGGGATTGAGAGGTCCCTGCAGTCTACACTGCTGACTAATTGGTAAGAGGCCTGTGCGTGAGCGAGTGAAGGAGGGGTGTCTGGGTGGCAAGCCAAAGAGGAAGGAAGACAGGCCACCTCATTCCCACAGGATGAGGAGAAAAGAAAAGAAAAAAGCAGCAACCAAAATTCAGAAAAGGACAGGAGTAATGGCTGTTTCCCCTCGTCCTCCCCTGTCTCCCTCACCCTCCTTCCCTTCCCTCTGTAGCCCTTCCAGACCCAGACTCCAGACTAGCCTCATCCTTGTAATTTAGATTAATTTCTTCCACATTTTCCTCAGGGATTAGGCTGCAACCCATGAGCCCCCCCTCACACACACACACACACACACACACACCTCAGCTCACCCCCTACCATAGTTGCTTAATGCTCTCATTATTGAACTACGTTCCCCACACAGCTACGCCCCACCCCACCCCCAACCGCCACACACACAAATACAAAGCTCTCGGCTCTGATGAGTGTTGATCTTTTAACGTCATTAAATGATTCCTCTGATTATATGAATGAAACAGTTATGTCTTATTTAACTTCTGCTTATGCTGTCACCACGTGTTATTAAGCAGTGAAGCGCAGTTGTACTGAGCTACACTTGAAATGGCAGCAATTGTTGGCCTAAGTGGTCTGTTATGGAGCAATCAGGAGCATTTTTCATTTACTTTTTTTTTAAGTTGAACCTCTTTTCCTTCATCTCTAAAAATTTTCTTCTTAAATAAGGTGGTGAGAGCATCACTGAATTGGACAGGGGTAAGGAAATGTTTGTCAGGATGTTACAACGACCGTTTCACATATGTGTAAGGGTGGCAGCGTCCTCCAGACAAACTCTGACTCGCCGTGTTCTCTGTCTGCTGTAAAATACAGCACGGCGGGCAAATACCAGCCCAGTTCACTCACTTTGACTCCAGGTGTGTTTTAATGCCACACAGGAGCGAGTCACGCTTGGAGCAGACATGTCTCAAACTTTCCTTACAACAAGTCAGCACTAGAACCAATATAAATCCAGCACGGTAAAGCAAAGGCATGAAGGAAATGAATATTTATTTCAGTATTTTCCTGTTAATTGCATTTTCCTCTTTCCGCTAAATTGAAATGGTTAATTCCCCTGCACTGCATTCCTTGTTGTGCAGTTACCCCCCAGCTGTTGGCCTAGAGAGGAAGTCTCAGAGAGGCCGCTCGTATGCACATCTTTGAAAAGCCTCTTAAAACTCATTTGTTTTCTTTGGCTTTTTCTTTATTTGGTGACTTGTACACTAAATTCTGCCTTCTCTGTCGCTTTTATCTCCCCCTTTCCCATCATATTCTTCCTGAAAAGCACTTTATAACTGCTATAAAGTGATATATAGTTAGTTATTTACTGTGTGATAGATATTGTGTTAGTGGCTAGCTCACAAGGCCCTACAAGACAGAACTAAAAAATTTTGCTTCCTAAAACACTTTTTTTTCATAATCATCCACCCAGAAGAACTCATCAGATATAAAAGACATTTTACTAAAAAAACTATAGTTAGTTATGTTCATTATGCTATCAGAAATTTATTTTGTGGAGGTGGAAATTGTTAGACAAATACAATAGTTACAATTAAATCATCCTTAAATCATCATATACAATAAAACAATAAATTTACTAGCTAATGTACCTGAATATAATTGTGCACATAGAGGTCTTTAATAAAAATTATAACCGATATATGAATTATGTTTGCTTCCTTGCTAGATAGATAGCCAAATGTTTCCTCCAACACACACTGCATCATTTTAACTTGAAGAGACCTGCAGGACCAGGGCGATCCCGATCGACTTTACTGTCTTTCTGTGACTAGCAGTTTTAGGCCTAGAGTGAAACTACAGATATCATATGAAACTACAAAACCCTAAGGAATCTACTGGTACAAACAATGTTATGCTAACATGTCAGGATGGGAGCTAAATAACACTCCAAATCTGGGCTAAATTTTAGCGGGTAAAAACTGGAATGGCCATTTTCAAAGGGGTCCCTTGACCTCCGACCTCATGGATGAAAATGGGTTCTCTGCGTACACACAAGTCTCTCCTTTACACACATGACCACTTTATGATAATCACATGCAGTATAAATGTGTTATTTTCACCTATTCTAAAATGGTGTGTTTGAATATTTCTGCATACTGGGGTCCCTCAACAGTCTTAGTATTACTGTACAGAAATTAGGTATCACCGTAAAGCTGAGACTCTTGTGGATCCAATGAGCCCAACTGTATTCATGGGTGATGACGTTAGTCCCCATAGTGGCCATTTAATTGTAGTGAGACCATTTTTTGAAACATGACCTCAGTGTATAAAATGACCTGTGGTGACCTCTAGGATACTCACAGCCTCATGAAACTTTACAGCCACAAACTAGAGACCTAGAGCATTCAGAGGATGGATCGCTTTCCTGGAGCAGAAGTGCTCGCCATCCAACTGCCGAAAAATGCATCTCTTGTTTTGTTGTGTTGTTTTAGAAAACAAATCCCACCATAGATGTTTCTGTGGCGTTTGTCAAAGTCTTGATGTCCCAGTGTGGTATTTTGGAGGAATTATTGATAATTTTTCAAAATTCTCGATAGGTAAAAATGGTTAGATTTACCACCAAATCTGTGTGTAACAAATGGTAGCAACCCAAAAATTGTTGCAACAACATATGAGACATAACAGAGCATGGGGATGGACATCACATACTTCCATCATAATGCTCTAAACTCTTATATATCATTACATTTCATTTTAAACAGTTAGTTAATAACTAATTAATTAATTAATTTGTGTTTATTTCTGATTTATGACTATAACAATTTGTCACATGGTGCTGAGCTGCATCCCAGCTTTTACTTGATGTACACCACGTCTATGTGACATCTACTGCTGACCTGTTATCTCCCCCTAAAGACCCCCTGTACCCCCTTTAAAAAAGACAAAAACGGGTCTATTATGGGTCTCAGAGGGTTAATGGTGAAGAATTATTTTAATGAAGGTTGGACACAGCTGAATGTCATTTTATGAACATTTCTAAATAAATTACCATACTCATACTTTTTCACCTGTCTGGGTGACGAACAAGACAGTTTGTGGCCTGCGTGAATGGCGATGACTGAAGCCAAATACTGCAGTTATTTTTGGTCACAAAAGAGACATTTTTGCTGACTTGAGAAGAGTTAATGTGATTTTCATCACAAGTAAACATGAGTAATAAGTTAAGGTGATTAAAATTATTTATCCTTGGGGAATATTTTCTTCCTCCTGAAGATGCTTTAATTGGGTTTCACCAATAAAGTTGTAATCATCTCTTCATCTTTTGCTCATTTCATTCATTCTTCATCACTTCATTTTAATTTCTGAGAGTCATAAAAATGGAAAATTCATTATCTGGAGATTTAATTTTTTTTTCTGGAGATGAGAGCCACATATTTTGAATTGAAACAATCATCTGCTTCCTGTGTGTTTACTGAGCTGAGAACGGCCTCACCTCCGGATTTATACATGAGAATCAACAGTCGTCTGTATGACTTGTCGCTTGTGACATGGGATGTTAAGACTATGGTTTAACTCATAAAGTGGTTTCAGTGGTTGGGAACTGCAACCAAGCGATTAGTCTGACTGTAAATGAGCCTTAATGTGCAACAGATTGTACAGGCTGTCATTGAAGGGAAGTGGTTGGACTAAATGGAGGGGGTGAAAGTAAAGTGCTCAGTATCTGGGAACATGTTGGGCAAAATGCTGCGACAGTCAGGGGTCTGTAGAAGTCAATGTATTTTCAGTTTGTTGTGAGAAATGATAATTTTCTCTGTCTTGATGTTCCTCCCTTTTGAGTTTTCGATAACATTAAAAATAGATAAAAATGAGAGTATAAAATGAATTTAACATCGTTTTTACTTTTTGCCGCCTTTCTCCTCTTTCTTGACAGTTTTGTCATGTGACTTGACGTGACCTACATTAAAAGGTCATTCAGTCAGAGCTGGCATGAAATACTACAGCTCAGTGAATCTGGAGTTGACAAGTAGCCTTGGGCGTCCTAATGAGATCAAAAGAGTATATTAGCACGTCAGATATAATCTCTGAAAATAAAAGAAGTATATTAGCTTCTTTTTTTCTTATTATGGAAGAAGAGGCGAAGGTAACGGGTAAGTCCGACAAGTCTGCGCTCGCCTCCTTTTCCCAGCTTTATTAGGTGTGTCAGAGGAGAATTACTCACACTACTGTCTCACAGTTGAGAGGAAAATGTTTGACCAGTTACCATGTTGCCTGTGTTTTGCAAAACACATGAATGAGACATTTTAAACAGGTGCATTGTGGTCTGATTAAAACAGGATAGCTGTCTGGTAGGATTCAGCTGTTTAAATGTCACAGGTATTCATGTTTTTCTATCTAGTAAGTTTTTTCTGTCGTATACCTGTATACCTGTTTTACCTTGACTGATGGAAATACTCATAATAGATGGTCAGCTGTGTCCAACTTTAGATTCGCTACTTAAAGGAATACTTCTCCCTTTATGAATTAAAGTAAGAGGCCAGCTTTCAAAATCGTACTATTTAAAACTCCTCCTCCACTGCTTGCACGTGCACGCTGTGAGTCCGTGCATGAGATGGTAGTAGAGGAAGTGTTTTAAATAGCGCAGTTTTGGTGAAAATGCGTGTGTGACTGGATAAATGAGACTTGGATTGTACTGCACAGATCGTGTGAGAGTTTGTAAGTGTATTTTTAATATAGTTTTGCTGCTTTTTTGTTAGAGCTGGCCTCCGTTTACTTTGATTCATCGAGGTTTTACTCCATTTTCAGCTTCTCCATTCGCCATGGAGGCATGCAAGAAAAACAATGTTTTCTACAAGAATTCAAAATAATGCTGTGAGCAGCTTATATGCAAGCGGTCGCTGCAACACTGTCTCATCCCAGCTCGTCACATACTGACGCCTTGTCAGACCCGTGACGCTAAACACATGCTTAATGTTGGGAATTAATCAAAAACACATGCTTAGTTAGTCAGGTTCAGGATAAAACTACATGACTGGGCTTAAAACACGTGATAGGAACGAGCAGCTGATTGTAAAATGAAACGTAACACTTGGTACCCGAACAGCGGTCTCCTGGATGAAAGCTTTGTGTGTGTTGGACTCATCCACCTCCCCTCCCTGTGTCTCTTTCGCTATTTAAACTACGTCACAGCAGCACTTTCCCTGTGCGTGGGCCGGCTGTAGCTCAGTCGATAACGTGAATTGTCCCTGAACCACGTCAATGTTGAAGTGTCCTTGAGTGAGACACTGAACCCAAAGTTGCACCCCGGCTGCTTTACAGCAGCCCATTGCTCCTACAATGCTCAGGATGGGTTAAACGCAGAGGTCACATTTCATGTATGTACCTGTATTTATATGACGATTGTAATAAAGTTTAAGTTTACTCTTGACGCGATGTGTTTATACTGTAGTTAATGGAAATCCCGCTTTATCTCTTACCACCAATAAAGGGTGCCTTGTGCAACATTATCAAATGCTGACGGCCGTGACGAGCGTGGGAAAGAGAATGGGCTGGTCATTCTGTGGGTAAACTATTCCTTTAAGATACTCATCTGACAAGCTTAAAGTTGGCACAGAGGGGATCTCCTCCGCTCACGATAAAGGTGAGGAAAGTGTGCGAGTGTGTTTAATAGCTCACGGCTGCCAAAACAAAGCCCTGTGATGTGACTGACAGAGTGACAACATGAAAGAGAGTCGTGACAGAAGGGACGGAGCAAATAACTTCCAATCAAAGCCTCAGACACAGGAAGGCTGCTGTCTCAACCGTGTTCAACCAGTCATCAAAGACACTCAAAGTCCACCGCCTCTTTCTCTCCCTCCACCAGCCTTCACCAGTACCTCCTCCTCCTCCACCTATTATCTCCTCTCTCAAGGCCAAAGAAGCGTACAAGTTCCAAGTAACTGAAGGCAGTTAAAGTCAACCGCTGTGAGGGCAGCGAGCCACCAGGTTGACAGGTCTGGTTAAACAGGTTCTGAGGGGAGAGGCTGATACTTGTTCAACTGCTAGGTACGGCACACTGCTGCTGCTGAGGCCTCTCTATCTGGTCTTTATGAAACTCTCTCTCTCTCTCACCCACTGACCTCCAAAGCTGGATACATGCAGCACATATGAGGAGAAATGTCGGGGCGATACGTTGAAATTGATACTATCCATAAATCCAGCTATGTGTCACAAATGTGTCTCAATCAGCACTGGTTTGGTGTCACTCCAAGCTCCTGAAACACATAAACAGACAGACCACATGAATCAGCAGGAACTGGCTTGGTGAGTGATGATTAAGCAACCTTGCGCCACACATGTAAAACCCATCTGCAGCTTTGCACCATTTGTTTTTCTCACAGGCATCAAAGTGTCACCTGCAGCGTGAAACGCCAAGCGCTGCATTTCAAAAGACGAAATACACCTTGAAACTAAAAGCAGATCGACCCTTCACACCTGCCCCAAAAGCAGGAAGAAGGAAAAAGAAAAAGGAAGTATCGGTGAACAGGAGACAAGCATGGGAAGATAAGATATTAAGTCAGTATATGTCAATATTTCTCCCATCTTTAAACATAGAACTCCACTTGTCTGCTCTCAGCTGTGCATCTTTGTTCATCACATGATGTACTCTTGAGGTCTCTTCCTTCGCTGAGCCACACAGCCTATTTGTGAAGCTAAGTGGGAGCAGATAATGATGGCTACTGTTCCCATTAGTTTGGGGATTTTTCTTTGCTGTTTATTAATAGGAAACTCTTCCAACACATGACTTAACCATCATCGGTGAACTACCGCTGAAAAGGGGTCTACAGAACAATAGCGCACAAAAAATATGTTTGTGTGTGGCTGAAGCACCATCAACAACTCACTGAATCAGGCTCAAGTCTTTCATTTTATTTTTATTTTTTCCTGAAACTTTAAAACAGTTTGGTTTTTTTTTACATATTTTCAAAAAAGTATATCATGCCCACTTCCTAACCTCTACTCGATAAAAAACTAACCCATTTATAAAAGTTAAACATCATAAAAATCAAAACCATACACCATGAATGATACCGTTATTTACACAAGCCCGTTAAATTACAACATAAATTAGAAAATATTTACATCCAGGACAAGACACTGGATAAAATTCTATGCTTGGAATTTTATGTCTAATTAAAAACATTTTTTTAAAGAAAGAAATATATACATTTACACATGTTCTCACAACATACATACACATACTCTGGCAGGACTGACGTGGTCGGTAGGTTGGTGGTAACTTTTTAAATACTAAGAATGATGAATACCTAACGTGGTCACTAAAATAACGCTGGCAGGTTTAAAAAGATGGAGTAACAATGGAAGCATTGCTATGCTTCCTATCCACATGAACACTGGAGAGGCTGTAACGTCTCTGGTTTCTGACCAAACACAGACTGACAAACCCCCCAAAAATCGTCTTTTCTCATTCAGGCCTACATAAGATTCAAATCATCTTTTCATGAACAAAGCACAATAACACTGGAGCCATTTTGAAGTGGTTGTACAAATCGAGCACACACACACAAAAAAAAAAAAAAAACAGAAAGAAAGAAAATGAAGTGGATTTTCTTCTCTCTCTTTCTCATATAAAAATTGTCCTTTGCAAGTCCATTGAGACACAGGAAATCAGTGGATTTGCCTCCAGACAGAGCAGGAGGATTGGGGAGGGGGGTGAGAGGAATTCATAGCCACAGCAACTCATCTTGAAATGATGTCCTTTAAGGAGAAAAAAAAAAAAAACAGTACGCACTTTGTTCTTTTCCTCCTCTTGTCAACAGAGAGCAGGTCCCATCGTTGTAGCATCAGCACATTGGCAACTGCATAGTGGTTAGTGTGATATGGTGCGTTTGAGCTCCCATTAGGACCAGTACATGGGCGTCCACCATAGGTGCCGGACTGATTTGCAGCCAGCTGTGACAAAAGGTCTTAGAAATCATCAACTTCTCCAAAAATATGTTATAAATTCAACAGTGTGAATAAACACACACTCACGCACAAATTCATCTCTCATAATGACAATACTTATTATTATTACTTTTTTAAAGTCCAAAAAAGGGCAGACAGGGCGGAAAGATGAAGGAACCCTCAAGGGGTTCTCGAGTTTGTGAGGATTCTCCGTTGAGCTCTCATTTCCTGTGCTTGTCCATTTTGTCGGCAGATTTGCTCCCACTGTCTGAGGAGCCCTGGGTGTCGCTGCCGGAGCTCAGGTACATCTTGTCCACTTGTTTGAGCGCCTCGTTCAGGTAGTTCTGGAGCGAGGTCATGGCGGCGCAGATGGCCGGAGAGCCGAAGCCGTGAGTGATGAGGCTGAAGTGGGTCAGGCAGCCCTGGATTCCGGGCTCCATGATGGGGGCCGGCCGAGAGTTTCCCAGAGGCGAGCGGTCCTGAGTGAGTAGGTCGGTGAACTCCTTGCAGATTTGTCTGGAGGTAGAAAACCAGAATGATTTAAGAAGGAACACATATACTGTATCCTCCAGTAATCAAAGTCCTAAATATGGTACATCCTACTTTGCTAGAGGTGTACTTCCATGCAAATTAAAGGCACTGCACGGACAAGACACTTACTTGGCAGCGAGGAGCATGTTCTTGCGAGAGTTAACCTCGTTGCGTTCCACGTGTGGCCTGCCCAGGTATTCAGCTATCGCCTTTGCAGGGAACTCTGTCTCACACACATAACCGAAGTCTCTTGCTAAATGAACAGCTTCACCTAAGAGAGGAAGAAGAAAACAAACCTTGTAAGAAAAAGTCCAAAACACTTGACTCTTTGTCTCAAACCAAATATATTTATGAACGAATAAAGATTATTATAATTTGCACAGACAGTATCACTGCATGTCCTCTGGCAACACTGGGCAAAGATCAAATAGTAAGCTGGTCGGCTTCGGCAGTTTATCAATTCAGAGCGTTATACGCGCAGCCCCGTTCCAACACACAAGCATCAAGGCACATGAAGTGAAGCAGCTGAACTACAGAATAATCAGCTGTGCTCATTCTCCTAGCTCAGGGGGAAGAGGAGCTAGCGAGATGAATATATTTCCGTCTTGAGGGTGGTTTGACTTGCATGGTCATAATGGGCTTATGTGGATAAATGCTAGCAGAGAGCGCCCAGGGCACCAACAGCACCGCTTATTGATAGCCACGCACATCACTTGAGGATGCGAGCGGCTATTCAGCAGCGCAATCTTTAAGGTCAGCAGACCCTCCTGGCGAGCCGAACACAAGATAACAAGGCTTAATTCAGCTTTGAAGGTCTCTAAATAACACACGCCTCCAGTCATTCTCCTGCACAGAATCATCAGCTCCATTTATAAAAAAATTAGCCGTGGAGGGAGCAAAGAGAGGGAAAAATATTCTACCTTAGCCAGCGGCAGGTAGATGTGATTAAAGTGATAATGTTTGTGTGGCAGTGCATCACTGTCTGGCTAAAGGTATGATGACTGATGTTTTAGTATTCAAGGCGCTGACAAGGTGAAAGTGAAGGTGTCACGTTGTGTCACCATTATAACTGCACAACTTGCTGATATTAAATAACTGAAGATCATTTTGTACGGTGCAGACCTTTAAAGGCAGAATATATCAGACAATGTAAAATAATTCAATTGTAACAGTGGTAGAATTGGTAGTGAAATATTTTATGAGTTATATGCAGATGCCTCCTAAGCTGAGAATATCAAAGACTTCATTGAGAAGGGTTACATCTGTGGTAGCTTAAGGAAAACCAGCTTGCGTTCAAACATCTCCGATTTTGGCTAAATGGACAGACATGAAATGGCAGACATTAAATTACATGGACATTGACCATGGGAACCAAGAGGACAGCTAACATTCCTCAAGAAAGGAAACTTTACTTCAAGTATTTCAACAATGGACGGTGTTTGGAGAAGAAAGGCTTAACATATAGCATGGTACTTAAAACAGACACGTTATGGGACTGAGATTGACATTCTCACACTAATACTGCAACATTCCAGCTGCTGCAAACGGCAATTACACCCGAGCAGGCGCTGTGCACTAGTGAGTGATATGTCACACCTTCTACTAGCGAGGTAAGCAGAGTGACATTGGCGGCCTTCCTTCTTCCTGCAGGCAGGTTGAGCCCGATCTTGTCCAGCTTTTCTCTCAGAGAGCGACCTCCGTTTTTTGACTTGGCTCTGCAGAGGAAGAACACAATGTTATTGTCTACATTGTTTCAGTTTGTGGAAAATTGTCAATGGAGGGTTAAGAAATTGACACTGGCTTTGCAAATCTTTTCACATATTATTTTCCTTTGATTAGCATCTGCTTACAGGCATTTCACCCACAAATTATGAGGAACAAACACAGTAGATTTGTGTGATTTTTGTACTTTCAACTAAGATCCAGAGACCATTCTGCAGACGTAACTCACTCCAGCTCTCTTAATAACAAATAAAAAACACAAACAGGCTCTCCTGACCTAAAAACACAATTGATGCTTTGACTCAAATTTGTTTGCATCGTTTGCAGAAACACATAAACTCCCCACTCGCGATGGCCGCTCCAGTTTTACGCATGACTGGAGGGCAAGCTCTCGCTCTCCATGGCGGCGGGTGAGAGAGGGAGCATCTTTAAGGGAGGCATGTGTGTATGAGTCCCCACACCCCACCCCCTCATCCCCCTGTCCCTCTGCTAACGATCCCCCTCCTAGTGCTATATGACCTACTTAAAAATGTCTGTGATTGTGTGTGTGTGTGTCAGCATTAACAACACATGCACATGGGAAGTGGCAAACGTGCACTCCAAGCACAAAATGCTCCGGTCAGGGGTGTTGGGTAGCACATAATGTAACCTCACAGTCCCTCAACAGACTGCCACACTAACGTATGTGCCATAAGGTCAACTGCGCTGCCACGGATAAGCCTGCCCATGCTGCAACCCCCGACGAAGGCACACACACACCCACAGAGTCGTACGAGTGGTACTGACTGTGTTGATGTAACCTATCCCGGGAGGATGCAGAGAACCAAATTTGCAGACCACACAAAGAATGTCACGAACTTTACACAAAAAACTGATGAGCCGAAGCAACTGAGCCAAGCTGTGCTGTTAGAAAAGCCTTTCCCATGGGCGGCTGAGCTTTAGTCGAGAGCTGCGACTCCTCAGTTTGATGAGTATTCATATCTGAGACAACCCTATCAAAAGCTTACAGATAACACATCTTGAAAAAAAAAAAAAAAAACAAGGAAATTAATTATGTTTGGGTTAGTGTCCCTTGTGACTCTACTGTATTCCGGTGTTATGTTGACGATTTTTACAAACAACAACAACAAGGAAATATCATTAAATCTGAGCTCTGACCTGCGTAAAACACCTCCCAGCAGCGATGCATTGAGGCACTCGGGGGGTGACAGACGTCTCTGGACTTCAGCCACGGTAACCTTGTACTTGGACGTGGAGCTCAGCAAGGAGAGGCGGCCCGGTACGGAGCAGAAGACCTCTGTGGGGTTTGACACCATGCCCAGCAGGGACTCTTTCTGGAAAGGAAGACCCAGCGCGTTGCCTTTGGGTAGAGTGACAGGACCTGGAGGGTGAAGGAGAAAGAAAAATATGGGTAAGCTGAAGACCGAAGAAGAACAAAAGAAAAACAATTCTGGTTGTGCAACTGAATTTGTTTATATGTGCTCTTTTCCTGTGTATGTACATAAGCTCTAAATCATCGTAATCCTTTCTGTGCAACAGGGAATCTGTGTTTTCTTGTACGAAATCACGAGCATGAGTGTGTATGCAGCCCTGCACGACTGTGAAAACCAGTGTCTGCTAAAGGAGAGACTTTTGAAATATTGTGTGAGTTTCCAAACATTGGATGCCCTCATGCCAAACACCATCGACAAACAGGTACACACATACTGCCCCTCGCCTACGCCACAGACGCACCTCAGTACCATTTATTATTTGGTCTCAAGGGCTATTCTAGATGATGTGTGTGTTTTTTTTTTTGCTGGTTCTAAGGTCAGACGAAGTCTTTAACCCCCCCACAAAAGCACTTGGACAAACAAAACAGCACAGCACAAAACACAGCTATCTTCATCCTCACCCGCAAGGATGCCCCCCTGATAATAAGTCCTCTGTAAGCGATCAAGGTTCCTGCCACCTCGCAGTCCTAATACTGAGACAAAAATCACAGAGTCACATGAGTGCTTTAAGGCTCCTCTGGGGCACACGGCTGGGAATGACATGCCATTGTTTACAAAGTGGAAAGCCTAGATTGCCCATAGCGTGCCCTTGAGCATGGGAACAATATAATGAGCCTTCACTTGTTTCCGCAACAAATAATAATGAAGACTGGTTGGTTTATAGTGCTACGCAAAATGGCTTTCTGCATTTAACTATGTCTCGTAATATTTTTGCAGTTTTTGTTGCAATGCTTTTGAACAAAAACACAATTTTCACTGTAAAATGTCACTGAATTAAGCACACTGCTCTCACTGGTTAGGCAGGATAGTGAGAGACTAAAGCATGAACTTTATATTTAAAATGAAAGTTAAGAGCTGTATTTCATCATACTTTTATAGGTTTTGCAGCTTTTAACATATCTATCTATCTATCTATCTATCTATCTATCTATCTATCTACCTGTGTATGGTTTGAATAAACATAGAAAGAAAGATAAGCAGTATAATAATGTTGCTCTAGCTGATATCTGACTCAAAGTCTGTTTAATGAAGCCCTGGTGACAAAACAGCGGGAATAAGTTCCCCTTCAAAACAGTTCATGTCCCGACAAATAACTAAACTGTCCTTCACATGCGAGCCTAAAGCCACACCCCAACAAAAAGCTGGTTCTGCAGAGCCAAACACCGCTCCAAGATGAACTCATAATTTCCTGTTAACGTGCATTGAAAAGAGCTGCAATTGCAAAGCTTAACCAGCCTAAAGATGATCCAAAGCTTTCCTCCTCTCTCTCACAGTCAACACCGAGAGTTGTGAGATTGCTCAATTTTCATGTCTTGTCAGCTGAAGCCTGTCGTTTTTTTTTTTTGTTGTTGTTTTTTTTTTGTTTTTTTTTGAAAGGGATCACTTCTTTCCCACTGGGCACCCATTCAAGCACCTTCACCAACAGAATAGGCCAAGGATCACATCCAGCTTAGATAAGTGCACCCCATGGTCTATGAGGATTATCAGTGTGTGCAGTGCAAGTACAAATACAAGACTGTGCTCTCGAACTGAGTGCCCTGACATGCCACTATAGAAGTAATTGTTATGACAATTCCAAGTATGTAGAGAGTGAAAAAAAAAATATGGTGCTTGCAGTAAATTTCCAGCCCTTGCCAGTAATTACTGGATCTCAAAGGCACATGTACCCCAAGCAGCATTTTCCAAAACTTGTTTTTTTCTTTAAGTGTGTTTTTTGGGGATCGAAGATTATTAGATTAGTCATAAGCATGCAATAAACTCACCTTTTTTGATGACTGTCTGATCTGCCATAATAACACTGTGGTCATCTACATGCTGATAAAAAAAAAAAAACAGACACAGCAATAAGCAATCATATGCATTAAAAACAGATCAATTATAGAGCACAACAGCAACAATATCTGTAACAATATTTAATGTATGTCATTTTTGTCCTCTTTCATGCAAAACAAAGAGAATATTTCCAATATGGAAGGCTATATTATATATTTTTAATGTGTTGATAGTGGTGATTGTTTTTAACCTCCTGTGTGATCAGTAAATTGTCCCTGTTTGATATATAATAACCTAAGGAATTAATTTTTGCTTTACTGTATATTTGTCCTAAATTGCATTGTGGTGTTTGGCTACCTGTGTTTGCAAGTAAACTCACACACATGCAGGGTACACACACACACACACACACACACACACACAGCCACACACTTCAGTGACCTCCATATCCTCTAAAGTGTAATTTCAATCAAACCCACTCACTTGAACGTCCTCCAGCCCGTGGCCCATGTCGTGCATGCCCATGTTATCCCCAATAACCGACGACTCTATGCTGTGCACATGTGGGGGCAGCAGCTCCGGCCGGCGGAACCCTTCCCTCCTCACCCCGGACGAGCCCTCCAGGCCCAGGATCTGACTCGCCAGGCCGCTCCTCCCGTGCGCGCCGAGCCCCTCCTGGCCCTGCCGCCCGGGCCACTGCTGCTGGTTCGACGACGGCGACTGGTGTATGGAGTTGATGTTGAACGGGTCGCCGAGGTGGGAGTAAGGGTCGCTGGACTGCGGGTAGGAGATGGGCTGGTAGGGAGGCGGGAAGTACGGCGGCTGGAAGTCCGAACTGGCCGAGTGCGAGAGGGAGGGAGACGGGCTGTAGAGGTGCTGGCTGACCGCTGGCAGGTGGGGCAGCCGGGGGTTCCCATTGCTGTTGCCGTCGTGCCTTTCCTGAGGAACGGAACAGAGACAGGTCAACGAGAGAGCTGGCGACAAGATGGCAGGTAGTGATGACATTTGTCCCTGAAGGGAATATCACCCACTGGCATGGTGTCCACTACATTTAGGTCATGGTTATAGAGAGCGTGAATATATTTAGACTTATTATTTTATTATTATTATTAGCGTAGGAAAGAAATATGGCTACTTTAATATTTTAATTAAGTTTGTTGAATTATTAAATTTAATTGAATTAACTCACTTGTTGGTAGACCCAAATTAAAAGCGTAATAAATTATGCTACTTTTGGAATGCATGTTTCATTATTATTATTATTATTATTATTATTATTATTATTATAAGGTTGTTGTCATCTAAATAATTATTATTGTGAATTAAATTAAATGTATTATTTATTTTTTATTTACAGCTGGCGTCTCAAAGTTTTTCCAAATGGACTTTTAAGCCGTTTTGTCCTCCTGTGTCGCCTGTTGTGCTGACTGTTTGTGATTTCCATGTTATCTTATTTTATCATATCTTATCTTTAGCATAAGATAAAGACCAGCCTGTAGTCAGTCACCCTTGTCGATGAATGATAAAACATTTAGTTAGATGCCAATCTAAAGGCACTTTCTCCCTCGTTTTGTAACTCTACCGGAACTCACCTCACAGTCATCCTCGTACTTCACGTTGTCGGCTAATTTCCACAACATTCTCACAGAGAAAAGGGCTCTCCGTTACGACAAACAAAAAAAAAAGAGTAAAAGAAAAAATATATGTATTGTCGCCTGCGAGTTAATCCAGGTATGAAAAACCCAAGAGCTTCCTGGTGATCATGAACCACCTTGTTCTTCAGCTGCTGAAGAGGAGAAGTTGTGGTTGACGGCTGAAGCGGCGAAGTGACCGGACGACTGACTATCCAGCCTCAGATATGAGTTTTCCAGCAGCCGCTATGGGAGAAAATAATCGTTGTCAAGCAATATTTCCCCCCACTGTCCGTCCCGTCAACGTGTTGTGTAGTTCTGTAGTGGAAGCAGGCGAAAGCACTGCATTTAAGAAACTTGACTCCCTCTTATGGACAAAAAGCGACGTTCAGTCTTATTGGTGCAACACAGGAGCGCTGTACTATATCTGCACTGCCGCTCCGAGGGGGCGGCGCCCTGCGCGCTGACGTCACCATAAGGCAAAATGAAAATATTGCTGATTGGCGGGGCAGCGGTCCAATCAGAGGTCTGTCCGTCTGTACACCGTCATACATTTAAACCCATTGACTTTACGAGAGCGAACTTTTCGTCTCTCACCACCTACGAGTTTGTTTTACTGTTTGTTTTTATCTCCTTAAGCCCCGTCAGAAACGTGAAGACGGGGCTTTTAAATGTGTAGGAGGACACCTGTAGGCTCTGTCCGGGATTATAGTCCTTATAGACATAGCCTACTGAGATGATGGTGAACGAAGAGATTCAAAATCAGCTTTTGATAAAAGCAGTATTCCTCAAATTTTTAAAGAAGCAAGGTATTTTCACTTGTTGCTGAGTAAAAAATTCTAATAAAAACATAATTACAATTACAATTTTTTGGATTCTCCAATTTCCTTGTACATTCGGTATAATGACAATAATGGACACTCATTGATTCATTCATTTGTATCAGAACACAACTCGGATTAAAATTATATATTTTTTTTAAATATTCCTCCAATTGTTAAAGAAGCAACTCATTTTCTCTTGTTGCTGAGGAAAAAATAATATAATAAAAAAAACTTTAATTACGAATTTGTCAGAACACAACTCAGATTAAAATGAAAGATTTTTTAAATATTCCTGCAATTATTAAAGAAGCCACGCATTTTCACTTGTTGCTGAGTGAATACTGCTACTACTACTACAAATAATAATAATAATAATAATAATAATAATAATAACTTAAATTACAAGTGCCATACAATTTGTCACAATCAACACAACTGGATTAAAATTATATTATATATATATATATATATATATATATATATATATATATATATATATATATATATATTCTCTCTACTCATTTTCACTTGTTGCTTAGTAAACAACAACAATAATAATAATAATAATAATAATAAAACATCAGCAACAACGACAACAACAATAGTAATAGCAATAACAATAATATTAATAACAATAATTATTATAATAATAAACCTTTAATGAAGACATACAATTTGTGTCAGAACCGACACAAATCGGATTAACTAATGTTGCAGTGACGGGTTGCTAGGTTACTGAGTACCCCATCGTGAGGTAATGACGCTCAGTGAAATGCCTCTCGGCCAATCACAGTGCTCCGTTCAAGATGTCCGAGAATTTTATTGGTGTTCCTAATTTAGCAATAGACGAGAAGCAGCATGTTCTTATTATTATAATGGAAAAACACATATGTTTTAGAGTTTTTTAGTAGGTTAATAAAACCTCTTAACTGTATTAAAGCCAGGCTATAGGCCTACCAATATGAAGAACTGCGTTTATTGCAATTATTTTCAAGTGTTTAAATTGTATATAATCACGCCAAGTAGGCCTATTATTTATATTTCCTGTTTTTAAATAATTTTAAAATTATTATTGTTGTTGTTGTTGTTGTTGTTGTTATTGGCAGTGGTGGTATTGACATTTACTGTTGTCACGTATGGTAGAATGTATGTAGAATGTAATTGTATGTTCTTTATGGTCTTTATTCACACCACTTGGCAAAATCATTGCGCTCTTCCTGTCCAACGACTCAAAATAACGTTGGTACATTTTACAGATGCAAATCAGCAAGATATTACGATTACGCACCTCTCCGATTTGAATGCATGTATAGAATCATGGGGATTCAAATAAACCCAAAACATTGTGATGTCAGTGTTTCACAGTGGTGGTTAAATGCCTGTTTGAAACCACAATAAGCCCGAGGGTTTAGCAGCATCATCCTCTCAGAAAAACCTCTAAAGCTCAAAGGAGCTCAACAAACAAGTCTTTCTCAACTTCATTTACATTTTGGTGGAGGCTTTGCAATGTCCAAAACAAGGCTGCTTTGAAGCTTTGATATGCAGCAAAACCCAAAGTGAAGACAAAAGATGTTTGTTATTTTCTTCGTTTTTAATTATAACGACTTACAACGTCCATTTTTTGTTACGTCTTGGTCCATTTATTTTTTTAACCTTTTTATAAATTCAGCATTATATTTAAAAAAAAGAAAGACAATCTCCTTCCTCAACAGAAAATAGGCCCACTGTATGTGCCCATAATTGGTTTCGTATCATTTGACGACTAAATGTCAGATTATAATTTGTGAGAGTAATGGACATTGTTTTGTGTTTTAGGGACAACAGCCTGTGGCGTCCGCGCACCCAAGCTGTGATGATCTGATGGGAACAACAGGACGTGGACGACCGAGGATTATCTCTCTTTTTTTGCGTGTTTGGTCCTTGGCTTGTTGTGATGCGAAGCAGAAGTGAAATGCGCGCTGATTAAAATATTATTTTACGTTGAGGGAAGCGGACCTAAAGGGAGTTAGTCACGCTTGGCCTGACGGTGATGTTTTGAACAAATCTGATGCTCAACTTGACATTTTAATGACAAACCGGCTCAGCTGATGTCAGGTGTAAAGATTAAATGGATCCATGCCAGGACAAATTCATAAAATGTCACACAAGTCACTGATTACAGATTTTGCAATTACAATTATATAAATAGACATACTGTCCATATGTAATAGAATAAGTACTATATTTTAAGGCTGCTTTTGATGTACTTTTCTCAACAAATCACACTGAAATTCACCCTTTATCTATACTAAATAGGCTACCAACAGGGCACTATGCTATTCATATTGTATTCATACACCCTAATCGTCTACATTATGTTATATGACACCTATTACGTTCGACATATATACATGTATATTAGAGTATTCAATTACTCAGTGATATAGTGACTTTAAGTGCATTTAAATCCCTTTTGATGTCTCTCTCTTCCTGCAGGACCCGTGCTTTTCTAATTCAATATAAAGTAAATAAATTATGAAAGAGAAATTTGCCTGATTATTATTTTATTGGAAGTTTATTAGTTTCAGAAACAGCATCATTAATCCAGTATAGCCTCACACCAACCTACTCAGAGTGTTTGAGAGAATAAAGCCTCCTCGGCCTTTTTGACATTAATCACGGGCTGTTCCAACGCGCACACGGCGCTGCGCCATTACAAACAGGTGATTATGGTGGAAAGCAATAAAACAAATGTAGGCTCAGCGGCGATAAAGCGATAAAACGCGATGCAGGTTGAGTTAAACTAAGTCAGCTGTAAGAGGAAAATACACGAATGAACTCACCCTCCAGTCTATCCTCTCCAGTACAGACATCTGCGAGGCTCCGGTCGCAGCAATCCCACAGAGACTCAGCGAATGAGTGAAACCATGAGAGCTTCACGTTGCCCACTTCACCTGACGGTGGCGCAGTGCGCATGCGCCATCCGGTGTACTACACCTGAGTGGGATAAATCAAAACAATGCATCCATATAGTTCCTGACTGAAAATGCGCACTTATTATGTTTTATATAACGCAACATGTATAATAAAATGGATTAAGGTGAGAAAAGTAGCGCACAAATGTGTTAAAAACATTTTTGACACAAAAGCAAATTGATATAGACCTTTCACCAGATATAATTATTAATAATCTCATAATTATCTGCGACTGTTGAGTACAGAAAGAAACAGTGTCATAAGGTGTAAGAAAAGGTGAGAATAAAACGTGGGGAAATTTCAAGATGAGGTAATTCCACCCCCAAAAGCCACGTCGCCTCAGGCTGACCAAAAGAATCTGCTTTCAAAAGCCACTGAGGCTTTTTAAGGCCTAAAATGGCTGTTGTTATCTGATCCCCCAAATACTTTAGCTTAAACTAATGAACAGATCAAAGTGTCTTCGCTATGTGGTGGAGAATGTAGCTTACACATCTTGTTCTGAGAAAAATAACCTCACCTTTCTGATCTGCAGCCCGGACACCGGCCGTCAAATAAAACCTCATCAAACAATACAGTTTCAGATAATTAGGACATATAATGAAAACAACTGTGCGTGTATATAGCCTATTAACATTTTCACACTTCTATAAATAAATAAACGTTTGAATTCTTATTTATAATGTCTTTTAATTTTGCTTCAATTGCAAAAGCTCAGCTGTGTGAACTATTTTGCTTCTTGGAAAAAAAAACATAATAGGACGCCTGAACTATATACTGTAGCTATTAATCCCATAATTAAAAAAATCTATGCTATCTATATGGTCTTAATTAACGAAAGCTGAAAACGAATGTTATTGCACTTAATTAAAAATGAGCATTTATGTTATAGCGAGTGTAAATGTTCAGATAAATCTATTTGAAGTTGCGTTCAAGTCCGTAGTTCTCTGTTTTGAGCCCATCACATTCGCTCTTGCAGGGTTTCACTTTAAAACATCCATTCAAATAAAAAAGGACAGAAATTATGGGGCCACATTAAAGTCAATACTGGAAAAAAAATGATTTAAAATATATAAAACAAACGAAATGGTAAGAAAATGCAGCTGGTGTTGCTGCTGCGCAAAGACAAGAGTCCATTTGGTTACTAACAACAGATCAGATAAAAAAAAAACATGAGCTTATGTGGTTCTTGTTATTGATGCATTATTTCTCTGTAAACCACCTATTCGATGATCTAACGTGCGCAGAAAGCTATAAATCAACAACACGCAGAAAAACATGTCATAGGCTGCTGCTGGATGAAGACAAGAAGACGCAGTGTTTATTTAAATTTTTAGCCACAATGATTGGATTATTTATGGTGTAACTTACACGTAATGAGAAGCAGGCAGACTCCTCTTTGTATGTTTTCTCTTTCGACCCTGCGACCACAGCTCCAGCCTGTGAAACCAGTGTGATAAAGGCGACTGTGCTGCCCTCTGGTGGCTGCACCCTCACATTACCACAGTTCTGACTACTCTGGATCATGTTCATCTCTACTCATATGTACAGTAAGATATTCATATATTTTACCAAGTACATTTAATCAAGTGCTGTACTTAACATATTTAAGGCACTTGTACATAATTTGAGTATTTCCACTGCATACTATTACTGCAAGGAAGTATGTACTTTTTACTCTACATGTATTTGACAGTGAAGTCCAATTTAGCTTCAGTGTACAACTATTAAGTGCTACACATTAATGCATGATGGAGATGTAATTTTAAAATTACATATCTGTTGTTGAAAAATCCTGAATGTATAATTATATTAATATTAATTAAAAAAATTAACTCCACACAAGTTTTCACCAATAAGTCAATTCTGTGTTTAAGCTGGAGGTTTCAGGTTTATGCAAGTGGCATATTGGACCATGATTGGATCCTAAACTTATGTCACAAAGCCCTGCTTATATATACGTATGCTTGAAACCGAAAGGTTAAATATGGCAAAGGTTAAATGTCCAAGTGAAGTAACAAGGAGAAAGATGCACTTTTGACTAGAAGAACTTGAGTAACATTTTCAATGCATTACTTTTACTTGTAATTGAGTATTTTTACAGTTCTGCCATCTCTACTGAAGTAAAAGATCTGAATACGCTACTTCCTCCCCCTATGGGCTATCTGATCAGGAGCTGTTGTTTTGATGTCCTGTATTAAAAGAAGACTGTAGTGGAAATCTGCCCAAGACCATATGTGTGGCAGCTACAAAGCAACAGGTCTGTTGTCGTAATATTAATTGAGAGTTAGACGCTGCCAGCTGGGCATCCTGATCAACACCCTGAACAATAAAACTCAGAACAGTTGGCGTTTTCACACCTCTTAGATGTAAACACGTCAGCTGCTGTGTATGATATGAGCTTTTTATAGTTTGTTTTTGATGTGAATTTTCCCTTGAAGGGCACATCAGGGAGTTGTTGTTGCTGCTGTCATCACAGGTAATTATTGCCCTTCCTTGCACATAAAGCTTTGTGTAATCAAGCTTTATATTACTGGCAACGTTGCTGTGCATTTTACTTTTAACACAGGCTGCACAGAAATACAGTGAGAAAACATGAATAGGACTGAATAGAAATTTAATTTGGGACTTGCTTCTTACATATGAAAAAAGGAAAAACAAATAAGGAGGAACACATTTTTAATCTCCTTAAAAAAAAGTCTGAAGTGTGTTGAAAATATGATCACTCAATTTCACTACATTTTGCTATTAAAATTGGATGCATTTTCTTCCTTAATCAATATAAAAAAAAAACAGTTGGAAGCACCTTGTTTGGGAAAAATGAAAACATTGAAGCTTGTGGTGCTCAAGAATGAGCACTGAGCTTAAACAACATTCATGTTACAGCTACTTACAGTATGCTGCGTGCACTTTTGTTCATTAATGAGCATCAGAAGCTTCACTAAATATGGAAGACACTTTAAACTGTCTTTATGTTGCTAACTTAATGCTTTAACAAACCTTTAAATCAAATTAAATGACCAATATAGTGAATACAAATTACTTGAATGTCCTGTCCTATATGTGTAAAATACATTACGTAAAGAAGAAATATGAGCCAATTTTGTACTGGAGCTTATAAGGGGGAAAAAAAGATGTAGAGCTTTTGTAGTTTTTTGCCTGAACTAAAGGGTGAAACCAAGCCTTTATATGATCTGACACCACTTTTTCAGCCATGTAGAGATCCCTTTAAAAAGCTGCTCTCTCCACTTGGAGACACTAGGAGACAGCAGAGTGACAGAGATAATAAAATCATCTGAGCATCAATTCTCAGAGCCCCTGAGACTGACAACACGCTGAGCGAATACTGTACATCGGGGAGCCTGAACAGCTTGGGGAGCCATTAACAAAATGTTCACAACATGTAAACAGTGAGCTAATGGGGACTGAGGAGACAAGATGGGAATAAGTCCACACGTCGGTGACTTTATTAGAGGTCATGTGAGTAATATGTGTGTTGGAGCTGGGTATGTAGAATTAGGTTTATCATCTTTAATGGGTCACCATTTCTGGAGCAATCTAAAAATGGTGATCTTGGCTCCGAGTGATAGTTACTAGAAGTGATACGGGGTGTGGGTGACCCAGTTGGATGTCTGATCTTTAGTGCGCTTGGCGGAGCTGTGGGTGGTGAACAGGGATTTGAAGGCCTCCGACTTCTCTGTCATTTCCTGGATGGACCTTTTGGTGGCGGAGGATGACGAAGACTTGGTGCCTTTAGAGGATCCGGAGGGTCCGGCCACAGCTAGGTGGTAAAATGGAAAATAACAGGGTGAAGTAAACAATTAAAAAAGGAGAATATGATTTTTACTAACTAACTCAAACCAGCATTTTTTTCGCTTCTCTTCTAATATGGTTTAATAATTCTTGTTTGATAAACAAATGATCTCACTGGAGTGGTATTTATTCACTGAACATATGACTGGAAAACTGATGTGTTAAGAACAACAGGCCAGCTGGGAACTTGAGCAATACTGTAGTGTGGTATTTAAGGTTCCCATTACAGACATGACCTCATGGCCAGCCGATTATATGCACACTAGTTTAGCATTTTTTTAATTATCTGGCAACAATTCAGGTAGAAAATCTGTTCATTTTAACCTGCTGAGACCTGCAGGATCCCAACAGACTTTACTGCATATCAGACGTTGTAGCAGGTTGAGTTTTACAGCTAGCATGAAGGTACAGATGTATGATATTTGAAAACCTAAGGAATTTTGTCAAAATTTGAATGAACCTTCATCGTCATCGCGGAAGTATAGCACCCACCCTCCAGGTCCCCCCAGGATTAATCCCACAATCATAAATATTTTGAATTTAGCACCTTTAATGTCTACATTTAAGCTTCATTTGTATTTATAAAACAAAAATGTGATTAGTTACCTGACTGGCTGCTTTCACCACCATTTTGTATTGAGCTTCCTGTTACATCCGTTTGTGGAGAATGTGTGTCATCTGTGGGAAGAAACAAGAGTTTGAGTCAGACAGGAAACAACAGTCAATGTTTTGTTCAAGTATGAACTAGTCTGGATTTCAGAAAATGTTTAAAATTAAATAGAAATCATACAAAATAAAAACGTGATGAATTTCAAAAGGTTACGTAAAATGTTTCTCATTCAAGTTTAATTATTTTCTAGTTGTGAAAATCAAACAAGCAATACATTCGTTTTTAAAATCAATTACAACCCATGTATCTACAGAGAGAGTTTGTAATAATTATCAGTTTTCCAATGATTTATCTGATAATAAACCTTTATAATCTAAAGTAACCTTTACAACAGCAGGAAGAGAAAAGCTGCACTCTGGGCTTTTTTTTTTTTTGTTTCATGGAAACATTTTGATATGAGTAAGAAACATCAAGTGTTTCTCAGGCAGGATCCTCCTCACTTGTGAGGGGAGAACCCTGTGCTGCTTCTGGAGGACTAAACGGGAAACCACACCAACGCTCACCGAGGATACAGAACACTGGAAATCTCTGATCTAAGATCAATAAACACGGGGCCAGACTAAAACCACTGTACCTGTTCATATGTCACTATTTATAGGATTGGCATGTCTTCGCTTATTCACCAGACTCAGGAAAAAAAAAAATAAAAACTGTAATAGTAATAACACACATTACAGCCACAAAAAAGACCAAACGCTATGACTAATCCAAAACTATTCCCTGAAGGGTGCTTTCACACCTGACCTGTTAAAACAAAGTCAGGTCTGTGTGCTCGGCTAGTACGGTTTGTCTGGGCTGGTGTGAAAGCTGTCAATCTAACCTTCGTGCGGACCAAACAAATGAACCAAGACCAGTTGATCAGGTGTAAAATTTGTTCAGGAAGCGATCTTCTACTTCATGTTTATTGTGCAAATCATTTGGTAACTATGGTAACACATATGCATGTCAGTGTATGGTATTTTCCCTGATCAAAAACTGTCAGAACTGCTGTGCTAGTATCGGACGATCCCAACAGTAACATGCCTCAAATCATGACTATACAGGACAGCTCCTTTTCATCCCGTCTCTCCCAGTTAGTCATTATACATAACATGTGGTCGATTTGCGGTCAAATAATACTGTTTATAATCAGCTATTAATCAAATGACATAAAAACACACATCAGAATCATCAAAGTGCTGCGTAAACTTCTATCTGTCACCACAATTTGATTTCCCCAAAACTGTCCACTCATTGAGATTCCTGTCGTTCTGTATGCCTTCATGGTTTACTCCTCTTGGTTAGTTTGTAAAAAGTCAGTGCGAACAGGAACCGGACCAGAACTAAAATGCAACAATACCATTTTTTTTTCTCTTGGTCCAGACCAAATGAACCAAACTGCAGATGTGAAAGCATGTCTTCTGTCGCTATATGAGCTACTTTCTTAAAGCAGCAGTAGGCAGAATTGGAGCAATTATGACTAAAAGCAGTTACTATTGTAAAACAGTCGCTATATCCTGACAGTAGAGCATGAGACAGGTAATCTATGCCTCTATGTCCTCCGGTGCTCCTAACGGCATCTGCAAGATTTCACAGACCACAGGAAAACAACCAATCAGAGCCAAGCTGGAGCCTGCTGTCTCTCACAAAATCCAATCAAACGGTCAAACTAGGCAGCATTGATCAAATATGAATCAATATTCTGTTACTGTAATGACTATTTCTCACCTCAAATATTTTCAGAAACATCTTGCAGTTACTGTTTAGCTGTAAAATGAGAAAGTTTGTGATCCGGCAGCCATGTTGGGATCTGTTGAGGAAACACCAAGCACCGCTCAACAGCTAAACAGTAACTACAAGATGTTTCTGAAAACATTTGAGGTGAGAAATAGTCATTACAGTAACAGAATATTGATTCATATTTGATCAGCGCTGCCTAATTTGACTGATCGAAGTTTGCGAGTGATTGACAGCTGCCTCCATTGAATGAACAGCCAATAAGAAGACTCTCAGAGCAACGAGGAGGTGCACAAGTCTACTTTACTCTCAGAACTTATCTCCTGGCTTGGGGCAAGTTATATACATCTTCCTCCTCTCACAGCAAAGTCTAAAGATAGCTGCAGTATCTACAGACTCAAGTAGTTAAAGGTTTCAGTAATAGACAATGGTGTCACATTCAGCAGTGTTATTCTAACACAGTATTGTATTTTCCCATCTAAATATTTCATACACATGTGAGTTAAATGTTTGAGTAACACAGCTAACTCCACTAAAGCACATTCAGAACATTATCCAGATGAAGAACGAAGGGTTTTGTTAGCTGCTTGGTTTTGATCATATTTGTCTCAACATGATGTATGATGCCTCACACAGGCTTGGAACAAACCTTTTGATTCTGATGGCGTGGACACAGTTTCAGCTGCTTTGCTCTTCTTTGATTTCTAAAAACAAGAGGGGACATGTATTAATAACACAACTTTCAAAACTGTTTTTTTTTTAACTTGAATTTACGATCAGATGTATCAGCTTTACAAAAATCAACCAACCACCCACTCCATCATATCATCATTCTACATTACCTGTAATTATGTTCAGGTTAAAACCCACCTTGGTTTTGACTTTGGTCCGCCTTGCCTCCATCTTCTCCTTCAGCTTCTCCACCTCCTCCTTAGTGCCATTGAGCACAACAACGTCCTCATCTTTAAACGCGTCCCCACACTAAAGCACAAACATCACAGCCCAAGTAAGAGATACTGACACAGTCGGAAAAAAAAAAGCCAACAACTGTAGAGACAGTTCATACTCATCATATACCCTTACAACTTGACACGTAAGAAGAATGAATATTGAGGATTGCGTTAGATATCTGTTAAGAGTTTTGTCTGAAGTACTGAACTGAATTGGACCCTTTCAAATATGTACCACAGACTGCCATTGTTGTCCAAAAATGTAAAAAAAAAAAAAAAAAAAAAAAAAACGCTCCATTACTACTCTGAACACAGGGACTGTAGTTTATTCTGATTCAATCCCAAACACTCCATCCTGCTGCTGTAAGCAGTACTGTCTACTCTATATACAGTACATCTCTGAGTGTGTGTGTGTGTATGTCAAAGCTAATGTGGTAATAATGCAGATTCATTTTAACACCACTAATTTCTTTAACGCATTAACGTAATTGATCGTCAAGAGGTTGTAGCGGACTCAGTTTTAAAGCTTGAGTAAAGATAGTGGCCTCATATGAAACTAGAAAACCCTCCAAACTCCCGTTAAATTTTGGTAAGGAAAAACTGGCATGACCATTTTCAAAGGAGTCCCTTGACCTCTGACCCCAAGATATGTGAATGTAAATGGGTTCTATGGATACCCACAAGTCTCCCCTTTACAGACATGCCCACTTTATGATAATCACATGCAGTTTGGGGCAAGTCATAGTCACTGACAGCTGTTGCCACCTACTGGGCTTGAATTTGCCATGTTATGATTTGAGCATATTTTTTATGCTAAATGCAGTACCTATGAGGGTCTGGACAATATTTCTCATTGGTTTGTGTAGTTAATTGATTTATAATAATACATATATACATACCTTTGCATAAAACAAGCATATTTATCCACTCCCATGTTGATAAGAGTAGTAAATACTTGACAAATCTCCCTTTAAGGTACATTTTGAACAGCTAAAACAATGTGATTAATTTGCGATTAATCATGGACAGTAGTATGTAATATATACTATACTACTAATAATAATCTCTAGCAATACATCTGCTAGAGTGAAGTCAATCGGATGAGCTGCACATATACATAGACCCACAGTAATTTCTTGCTTTATTATAATTAGATTAATATCTTAAAACATTGTTACCCCCGCTTTTGTATTTTGAAGGGGGGAGGGGGGTGCAAAACCTCTCTAACGGCCTTCGGTAGACTCACCGTCTATAATGTTGTTTGACTAGTGCTGTGGTAAATTCTTCTAAGCTACTTATTGACAGTATGTGACTGAGAAGGACAATGTGTAATGTGTTGAGAGGATTTACCCAGTCCCCCTACCTTGACACATACATTTCACAAATATAAATTTGGGTGTTAGGCTAGTTTAAAGATGTACTTCTCTGAAAAAGTTAACCCAGTTTCTAAACAGCCTCATCCAGATACACCTAAAGGACATTCAAATGTGTTAAGCCTCTCTAAAAACACACAAGCTCATAACAATCAGGTGAAAAGTCCACAAAGCCCACTTTGACATGGTTCAGGTGCACGACAGATGAGGAGATGTTGCTTTGACTTGCAAAGCAATGTTTTGTATATCCATCCAGCTTGATGGAACTCCTCAAAAAGGTATTGGTATAAATTGGTAACTGTGGCAGGATTACACAGACTGAAATGGCACATAGTAAAACCATTTTCACTTTATTTGCATGCAGGCTGCATTAGTTTACTCAGAGAGGAAAACCAAACTCAAAACACAGCGAAGCAGATGGAAACAGGCAAATTCAGATTCAGTCAGACAGACACACATCAATTCATGGTGTACAGGGATACAGTATCTATTTTTAAACATTCTGACCTGCCAGACATCCAGTCAGGATTATTGATTCTACTGATTCTACTGTTGAATCCACTTTAATGGACCAGTATACAGACATTTAGGCATTTCCCTTTTAAAGAGGAACTATGACCAACATTCAAAATCATACATATAATTCATATGGTGTAAGACAGTCCAAAAATATTAGTAAATATGAACAACTCCCTCCCAAATCAAAACACTAGAGTGGTAAAAATCAAACCTGTGATGCCATCAGGTATAAAATGTGGAGCTTCTCCATAGATAATGAATGGGAGAGATGACAGATGACTAGATGACACTGAGAGCAGCCAGGGGAATGATCTGAGTATATGGGAGCATCACAATAGAATAAGGCTCATATGGTATAAAAAGAAAATCATTCTGTGGGTCCACAAACTCAGCCTCCCATTCATTGGCTTCATCCGAAATCACATAATATATACTACATCCCGAATTTATATACTATCCCTCAACATGCTATTGTGTATTAACCGAAATATGTATCTTTTCAGACGCACAGAGCAGTAATTTACGTCGTCACTTCCTGAGAGCCCCCTTGTCAGTTAGAGACATGTAACCATGGTAACCCATAGCAACCTAATGTGATGAAAACAACAGTTTGTGAGAATCACAGTCGGAATTAATTTAATTTATATAGGATACCTAGCAAAGTGAAATTCTATACTTACACTTATACTTACTTATTGTATTATTACAATATAATATAATAATATATTAACAATATATATATAATATAATAATATATGATTATATACTTACTTATGGATGTTACAGAGCTGTAACATAACATAACATCTGTTATGAACCATGTTTTCACTACCGTATTGCACTGAGGGATATTTATGCCACCATAGTGTCCAGTGTTACATGCTGTATACTGTACTATTGGTTATATACATACAAAATAATCTCACATACTGTTTTAGCATACTAAAAGGTACAGGATTTTAGGACACAACCTTTGTCTACGGAGCTGCTCCAGACTTTATACCCTATGACACCACAAGTTTGAGACTTACTTTTCTGGTTTCTGGCTTTGAGAGAGAGCGGCTCATGTCCATGCACATTGATTTGAACTTCAGGAAACGGAAACAACATATTGGAACTCTTAACTCAGGCGGTGTTCCCCTTTAAACAGAAACCGATAAAGGTAAACAAACTTTGGCAACTATAGAGAACAAATATGAATGTGTTTGTCGAAGATCTGACTGAACTATGGTGGTTAATTTATCATTTTTCACAGCCTGTTAATTCAGAACTAAAATGGTAGATATGTTACGTATTTGATTTGCCCAAAAACAGTTTGTAAATTGTTAACAGAAATGGAATACAGCAGAGGGCCATTGCATCACTGAGAAACCCTCTCTGAAAAAACAATCAATAAACATTGCTCTATTCCTCCGGGTTAAGCTAACCCAAGAGCGGATTGCAAACATCTCTAGTTCATCATTTTGTAAGTACCACCATAAGCAGCATGACCGCATCAAATAAAAAAGAAAAACACACCCATATACTGTTCAAACACAAATATTAAACCCCTGAGTAACCAGTAGGGGGGATCCATTGTGTTGCTGTAATGCAGGCTCAGTGGGTGTGAACTCTGGCCATGTGCTCTGTTCAACACAAGAGGGATAATCTCAGAAGCTGACCAAGCAGCAAACAAACTCTGTGGGTGCTGCTCTGAAGTCAATCACTCTGCTGTTGCTGTTACTGCAAATGACACAGATCACTGGCAAGCTAAGAAGCGTATCATTGAGTCATTGAACAACAACTCAGCTAGAATCCCACCTCAGCACTAAACCACCTATTTGATAGGCAAGAAGAGGGTGAACGGAGACAGAGAGTCGGCGCTCAGTGGAGAGAGTCTGCGGATAATCTGCGGATAGTCTCTGAACTGAGCAAGCAGATGAACCGGAATTAAAATCCATTCAAGAGAAAAAAGGAACCTAAAAAATAATGGAAAGCAATCAAGAGGACAAAAAGGGAAAGACACAACACACAAGTGAGTAGGAAAGTGTATGGGGGAGGAGTGGAAAAACCTTAGGGAAACAGAGTGTGTGTGAGGTGCGTCTAGCGAGTGCGCTACTGCTGGTTACCAGGCAGGGACGGACCTCATCTCATGGGGATGCAGGGGGAGCGACTTAATCAGCAATGCATACAACAAGAGAGAGAGAGAGAGAGAGAGAAAAAAAAAACACACACACATGCAAAGCACCCGGTCACACTCTGTCAGGATCTCGAGCTCAGAGGGCACAGCCTCCTACTCTCTCTACAAAACAACCCTGTGTCAACCAAGTTTAGGTCAAACATATGATACAAACCACCACAACTACTCCCGCTGCTGCTGACAATGGCGTCAACGGAAATGACTTGTGTTCTCCTCCGGACTCTGGATGGACTGTAGTAAGAAGCTCGGAGTAGCTGTTTAGGTAACAAATATCAGAACAGGTACTGATGTCTGATGTTTTACTTCTTCGCCGTGTGGACTACAGACTGAAGTGCCTCGAAGGTAAATGGCTCACTTGCTCTCTCTTTGGCATTCTGTCTGAACATACTATATCTGCCTGTGTGTGTGTATATGTGTTGCATTAATACAAGCTTTAGATGTTTGATCTAGACAGAGAACATTCAAAAAAATATAATAATATAGGTGTGTGAAGGAGCGTTATCACAGGTCCTTCCTTCCTGCAGCTGTCAGACTCCGCAACCAGCACATACACACCAAAACTGAGAATAACTGCACTATACTGTTCACCGACTGTGTAATATCAGTACTACTCAGGTGTAAACTTCAACTCATACTGTGCAATACTGTCACATGAAATTTCATTCCAATCACTGTGCAATAGCTTTTTGTGCAATTGTGTTAATAGTCTGTTTGTTGTCAATACTGTATATATTGGTTCTTATTTTTACTATTTCCCCTTGTTTATCTTGTTCCTATTTTTCTATTTCCTTCTATTTAAACTGTGGTTTTTTATGTCTGTGTGCTTTTGTTTATCTTCTTGTTTTTGCACGATCCCCTTTGCTGCTGTACACTGCAAATGTCCCCACTCTGGGACTAATAAAGGAATATCCTATCTTATATAATCCCAGAATGAATGTTTGAAATATGAAATAATTATTACTAAATCCACAGATCTAATAGGTTTTTAAATGAGCAAAAAATACTGCAATCAACAGCATGCTATTCCTTATTCACATGTTGGGTTGTTTCTGTCCATCTCAGTGTTGGTGAAAGAAGGTGGGTGTTGGTGTGTGTGTGTTATCTCAACAGAAGATTAGAAACGTACATTATTTCCATGACAGCCCCCCTGTGGATATATGCATCTTTGGTGTTGTTTTCAAGAAGAGCAGACTCAAACAGCTTCACTGACATGGGATTAAGTACAGTCCTCGGAGACGCTGTGACCTGCTCTGATTGTTCTCGAATACCCCATGGTCTCTAGTCTGCTCACTGGTTAAACCAACTGACCGCAACATTTGAGTTGTTGCATCCTGCATTATGTTTCATTTAACTATTACTACACTACTATATAAGTCTGTAACTTTCAGTAAAATGAGAACTTTATTACTATTATTACTATTTATTATGAAAACACTCGAAAGAAAGAACGCAAGATTGATGTCAAATATTAAGAAGTTTCACAAGGAAATGTTACTCTTGGACAGCTGCCATTACCAAAATTAGTTTGTTTTAATAGCTGCTCTGTCAGAAACAACTGAGGTGCCCTGAGAATGCCTTATTTTGAGAAAATAGTCAAAAATAGGCTTTTTTTGACATTCAGTATCAAATACTACTAAGCAGCTTGGGAGGTCCAGGGTGTTCTTATGAATATTGTGTTTTATATGACAAACCGAGACTGCAAGGCGTCACAACTAGTACTAGTACTCAGGTACTGTACTTCTCTCAACTATTGTCTAGTCAGTCTGAAAACTATCCTCATATCTCACAAAACATGCTGTTTGTTTACTTATTGCTATCTGTTGAACCTTGCACATGTTGCTCCTGAAGAAAGCAGAGTTTTCAGATGATCCACCAAAGCTTGTTCAGTGAGTCTCTATAGCGTGCTTCAATTAAAGCTGCAATTTCAGCGAATGGAAATTAATACAAATTATTAGTTTAAATCTATGGTGAAATGTTTTTATCTTTTGTCTGCTAAGTGTATCAGCTAATTTCATAATAATATGAAAGACAAAAAAGCAACTATAATTAGAAATTGTTTATTTCTATGTGAAAACTGACTAATTATCAAAATTATAAGTAATACATTTTCTATTAACTAGTTGTCTACTAACTAGTTGATTAATCATCTAGTAAATCGTTGCAGATACTAGTTTCAATGCATGTTTCTGGCAGGAATTAAAATATATTAAACAAATAAATAAATAATAAAAATGTCCATGACTGTATTTAAAAACAGTTTATGGTGGAATCGATTACTACATGATTATAAAAATCTGAATAAATGACGATCAATCAAATCCTACTTCAGGATATGCTACCTTTAAATGTGTTTCATAAAAATAGACAATGAGAGACAATGTGATGTCGATTATGTATCATATCTCACATAATAGTTATTAATAGACTAAATTCAGCACACTAAACTCCATTTCTTGATCTAAAAACTGGCTTCATCAATTAGTGCTAACCTACATATTTAACCCTATTTAATATCCCTCAGGGGTCCAACGTCTTTCTGCAAATAACCAATGTGGATGTCTATATTGCAGGAGTTTTATCGGTGGCGGCGCTGTGTACAGTGAAGTGGGGCTATTATGCACCAGCTTGAGGGGACAAAATGCAGCTTCCTGTTGTGCCTGGGGATGAGTATTATTATCTGTTCAGTCATTTACATGAGGACCAGGATGCCAACAGAGCCCAGGCCACTGGAGCCGCCAAGTTGCAGGCCCTTCTCCGCTGAATGTGAAGCTTTGCTGCCTGGCATGGAGGAAGCAGAGAGGTTGTACCGCCGTGGCTGCCAGGTGTGTTTTACTGCTTTTCTAAACTCTAGTTAAAGTATACCAACAAATGTGATTAAATATTCTGTAAAAATAAATATTTTATTTTTCTGTCGATAGGTGGAAAGCTATGTTCGGAATAGTCGCATGCAGTGTTCCAAGTTGATCAGAGATCTACACTTCATCACAAGACCTCTAAGTCGTGAGGAGGAGGACTACCCTTTAGCATTCATTGTGACTGTTCACAAGGAGCTGGAACTATTTGTGCGCCTGTTGCGGGCCATTTACATGCCACAAAATGTCTACTGCATTCATGTGGATGATAAGGCCTCTCTGGAGTACCAGGCGGCTGTACTGAAGCTGGTCAGCTGCTTTAAAAATACCTTCCTCTCCAGCCGCAGCGAGACAGTGACGTATGCTGGGTTTTCCCGCCTGCAAGCTGATTTGAACTGCATGAAGGATCTAGCAAAGTCCAAGATAGGCTGGAGGAAGGTGGTGAATCTCTGTGGACAGGATTTCCCCGTCAAGAGCAACCTGGAACTGGTGCGGTACATGCAGAGCAAAGAGTGGAGGGACAGAAACATGACGCCCGGGGTCAAGCAGCCGCTGTCTATGAGGCACAGGACACAGCTCCAGTACAGGGAGATAAAGGGCTCACATGTAGCTCTGAAAGGGCTGGGACTGAAGAAAGGTCCTCCTCCACACAATCTGCAAGTTTATTTTGGGACAGCCTACTATGCTCTCACAAGGGCTTTTGTAGACTTTGTTCTGAAAAGCCCAATAGCCCAGGACCTCTTGGAGTGGTCCAAAGACACGTTCAGTCCAGACGAGCACTACTGGGTGACACTCAACCACATCAAAGGTAAACTGCCTGTTTCAAATGGTACATTTGTAGTTCTGTAGTACAAATCCTAATATACAACTATTAATTATTAACTAGTGTGATAATGATGTTTAAACAAAGGGAGATGTGAGATACAGAAAAACAATAAATGCAACAAGGTCAAACAGAATATTTGACCTTAAATGTTTTACACAGGCTCATTGACTGGGCTTTTATGGCAGTATCTTACGTTTGCATGAGCTGCATGATCCAAAGCAATGTGATGGTAAGGAAGAAGACTGCGGTAAATCCCTTTTTGAGGGGCAAAATTTTCTGCTGAAGTCACCAATGTAAAAACTGTGGAGTCTGGAGTCTTAGATTGGTCTTAAAGTGAGCCACAGCATGACTGAAGCCATCACACTTGTAGCACTGGCTCATTAGAAAAATGTTAGAGCTGTCAATCAATTAAAATATGTGATCGCAATTAATCACAATTGTCCATAATTAATCATTAATAATCAAAAATGAATCATTTATCATTTATTATCTGTTCAAAATGTGCCTTAAATGGAGATTTGTCAAGCTTTTAATACTCTAATCAACATGGGAGTGGATAAATATGCTTGTTCTATACAAATTATGTATATATCTATTATTGGAAATCAATTAACAACAGAAAACAATAACAAGCATTATCTAGAAACTCTCACAGGTACTGCATTTAGTATAAAAAATATGCTCAAATCATAACATGGTAAATTCAAGCCCAACAGGCAACAACAGCTGTCAGTGTGTCAGTGTGCTGACTTGACTATGATTTGCCCCAAACTGCATGTGATTATCATAAAGTGGGCATGTCTGTAAAGGGAAGACTCGTTGGTACCCATACAACCCATTTTCATTCACATATCTTGAGGTCAGAGGTCAGAAAATGGCCCTGCCATTTTTTCCTCACCAAAATCTAGTGCAAGTTTGGAGTGTTATTCAGCCTCCTTCGCACAAGCTAGTATGACATGGTTGGTACCAATAAATTCCTGAGGTTTTCTAGTTTCATATGATACCAGTATCTTCAAACTGAACCCGCTACAACCACATTGCGTTAATGCATTAAAAAATTAATGGCATTAACATTTGTGTTAACTTGTTATTATCACATAAACTTTGACAGCCCTAGAAATGAAATGTGAACTGTGCATTCAAAGATGCTGGAAAATTATGAACATGTCGTTTGCAACCGATGTAAAATAAAGTTGCTTTTATGAAATTCTACAACTTGAAAAGATGGGATAACATTAATACTCATGATAAACATATTTATTGATCATCAACAATAATGTATGATGAGGTCCGTTCTCATTCCCTAAATTTTCCACACCCTTGGTTGCTGTCATTTTTCACACTTGAGTTAATGCTTGGGTCGAATGACGTCAAATTTCTGGTAAATTGAAACTGGGTTTTCCTCCTACACCCAAAGATAAGCATGTTAGTACGTTACTAGGAAATACTCCCACTGGTCTTTAGCAACTGAAAGAGAGAGAGAAGCCTATTCTTAATGTATAATTTATGGCTTTTACATTGAACTCTGACAGACTTTAAATGATATTAATATTGATGATTTGGTCATAAGCAGTTCCTTAAAAATCTTTGTACATTTTCCAAAATTTACTTTGCTAGTGTGAAAATAAAGCTATGCTAAATATTCATTATGAAATTGTTTTGTTTTGTCTAGCTTTATGATCTTCATAGGGCTGTATTTATGTTTGAAAAATGATACTTAAATGATAAGTAAGTACTAGGCCTGTTTGGATGGTTCCCAAAAACTTAGAGAAATGGCTGTGCACTGCTCAGAATAAAAAGGTAGGAACTAGACATGTGAATGAGGCAAAGAAGATGCCACACTCGTAATACAAAGATGCCATTTATGCCTAAGACAGTGTTTTCAAACAGTTCATTTTAGTTTTACAGAAGAAATGGCTTAAAAAGATGAGAAGTTACTGGCTGGCAAACCCTCTCCCACATCAGATAGAGAGCAGCACACAGCCACTTCTCTAAGCTTTTCTATGGGAAGCATCAGGCCGGGACTGTCTCCCACGCAGTGGACGTGACAGTTCAAAACAGGGCTGAGTAATAATAATACTTATAATTCAGTTAGACCACAAGATTGTAATTCCTTTGTCTGGATATGTGTCTGAAGAAGCTCCAGGCGGCCACATAGATGGAGGTTGGGCGGGAGACATCCGGGCAATCAAGTGGAGAGATCAAGAGGGAGGGACACACACTGGCTGCAAAGGTACAGTACAGATGTGCAACTATAATAATGAGGTGCTATTTCACTGATTGATTTCAGAACCACAGGGCTTATCTACGGCCTAGCTGTAGGGATGATGTATTTTATATCGTAGAACAAATCATAAAAATCTCTTAAGATGTGTTAACCACAGACCTTATTTCAGGAATCTAACTACAAACCCATTCAAATAATCTGTTGACTTTGAGACAAGGGAACCCGAAGTGCAAAAATGAAAACTCATTTCCAGGTTTTAGCACTCTTGTGAATTCTTGATACTATCTAAATGTCATTGCAACAAAATCTGTTCAACTTATTTATCAAATCAGTACATGTATTCATTACTAGACACATATGTATAGTACTAACAACCATTTCTTAACATTAAACTACCTTATACTCGTTCTCTGTCCTATGATATAAACCTTGTCTGCTCCTCAGTCTGTCTGGCTCCAGACAGGATTAAAGGACCAATTACTGGCTACGGCAACATAGGAAGATTCACTCAACAAAAGATTATAAGTGGACAGATATGAGGATTTAGCTGATATGACATACTATTCAGTGGGTTTAGTCTGTGTCTTATATGATCTTTAATAGGTTAAAGATAAGAATAGCATTTTTATGAAGCAATAAAATGTGCGGAAAAACAGACTCGAGACCTAATATCTAATATACAAGATCTGAATTGTTGCTGTCGTTTTCCAGGGCATTACGTACGAGAAATCTGTATCTATGGAGTGGACGACCTGCCATGGATCGTCAACAGGAACAGCATGTTTGCCAACAAGTTTGAGAGTAACACCTTTCCTGAAGCCCTGGACTGCTTGGAACAGTGGCACAGGAACAAGGTGTTGAACCAGGCAACTGTTCCCATAGAGCCATCATGGCTGCTGGCCACACAGAGCAACTCAAGCAGCAGCTACTTCAACAGCACTGCTGGAGCATGAAATCGCTGCTGGTGTACTCAACAAAAGTCGGGCTACATGTAGTTTGCAGATTATTTGCACTCGTTCAGTGGCTGTGAATGTCAAAAATGTGGGCTGAAAAAAAAACTGGACTGAGAACAGCAGGAGGAAGCAGAGTCCACTTCCTCTTTAGCGTGGCTACTGGTCACAAACGTGTTTATCTATTTATGAAATGTAATGGCTGTTTTTTTTTTTTTTTTGATAATCATAAGACAGACTGTGTTGACTTAAATAACTTTACAGTAAAGCAGTGCAGCTTAACCAAAAGTGCAATGAATCCTATTTAACATATATAAGTATATAAAAAATACTATCTAAGACACCTGCACAACACAAGGTATTGAATAAACTACTGAATATGCATTTAATATTGTTTAATTTAATAAAATGTGTTTAATATATATGAAAATGGTTAGTGTGGCTGTTGTCCGTTTCTATTTTTAATTAAATAAATATAATTAAAAGAGTTTGATAAAGACAATGATGAAAATGTCTCCCTTCTTCCCTTTTAAAACAAAACCAAGAGTTGATAGTTATGAAAGCGGCTCTGAGAGACTGTGCTTTGAGCGAAATGTTAACATTGGCATGCTAACATACTCACGACGACAATGCTAACATGCTAATATCGAGCTGGTACATTGTTCACCATCTTAGTTGAGCGTGTTAGCACACTAAAGTTTGCTAATTAGCACAAAACACAAAGGTAGAGCAGAGGTTCAGTAATGATTAAAGTCTCTGCTTCTTTGTTCCTAAAATACTTTAACAATAATTTTTAGTTCTCAGTCATTTGGGTCATGGTATTATCTAGAACAGTCACTACCAAAGGGTGGGTCGCAAGAGATTTTATTGGGGTCACCAAACAAAATCTGTCGAAGACTTTTATATCCACAGTTCACTTTTAAGAGACATGAGGGAGTCTGAATGTTCGTATTGTTCTGATAATTGCAGCCTACTCAAAAACAGTAATTCAGAGAGTAAAGGCTAGCGTACATTTTGTTTATTATAGAAAATAAAATGAATGAGATAGCCTGTTAACTCCACCTAAACTAATTTATTCGGGCTCACTAAATGCTCACTAAAGCATATAACGTGTATATGTGTCCAATAATACATGCATAAAAGAGTTGTGATTTATCACATATATCCCTTAAAAAGGCCTGGTTTACCTATTCAATTTAATATAAGGTAAAGAAAAGGCAGTAAAAATGAGCAGGGATTTTCATTTACGCACAGATTTGCTCTTCTCGTGATTTATAGATAAAGCCTATTGTGAATCGGGTCACGATGGTTTGTCATTTTTAATGAGTAGGTCCCCAGAAAAAAAGTTTGGGAAACAGTGATCTAGAAAGTCAACGTCAACCGAACTTGCTCAAGGTTCTTGTCATAGGCAGGCTGCCTTGCAGTTTTTAGTTAGCGTAGCTAAGGTTAGTGTTAACAGTATTTATTCAACATCTGGATATTTATCCCTGCATTTTTATTGGCAGATCAGTTTTACAAAAGGTGACTTGCTTAGACAAAGAGCTGCAGGTTCTGACCACTTTAGGTGAACAAACCTCTAACACACATAATGAAGGTAAAAATGAACACTCTTAGCGTATTCAGACCACTAAAAACACAAGGGACTGATTAAGTGTGGACATGCTGCTTCAAGGTACAGGTAAAAGATGAAATATGAACCAGGTAGTCTACCATGCAAGATTATCAAATGCATGGAAATAAAGTAGACTTCATATTCAAAAAGAGGAACAGGGAGAAAGAGAGACAGTGACCCGATCTCTAGCCATGTTTTGACTACAGTTGACCACCGGAACTACCAAACTTTTGGGGAACTCTTGCATTTTGACCAAAAGGACCAGGGTCAAAATCAAGTTCTGGGGACCTTTTACGCCCCCAAAAGGCCCTGGTCAGAGGGTAGCACAAAAACCATTTTAGGATGAGGGGAAAGCATTTCTCTTTGTTTGATAACATTAAAAGTAAAGTTAGGCTCTGCTGTCGGCTTCCTGTCTCATTTAAAAAAGACAGAGTAAAAAAATACAGAAATATTGTGTGAGCAAGCAGAGAGGGCGAGCGGCAGAACAGAGAGAGAGACAGTGTGGCAGTACTGTGAATGAGAGAAAGAAAAGGTATTTTCTGATTGTTTCACATTCTAAAATACAAAGAAATAACCCTGAAACACTTGAATAATTTACTGTGGAGACAGATGCTCTTTTCTTTATCCGCTGCTGCATTTCATTCATTACATCCAACGTACATCAGTAAATATTGTCGCAGTGAGACAAAACATAACATTTTTTTTCCAGCATGTTTTTTTTTAAGAGTAATCAGGCAGACACACTGAGCTGCAGAGTGTGGTAACTGCTGGTCTTTAGACGGTACAGTGGGCTGAAGAAACCTTTCAGTTCCTTGAAAAGTAGGTCTAGCATCTAAAAGTCTTTTGGTGGAAACCCAGCTTATGGCATGTAGGCTCTAGACCCTCACAGACTATTCAGATCATGTTACAGATCACTATAGATGCAAAAGTGGAATGCAATGGATATCACTTTTACAGCACTTGTCCAAAAGATGTGACAAATTGTTTATTGCATGAGATAAACATGACCATGGTTGATTTCTGCTTTATCCATTTTGTTTGGAAATATGAAGTCCTATTACTACATTCTCACATATTCATCCAATTTGACATCAGCTGTCTACACTATGCCAGCCAAATGTGAGATTAAATAAGAAGCAGGCAAAGTCCATGAAAATGTCAGTGGCTATAAATACTAAGAAACTGTGTGTTGCCTAATAAGTCTATCTAAGCAAAAATCTCTGCAGACAGAGTCAGTTTCCCACAAGAGGCACTAGAACTTCTATTATGGTTTCAGGCCCTATTTCTGGCAAAGTCAAAGAACTGATCCGTGCCAAGATGCTTTCACCTCCACAAAAACAACAACAGCGGTATAATCTTCTGTCTCCTACCTCATAATAGCCTGTGCATGACAAATTATGACCATAGTTTTAAGGTTACCTAAAACAGGTCAGGACCACTAATTGTTCATAGGCCTGTTTCTGAATCCCATGTGGTTCCATTTGGGTCATTGTCAGAAACGGCTCAAAAAGAGGAACAGTAAACCCTACCATGACATTCCTCGAAGAGTGGTTGAATATTTCCCAGTGAATATATAATGGTATTTTTGCTTGAAATACCCATCCCTAGTCACAATGTGTTTTTTATTACTTTCTTTTACTGTGGTATTGTATTTCTCAATTTGCTGTCATCTTGGATTGCATATAAAACACTATTAACACAAAACTGATTAGATACTATGTTCATCTACTTGTATCACAAGAACATTTGCAAAATATAAAACAAAATATTAAACAGAAATTTCAGATTTTAAATTGATGGGACAACCACCCAACAATCACCCACAAAATAACAGAAAGATTGTTAAGCTAATAGTTTGCCATAGTGGTCAGACTGTCTCCCCAAGTATATGCTTACTGATTTGTACAGTTCCTAATTTTTTGACCAAGTATTTCTAGTCTACCTAAGACCTTCTATAGCATAAATAAAACTGTTTGGGGGCGGTGAAAATGGTGCAGATTTTATGTTTATATCTTAAGCTACACAGATTTTAGTTTTAGTTGACAAAAAAAATATTGTGTGTACACTGATATTTCCCAAACCTCCCATGGGAGCTTTAAAACCATACACTTCAGATTTTGAACACACACATTCTTATCCATCTGAGCAACAGATTGTGAATCTGGAACCACGCCGATACCAGACTGCTAGTGTTTTATCTACATTGATAACAATGCTGCATATTTACCCAGCATTAGCGGTGAGAGATCAGTGAAGCAGAATCACTGCCAAATATTGAGAGATCAGTGATGGAGAAGTTTAGTGGGAGGAAAGATTAAATGTCTATAAGATAGATAAAAAAAAGAAATCATAGTTTGCAGACCATTGGTCCATTAAAGAAAGCTGGAATACAATTTTGAGGAAAAAAAAGATAAAATCTTGCTCACCTTGTGGCAGATTTCTGTCTTGACCTCCTTCAGGGCCCTGTCAGAAAAGACGCAGCCACAGGTCTGCAGGTAACAGAATCTGAAAATGGAAATGTTGGGGTATATTACATACATTTTTTAAACCATTTGAGCCAATTCCTACACAATGTGAACTGTTAGAACCTGTAAAATATTTTTCTAACTTTGTTTGATTTAAATATTTGGGTGAACATTAATACAGGTGATGTCAAATGTCTTTGCAACACACATTGGACATATATTGAATGTAATAATATAATGTGCTCAAGAAACTTGCCAAAAACCTGATAAGTCTTTAAAGTATTACCTGATATATACACTGTATACGCACTAGACTACAGCAAACTGGATGCACAAAGTTGATCTATAAATCAAATGTAAAACCTTTTTCGATTATAATTGATGCATTACAAGTGAGCAGTAGAGCACCAGCCTCTTTTTTATTCTTAGGATATGGACCCTTTACTTGTGGCGTGTTACCTGTGCTTGCCATTCATCTCCAACCCAACAACAGGGCAGATGAACATGCCACAGTGGATGTCCTCATATCGGTCTCCTTTAGTGTTCCTTCTCTCTCCCTCCCATTCAGGGTTATCAGTCAAGTTCAGTTCCTTTATATCCTGCAGAGGGAGTAGATGAATAAACATGAAAAAATCAAATATGAAATCAAGTGTAACTCTCAACACCTCCATCACATACACACACAAATAAAATCAGAAGGTTGCACAACTCTGACTTTGAATGTAGAAAACTTCAGTATCAGCATACCTTGATCCCACGGATGTGAGCTACAGCCTCAGCATTGGGTCTCTCAGCAGTCTTATCCAGAAGGTATTCAATGATAGCATCTTTGTTATAGAGCCTGAAAGATAACATGGACCTGACTTTAAACACATAATGGGCTGGAATAAGTTGATATTTAAAAAATGGATAGATGGATGACAGGGTCAACTGGTCTTGACAAGCTTATTAATTTGCGTGTTGTATTGCAAGTATTTAACCCGTCTGTGACACAAATATATCTCATGTGTCTTAACCAAAAGCTGTGAAAAGCAACAAAAACATCAAAGAAGAAAGGCAGTATGAAAAAGCCACCTCACAGCAGTTGCTGGCTATTTCACCTTGCTTTTCCAATCAATTTATGTATCTCCATTTATACTGTAGGTTTATGGACCAAAAGTCTATGCTTGATTGGAGACCAGACCAATAAGGCTACTCTATACATTCTTGCTTGATAACTGCAAATATTTTTTATTTGTGTCATTAAAATTCTCCAAAACACATTGTATTTTCCATTCTATACACTACTATATTTAGTGTGAATTCTGAGTCAGCAGCTTTCAGCATTCACATGTAAAAAGCATTTTCTCTTCACTCAGTGTCACATCACAAAGCTATACTTTCTCCATAATTGTACATGGGCAGCTACTTTGCCTGACTGACAATGAATAAAAATAGAAAGCCAACTCTTACCTTCCCAGATCACAGGCAACAATGGGACGTCTGAGTTTCTCCTGGCTCAGGGCACAGTATTTCCATTTGGCAGCCAACTCTGCATTTTTATCAACCTGTACGCATGACCACGAATGTAAGAGCACACATAATAGCAGGTCATTATCTTCGTCTTCAGTTAGAACCATTAAATGTAGCCTATCAACATTAGCGTAACGTTAACTGTATTATTTTGAAAGCTAGCGTTAGCTAGCTAGCTGACGGGTTATTAGCCAACCTACGCAACATAAACGCCTCAGAAGAGACATTCTTTGAACGGATAATATATCTTTATAAGTACTTAACGTAACCGAATTTGTCATTTCATTGATAATTTTATATTTCTAAAGGCAAATAGCCATAAGCTACTAATACTAGCCTGTTAGCTGGCTAACAGTTAGCAACCTACAGCTTTTGATAACATCGTAACCACTTTAAAAGGAAGAGAAAATAAGCGTAACACACCTTTTCGACTTTTTTGGGGCCTTTCACCAACTCGTGTCTTTTAGGAATCGTGCCTCCATCACATCCCATTCTGAAAGCAGACTTGTCAAGTTTAATCAAACAGTTTACTAGCAAAGATGCACAAAGCTACTAGCAGGCAAGAAGTTCCCAGGTTGTAAACAAACAACGAGAGAGCTGCAAATCTCGCGAGATGTATGATTGATATGATGTCGCCCTCTAGTGACTGAATGAACAAACCTTCAAACTCTTCAGGTGTATTTTGTAGCTTCAGCCTCAGCGTGGCAGCATCACCCCAAATACCTGTTTACTAGTTTCTGTTCAGCTAGTAGCCCAAATGTGAACTGCCAGAGGAAAAGGAAGCATGCAGAAATTTATCTTTTGCCATAAAAACAAAAATAAGAATATGAAAACTGTTCATTTTAACAGAAGGATATGGAAAGATGGACAGAATAGGCTACTTTCTAAGTAACAAATTACCAACAGGAGTTTTGATAATGCTATATCAACATTGCTTTTATTAGTTTTCTACAGCACCATATAGCCATGCACATAAACACGAAAAAACAGCTTCACAGATGACTTCACTCGTTTTCTGCCCATCCATTTATTAGACATTTTCAGTCAGCTATTAAACCCAGGACTAGTAAGTGACATTAGTCTGGCTTTCAGGCCTGTTGTCAGAGTGGTCTAAAGATGAAAGTTTCCTTGGAAGATAGTTCAATGAGTCCTAATTAGATCTGTTTCCTGTGCCTTGCAGGCTGCAGATTAGTTTACTATCGATGGCGCTGTCCAAGAGCGACCATTAGTTTGGGGAATACCTCAGTGGAGACATCTCTGGTAGCATGACTAATATTCTGTGTGGAAAAGAAGGCCGAATAAAAACACAGCATTGGACTTCATTTTGGCTGAGAAAATAGATTTCAACCTCTTTAGGCTCACCACACACAGGCAGCTGCTACTGTGGTTCCCAAAATGTAGCAAAATTAACAAATCTAAACACAAAAACATTTCTCCACTTTGCCTGTTGGTTCGATTGGCTCTTCCTGTAATTTATAAATTGTGTTATGTGTCTTATTGAATTTCCCCCCTTTCTCACACAGAGCTAAATGTTTAGTATGGATTTTCATTAGAGGCAATGGAGTAAAAGCTCTGTTAGCAAACTATCTTTGAGAGAGTGGAGCGCCCCGGGCTGATAGTGCAAACCAACACCTCAGGAACACACAATGCACAATGGCCACTGACAAAAGGAGGCTAGAACAATGGTCTGCTATCCCTGTCTTGCATGTTCTGCTGTTTTCAAAACTGCAGAGCCAAATAGAGTTGTTTTCCATGATTTATTGTAGGTTTGTGGGTTCATGCTGGCTTGTACTTGATGCATGCTAATTATAAAACATACTACAGAGATCTCTTTAGAGAAAAGTGATTCAAGTCTTTGTGAAGAGTGAGACATTGTTGTATTTTGCTGTTGTGCTACTGCACATTTTCAAGTTCTAAATCGGCTTTGAACACCAATTTATGTCTAGTTTCCGGTACCATACATCAGGTATAAATGCAAATATCTACAACCACATAGCTCTAGAATCATCCTACAGTATTTTGGCATGCCAACCGTAGACTAAAAATGTTTGTTTTGAAGCTTTGAGTAACTTAAGCAGATGGATAAAAGCTTGTTATTTAGTCTAGTCATATAGTCCAGACATCACAGCTTCCATGTAGCAGAGAGATGTGTGTTGTCACAGCTCTCAGAGGTAACCTGCAATGATGACAAAATGAGAATGAGGTGACGGTTTTGTTTACTTTATTGCTTGTAAAAATTAAAAAGAAAAAGAGGTGATTTCACATTGTGGACTGCATGTTAATTTTAAAATGAATAATGTATTCAGATACTTTGACAATTACATAATGAGGTGGCTGTTTGCAGTTCCTTCATATTTTTATCACACTAGATTTAAATCACCCTAAAATTGCAGCAGGCAAATAGTAAATAAGTATCCTGTGTCATTTCAGATCTGAAGTGACTGCAGTCCAAAGCCAGAATGTGTCACTGCCAGTACCTATTAGAGCTCCACTGTGTTGATCGCCATCTTCTCCTGTTATACAGTTAAATCTGAAGAGTTTGCACAGCTGAAATACAGCTTCCTCTTCCCCCAGATCTCCCCCTCCGATTGACCTCCCTACCACACATATCTTCCTGGCCTGCTGTGGTGCTACCCAGCACGGCTGACCCAAAGAAAACCCCAACCACCAAGCGCCCCATCCAACCTCATGTTTATACTTGCATGATGAGTCCAACCTGCCCAATCAGACTTCCACTGACTGGCCTTGAACTGAAACCGTATACATCTTAACCATCCCAGTCATCCAAAGCAGCCAGTGGAGACCGAGGCTGCATTAATTGCACAGACCGGCCATGGTAGTGCACCGAGTCCAATGCATTTAGCGTTTCTAATTGGGAAGGAATTGCTGTGTTTACATTGGCGCTAGTTGATAGAGTTGGACCCTTAGCCCTCCAGCCAACCAAGCTAAAGCCCTCTGAAGGAGAAAAACCAAACTGCGTAGTCCCTGAAATCTCTCTGGACAGATTTAAAGGGAAATTATTTGGAGCAGAGTGGAGGGATATTTACTCGATTAAGGGGGATGGTGAAGAGGTGAATCTTTTTATTTGTCAGATTTTACCGTAAATCTATCAACCTTTTCAAAATTGACAACATATACAGTTTAAATGGGCCTTTTTGAATTTCCTGTTCTAATAGTTGTCAATGCAGTAGCTGACAGAAAGTAAAGTTGGACCAAAGCTGTTGCCCTAGCAACACAATGGTCTATAGGGCACTAATTTGATCATTGTTGTTAATTAGGGTGAGGGAATTCAATGACTTTTTTCAGTGTGTACTGCATAAAAATTTTAATCTTGAGCATTGTTACAGCTAATAAACATTTTCATTAATTAATCTGATTTTTTAAAAGTTATTAATCATGTCAATGAAAATCAATATAAATAAGGTAAAAAGTCCATCAGCCCCATGTGACATCTTAAATTGCTTGTTTTTTTTTTTTTTTTTTCCAAATGGCAGTCTAAAATCCAAAGAGATTGAATTTATATTTATATAATATAGGAAAATGCACAAATCTACAAATTTGAGAAGCCGGAGCAAGCACTTTTGCTGGACTGATTTGTCAAAATTACTGACAATCAATTATATTCTTAGTTATCTATATGGGCAAATTGATGAATCAGCTTTTTAACCCCAGTTCTGATCTCCACATATCATGTGCAACCCCTTTAATTTACCAGTATTATGAAGTATTATACTGACAGAATTGCCAAGCCGTGGAGCACATGTGAAAAAATTTAAATCTTATGATCCAGAAGGGATAATATAATAAAAAGGCTGTTGGGAAGACCTGTTGTAATTTCCTGTAACAACTACAGTGGATGAGGTGACACCATACCACATGTAAGTAACAGAATTTAGCTGCAAATTTGACCCTCGCCACAACATTTCCCCTCACAAAAACGCCTTCTATATGAAAGAATATTTTATTTGTGATTTTAAGTCAAATAGGGAACGCTGCACTCACTCAGCTCTAACACCATGTATTGAGCCATGTGCAAGTTCATAGCTAACATATAATGAGAAATCCAAAACCCTGGAAAAAGCACGCCACATCCAACACGAAGACTGCAACGGGCTACCACGCACACCAGTTGACCACAATTATTTTCTCATTCCTTTTTCTGTTTATGTTGAAACTCGCATAGCTGAAATTATGTCAGTTGGAAACATTGTCCGTAACTAATTTTTCTGTCCTCTTTGTCTGAGCAGTACGAGTGTGATTAACCCCCCAGAGCTTTTGCTACTGATACAGGTTTTTGATAGCTTGTACTGCAGTACAGCCCACATAGTCTGGCATTAAGCATTTAAGAGGAAATTTGTTTTATTTTTACTGTCACTGTTTATATCATGATCAGGATAAAATTCCAAAGAGGATTATGATTTATTATTTTTAGATGATGCCAATTGGATTTGGAAACATTTTAGATGAGTCAGCAGCAAGAAAATCAGGTTGCGTCTGTATCTCAACCAGCTTCCAGGGTCTGACTGTTGAACAAAAACATGCCCAGTGTTGCCACGATTCCTCCAGCAGATGATTGCGGGCTCGTTGCACCAGCCTGCTGTGTGACAGTTTTAATCCACTGGCTGCTACTGAAGAGTACAGCTCAACATTTTATTTACCACAACCTTCACGAAGCACTGGGACCTTTTATGATGCCAGCCAAGCCAAGTCACAGGCCTATGAACCAGCACACGCACACACACACACACACACACACACACAGTCCACCTGAACACATTTGTACCAACAGCCAGTTTATGATTATCTTTTCCACTGTGGCAAACCAGTTCTGAACACCCACAGGCACAAACCCACTAACAGATAAATGGATATATACACGCACAGATGCGTACTGTATGTATACATTCACAGTCTGTATAAGCAGACAACCATATGACACACACGTGTCCCTTGTTGATGGCTGTGACTGGGGAGGGAAAGTCTCCATACATCGGTGGAGGCTATATGAATGGAACAATTGCATGTGCGCTGGCAGCGTAGACTCAGTCACATCTCATTAGCTTGACGGGATACCCGAAAGGTTCTGACAGCCTGCTGGCTGTGATTGGTGTGGCCCGGAGTGATGGGGACATACCTGTGGCTGCCTTGTGTACTCTGTGGGCACGTGGTGAGGACTGAGCACACGTAGCAGCTGAGGCCTGGCAGGGACGGTAGCTAAGGTTCTGGGTGTCCACGCCAGCCGCCGCCTCACCATACACGTCTTCAGCTATAATAAAACTCACTCTCACTTTTTTTTTTTTTTTTTTTTTACTGTTTCTCTCACTTTCACCGTCTCATGCCCTCTCTCACTCTCTCCTGCCCACACACACTCACATTACACAGACATGAGGGGAAACAGTGGGTGATTCTGTGCACTGCTGTGCCACGATGAGCTCAGTGCTAACTTTGAATGCTAACCAAGAATCAATTTTGAGTGGAGTTATTATTTTTAGTCTGTTAACCTGACTTCACAGTTTAAAATCAACAGCACTTAGTCTGTAAAGGTAGGGTTGGTGAAGTTGTTCAAACAAATTTTTTGTTATATCAATTGAAATTCTCATTACATCCTGACAGCAATCAATAAATCAAAAGCTCTGAGTTAAAAAAAAAAAATGAAAACAAAATCCGGTATATGTGGCTATAATAAGTCCATTTAATTCAAAATCATGTGATGATTGGACAGACAATCAGCTGTGAATGCTAACAATAGCCATGTTCGTTGTTTACATTCATAATGGTAATTTTGAGGGAGTGGCTTTGGAGGGAGGCCTGAAGGGACGGACTGGCAAAGTGCCGACTTGGCAACTTTCTTGTTAGATTTAGGGACTTTTGGAGCTAATACTGCTAGCTACTTTCATTGGAAAACAGCTGGCAACACAGAGCTGGATTTTGCAGTTGAATCATTTTTAAAATTTAGTGCACTACTGCTACTACTACTACTTTCTCAGCATTACCAACCTGACTTTTAAAGGAAGAGTTCAACAGTTTGGAAAATAACCTTAGTCACTTTCTTGCCAGGAGTTACATGTAATGTTTGTCGGAAAAATACAACCAACAGCTAGTTAATTTAGCTTAGTTTAGCATAAAGACTTGAAACCAAAGTAAACAGCTAGCCTGCTCCGTCTGAAGGTAACAAAGTCTACCTTCCAGCACCTCGAAAGTTCACTAAATGGCCAGTTATATCATGTTTATTCAAATTATACAAAAACTGTAGAGTAAAAATGACACATTGTGGCTTTTACAGGGGATAATGTGCACAAGCTTGTCTTGGCCAGGACCAATAACTTCCTGAAATATTGCTTGTTGCTTGTCAACTTCATGTTGATGACGAGATTTGAGGAATTTATTGCTTCTGTCCAAGAAATAGTCTGGCACATTTACCCCTGTAAAACTTGATGTTTCTAACTTTGTTTTATGTACGTATTAAACAAACAAAGATATAATAATGAGCTTTCTGGTGGAGTTTGTTACCTGCTTTCAGTGTTTTTCCTCAGTTAAACTAACAAGCCACTGGCTCCAGCTTTGTATTGAATGAACTAGGGTTGCAAATAACAATTATTTTCATTGTTCAGTAATCTATTGATTATTTTATTGACTAATCTCTATAGTTTGCTCTATGAAATATCAGAAAATGGTGAAAAATGACACATCTCAAAGATATTCAGTTTACTGTCATAGAGGAGTAAAGAAAATATTCACATTTAAGTAGACAGCATTTTGACTTGTTTATCTTAAAAGAAATTACTCAAACCAAGTAACTAATTATCAAAATAATTGGCATTTAATTTGATAACTGACAACTGATTGACTAATCGTTGCAGCGCTAGAATGGACAGATATACAGCAACTCTCGACAAGAAAGTGAATCAGAGTCGTCCTAAAATGTCAAACTATTCCTTTATTAGAGGATCTCTGAGCACTAATGTTCTTATGGTCTACAAAATTTGGGCTGTCATTTTTGGCACATCCATGAGTCTAGTTTAAGACAACGCACATTTCATGTATGATGTGCTGCGAATGAGCCTTCAGGCTGAAGCGTTTTTACTCAGTCCCCTCTATGGATGTGTCCCTGAGGGGTCTTTGGAAGAACACATGTTTTTAATAAGGGTCTTTACGTCTGGCCTTGCATAAATGTTTAGCAGCGTTCCTTCTGGGAACTGGGGCCTGTCTTTACAGTGGACGCTAATCAGCTGTAAATTCTGTTTTAAAAAGGAAAAGGAAGGCATGGAAGGAGTTAATCTCCAAGGCCCGTTGAACCCTCTGTCTCACCCTTTATTCACTCTCCCTCTCTCTCACACACACACACATACACATGCACATACTGTACCGTACACACACTCCTCCCTCCAGAAAGTGAAAGGAGGGGATGATGACAAAAAGAAAAGAGAGAGAAGAAAAGCTTGAGGCTTTGACAAATGATCCAATAAACAGGTCGGGAGATTACAGACTGGTTGCCCGCTGGGAGAGGAAGTGGGGCAGTAAATATTTTTTAAAAGCTGTCAATAAATTTCTAGCGTTGAGTTGAGAGAAGTATCCACGGCCAGAGCCTGGGCTCCTGTGCTGAATGGGTGCTTGTCGTGGGAGCTATTGGTTAATAGCCCATGCTGAGAGTAATGTAAGTGCCAAAGTATTGTTTGAAAGAAACTGCTGGTGCATGAGACAGAAGTGTGCAAGATTTAAACTAAATCAAAATCACCCTGTTTGACAGCTGAGCTACAAAGCATCCATCCTTCCACTCCGCTCCCTGGAGCCGATCCCAGCTGACATTTAGAGGTCAATCAAATAAAAGCCAGTCTTCATGCTGTCAACATGCTGACAGAAAAGATTTCAAAAAAGTATATGATACATCAGTAAGATTAAGATCATATGCTGTCTCACTGTATGTCTTTTGTAGAAAATCACTCTTACACCTATCAAATGTGAAATCTTATGTAACATTGCACAAGGGCAAAGATCAAAATATGCTGACACTGTATATAAGAAGAGGTGATAGTGAGTCACTGTAGCGTCCAGTCTGCCCTCAGTCCAACATAAGAGGACGGAGAAGTAGAACTGCACTGAGGGCTTGCTAATCATGTTGAAGGTACAGTGCTGTGTATGTTGTAATAGTTTGCTTGTTGGATTAAATTCAAAGCGGCAGAAACAAGAAAACGACCCATATTTTTGTTTTGTTCTCGCTGCCACCAGGAGCCCACCTCTCCTGGTGGAGGGCGGGTGGCGGTAGCCGAGCATCACAGCGGACTGGCACTGGGTCAAACCTGTGTAACGGCTGCAACAGAAAGTTTGCTGATCCGGCAGGGAGTCAGGGGAAGTCTTCCAGGATCAGACCCCGGTGCTGGGGTTTTACGCTGGCTGAATTTGAGTTACTACAACTGTGTTGTGTTGTAACTGAAGGTCTCCTGGAGATGCCCCATCTACATCCAGAGAAGTAGTCTTCTGGTGGTGGCTGGCAAGAGGGTGAAACTTGTTTCTGCCACTATCAAAGCATCCATAATGCGCACAGCCCCTAGTTAGTGGCACAATAAACACGAATATGTCAAATGTAAATTAGAAACCGATTCCACATGTGAAGATTATAAGATAGCTGTGCTATCAGCTCTCAGAGTTCTTTTCCTGCTATTACTTAATAGTTGGCTTTTTACCTAGACCCCTTTCACACCAATGACCAGGGCTGAACCAGGGTCATCTGACACTTCTTTTGTCAATTCAAACTAAGCCAGTAAACCCGGGTTGAACCCTGGTCAGCACAATTCAGAAACGACCTGGGTCACAACCCGGGAGCATTTTTAGCTTTATAAAATGTTTAACTACTGTATGTTGTATGTATGGAGCTGTAATTGTATGCAAAAACATGCAGACAATATACAGATTTACTGTATCTATCAACACTCACAAACATTTGTTTTCTTTGTCTACAGTATCCATTTATCATATGTTAAACTGCATTGTGCTCTCTAATATGATAATATTGGCAATATTTAGGATTATAGACACTTTGGAAGACTGAAATGTATATTCACTTACTCCACCATCCCAGCAAAGATCTGCTTCATATAGACTGATACAGACTTTATGACTGATGGAACAGGCAACAGATGGATCTTTTTGCAGGTAAATCTGGAAAAATAAAAGAGTTAAAAATGTAACGTTACAAATTGAACATGTGCAAACAAGCCCTGTTCATTAGCAACCCTGGTCCGTGACAGTCACATCAAAATCGACCCTGGTCTGACCCACCTCTCGACCTGGGTCGCAAAGGCAAGTCGATCAATGCAGGTTAACCCTTTCATACACACAATCAACGCTGGTTCAACCCTGGTGGAGTCCTCGGTGTGAAAGGGGAATTATAACCGACAACTGTAAATGTACCTTATATGGACCCTGCGGTATCCTATTTGTTTGGAGCATGTGACCAGATCTTATGCCTTTAATGAGCGATGATAGACAGACTATTATCACTAGCTCTGCTTCCACAGTTGACAAGGAAGTCTGTCAGAGCCCCATAAAGTTCACCGACACCAGTCTCACTTTCTCACACCTTTCAACTGCGCTTGTTACTCAGCAGCCCAATTAAAGCTGATTTAAGGGTTCACCTGTGTGCCTATTGGCGAATGCTCCCCTCAGGGTGGTGCATCCGCATGATTGATGGGTTGATGAGATAATGACGGACAGCCACAGGTCTCACCTGCAGTCGCCTGTTTTAGTGCTCCAGCACTGATTGGCTCATTCTCCGGATGAGGCCGATCCTCCAGAAACCTCTGAAAGATCAGCCTGATGGTGAGATTACAGGGAAGAAAGACAGTTGTAATAAAAGTTTTACATGGCTTTGTCATCTCATGTTGCAATAAAAAGACTTCTGTTCTTACAGTGTGTTATGATGACACTGTTACCTTTTGACTCAGGTTGATATAATTATCAGTGTTATTCTTCTTGACAGGTCTAATTTTGCCTCTATTAGCATACTGAAGATGAAGTTGTCCTTAAATTCACAGTGGATAACTGCTGGATTTGCAAAGGCTTCTAGAAACATGTGGATGAGATGAAGTAATACATCTGGGTGGAAAATTAAACAATAACTATGCTGAGTGTTGAACCTATTGCCACCTATGACTCTTGTTAATACCAACTGAATTTTTTAGACCTCTCAGTCATCAGACATAACAATAAAAAATGTGTGTTCACTTGGCACCATTAGTGGTCATGCTGTAAAAATAAAAGCTCACTCTGCTTTGTGCTGGCTACGATGGGCGGTGAAAAATATTTTTGTAAGACAAGGAAATGTTATAAAAATATTATGTTTTTGACAACGTCAAGCGTCATCTTTGTGATCATTACTACCTGCCCTCTTTAACACACACACAACCACAAACACAACAGTAGGCCCTGCAGATACGGGAGAAGTTCCTGGATACTGAGCCTTTCTTTAACACCTTCCTCCTCACCCCTGGAAGGGATCCTCTTGAGTTTCTGTTTGGTAAGCAGAGGGAACATCCTTGAGTCGCTCCTGTTTTCTGCTCCCCAGCTGGTTTCCCGTCCTGTGGATAATGTTTCACTGATCCCCTGACACTCGCTGCTGCTGCTGCTGCTGCTGCCAAGGTGTGGCGGCCAGAGGTTCAAGACCTCTACGCCAATTAAACACAGCACAGATAACAAGCTCGTCCACTGCATGAGGTGTTAACATTTCAACCCTGCTGTTACAGTAACTGTGCTAAGAGAGAGTGTATGTAAGGTACTACTTTAAAATAACATACGATTCATTTAATTAATCACATAAAAATGGAGCTTCATGAGAGCAGCTTATTACAGCAGCTCCTGCTCACTGTCAAGCTTTTAATAAACTTTATTTGTACAGCACCTTTCATACAACATTGCAACTCAAAGCGTTTGGCTTTCCTCAATAACTGTCTTCCCCTACAAAAAGAAGTGAGCTTATAGCTCTGCTGTTAGTTTACTAACTATATACTTGTAGCGCACTTTTTAGTTTTACACTTACATAGTTTTTACAGCAAGTATACTTGTATGTTTCCTTTAACTTAATCTATAGTATTTAGTCATACTTTTACTTTTCCGTATACTTTTCAGTATAAGCCAAGTGGACTTTGCTGTATAAGTGTTGGTATAAGCCAAGAGTATTTAAGTATACTTAGCTCATGTCTGATAGTATCTTAATAGCATACCTGAATAAAATTTTTGTAAGGGCTATCTTATCTCATCTTATCTCATCTTATCTTATCTCATCTTAATTACAAAGACTGAAATACTGAAATACATTTATAGTCCTTTATCATGTTTCATATTAGACTCAGTTTCTGTATTCACAAATACCGTGTTACAATTAAATATACTTGTTATTCAGAAGGAATCAGCTCCTTTGTGTGTTAAATAATGAATTGAATGTGCCACTATTTATGTTTTAGAAGTTTTGTCTTCAAATAGATGAAGCATTTTGCAGTAATGATAGGGCTGTCAATGTTAACGTGATAACGCATTAACGCCAATCCATTTTAACGCCACTAATTTAATTAATGCAACTTGTGCTTAAAATGACAGCCAAGGAGGTGAAATAAGCTCCAGACTTACTTCAAATTTTGGTGAGGAAAAACTGACATGGCCTTTTTCAAAAGGGTCCCTTGACCTCTGACCTCAAGATATGTGAATGAAAATGGGTTCTATGGATACCCACAATTCTCCCCTTTACAGACATGCCCACTTTATGATAATCACATGCAGTTTGGGGTAAGTCATAGTCAAGTCAGCACACTGACACACTGACAGCTGTTGTTGCCTGTTGGGCTGCAGTTTACCATGTTATGATTTGAGCATATTTCTATGCTAAATGCAGTACCTGTGAGGGTTTCTGGACAATATTTGTCATTGTTTTATGTTGTTAATTATAATAATAATTATAATCAATAATAAATGTATATATACATTTACAGAGAGCAGCATATTTGTCCACTCCCATGTTGATAACAGTATTACATACTTGAGAACCTTCCCTTTAAGGTATATTTTGAGCAGATAAAAAATGTGCAATTAATTTATTTGTTAATCATGATTTACTCCGGACAATCACGCAACAAATCACGATTAAATATTTTAATTGATTGACAGTTTGTGAATTAAAAAAATACCAATAATTTCAATTTCAATTTACCTGAAGAATTAAGAGAAATTTATGAGAAATTTAAGAGAAATGTTAAGCGAGTTTCATCCCACATCCCACCAGTCAGTCCGGCATGGTCCAATGCAGTGTTAAAGTAGCAGTCTTACCTGGTTGGCCTTAAGACGGCATTTACTAATAAACGCCATTGTTAATCATTCTTCAGTCCCTCACACACTTTTGAGTTTAAGTTAGCCTAACTGTGCCAAAGACCAAGGTTCAAACCCCTTCAACATTTATTCAGCTGCCCTTGAAGCAGAAGCAGCAGCTACCAAACAGACATCACTTCCAATCATCATCACAACCTCAGAGCCCTCAGAGAACAAGCAGGCTGTCTCAAGGTCTCCTGTTTCACCTCTGAAACTCCTCAAAACCCCACCGGCCTCACCAGTATTCCCTCCGATTCCCATTCACTACAGTATCTACAATACATGTCCTCTCACTATAACGATAATTGAAAATCAGAGAGCAGAAAAGAAATCACTGCAGGATCTTTTTTAAGCCATTATCTTTTTTTTTGATGGGCAATTGACTTTGGGAGTGGGGCTTTATGGCGAGGGAGGGGTGGCGGCAGTGGTGGTGGTGGAGTTCGTCAGTGCTTGCCAGTTATAGCTGCAGGGCCTCCTGCCCTGTTCTGCTGTGATGCCTGCGTGCTGAGTTTGGCTTGGCTGGAGTCTCTGCACTTGATGGTTTATTCATATTCAGCGGTGCAGGACGCTGCGCCATGAGGTTCCTCTCACACTCAATATGTCTGCGAAAGAAGTAACAGAACGGAGGTCTGAGTCAGAGTTTTTCAAATGTTTTGCCCTGATCTTAAGATTGGAACAACGATTGGTTTCAAAGTCATCCAACACTGCAGATTTTCTCTCTTTCTCCCCTGAAATGCAGATGTTTTACAGCTGTCAAACAAGGATTTTTTTTTTTAGTGTAACTCTCTTGTGTTTTACTCTATATCTAAAAATATGTTGTCTGATCTTGTCTGTTTGAGTTTATGCTGTTTGTTTTATTCTCTTCATTTTCTGTTTTTCATTACAGCATCCACTCCCTGAACTCCTGTGGGGTTTTTGAGCTTTTAAGACTGGGAAAAGGAATTGTTAACAAATGAAAATTATGTCCATCTTACATCAGACTGCCATAACTGAAGAGAGGTTTGGCATTTAGAGTAAAACTATATGCTTTGTATCTATTCCAGCCTCAGCCCAGTCATCACCCATTCCCACAAATACATAGTGTACTTCTACACATGCATAACCTGAAATACACAAATAGGTAAACACCACTACTGAAATGCCTAATCATTGCTCAGCCATTGTGTCCATGGCTCGAGTTCATCAATTAACAAGCCACTTGCTATTCAAAAACAAACAACATCAACTTCCCCCGAAAAGCCCAGTCAAAACAAGCCGCAAAGGCTGGCTTGTCCACACTGCCCCTCTTTAATCAAAGCCAGATGTCTCCTCAAAAACTATTTCTCTTTTTTCCTCACTGCACCCCTTTCTCCGATCGCTCATTCTCCCCCGTCTCTTCCCCCCACATTCCCTTTCCTGTCTGAGACCGTGTAGACGGCTGGTCCGCAGCAGTCGTGATTTGGCACTGACTGTCTATCCCTCTCTCTCTTTCCTTCCTTTCTGTTTCTAGAATCAGTGTCTTGTCAAGCCGGCATGGACCTGCATTGACCCTCCGCAGTATTCACAATCATTCAAGGTGAAAAATTAGACCCACATGGCGGCAGATGCCGCCAAAGAAGTGCTTCTACTTCCAGTCGATCTGCCTGCCCATTTGATGGGATGGCGATTTTGAAAGACATGCCACGGCCTGCCTGTCTCACTAAGAGCTCTAGACTCCTTTCTGTTTACTTTAGCACGAGCCATGTCCCTTTGGTTACAGCTCTTTGAAGAGAGCAGTCTTGTGGCTGTCGACACACCATTCTCAGTTCGTTGGAGCTGGAGCCAGGCACAGAGTGAACACTAATTTACTTTTCCACCTCAGTGCCGAGAGAAAACACCCCTTCCCGGAGATGCTAAACAATACAGGCAGTCCTTTTCTGCTAACTGCTCTTTAGGGGGGGCACCTCTGGAGCTCTTCGTCCTACTGCTGTTGCTTTCAGCTGGCTATCTCACTGAACCTCTTTAATCTGAGAAGCAAATAATCCCCTGTGTTGTCCTTAGAGCTCAGGCACAACTCTGGGCAGCTCAGTGGGTCCTTGGAGAGCATAGCAACAAAAGCAGAAATCAGTATGTTTGAAGTCTGCCTTGTGATTGGCACTAATTTACTGGCTCTTTACCCCCTTTGTACTTTTGAACTTTCTGAATTACATTATGTTGTAATGCATTATAGAATTAGCTGTGATTTATTCTGCTGTGGAAAAACAGGAACTGCTTTGTCAAAAGTCTCAAATGCTCTGCGTAGTGAGTAATTCATTATGGAAACCACAGAGTCCAACAAAATCTGAAATTTCCTCATTTTCTTCCCTCATTTCTTAACAGTAGCAAATCACAACAATGGCCCAAAGTATTAATTTTGTTTTTCTCATACACCGTTTCTACGAAAAGTAATGCAGTGTAATTCACAAACATCCCATGAAGTCCATATAATTACAAACCAGGAAGTATAAAGAGCACCATCTATGGAGGAGATCAGGGTGGGTAGGTGGGTCAAAAACACAGAACTTTGACCCAGGAGAGGGGTGTTTGTACCCCTGTATGTTGGTTTATTTGTCACGTATCTTCTGTACTTAATTTACATCACTTCCACAGTTATTTTAACTCAAACTACAATCTTTTCCTTAAGTAGTTTTGTTGCCTAAACCTAACCTAGTTGTTTCCTGTGAAGATGGAAGTTTATTTTGAAAAGACTGGAGCGGACATTGACACTTGCATCACGTGTTGCTGGCATTCGTAGGGAAATGCATGAAAAATTAGGAATAATTTTTCATAAAATATCTTAGGAATCATTGTATAAAGATACATTGATTTAGTAATGGCCTTAATTTTTAAAACATATGCAAGGATTTAATGCAATTTGTTGAAACCCTACTTTTGTAAAGCTCAGCACATTCATCACCAGACCGTTGCTGCCGTTTCGTTTTGCGCAACAAGCATAATCAGAAATAATAGCTCATAATAATAATAATAATAGCATCATTTTACACTCATTTAACATTATTGAGTAACAGATCTCCACATGTGCCCTTCAGTTATTTTTACTCACTATTAAAATCAGTGTTGACTACAGTATATTACCAGTATTGGCCTTGAAAGAGGAAACAGGCTGATGGGGGCCACTTCAAATACAAGCAGACTGGCTTCCCCCAGCCTGTTCCTCTATCATTTCCAGACTCTGTTTTTCTCTGCAAAGCATAACAACCATCACGTTTTCAGAAACCGCACCATTCTGTGCAAAATCTGTATGGAAACATTGTCAGAATCAGCTATTGTAGACTATGACTACATCTAATATTCATGTTTCAATTTTTATTTTGAGTATTTTAATCCTTAAAGTTGTGCAAAAACAGAATAAAATCATTATCTGAATTTATATTCATACCAGTGTGTGTATACTTCTGTTAAACTTAAAATAAGAGAGTATGCTTGGCTTATACTGACGAGTATACAGAAAAGTAACTATGTACCTGGCCACTTAATCTTTCGATCGAGATGTACTTGAGAAAAGTATAATCAAGTATTCTTGCCTTATAAGTCTACAGAAAGGTATACTTGGCTTGTAGTTGTGCTTCCTTTTGATAGAGTAGTCTATTAAAGTGTGTACAAACTCAAAATGTTAGTCTGTTGATGAATGTTGCTTCACAACCACACTGTCCCTTAATCCTGGCTCTTATCAGACTGGGATGTATGCCTGACTTGCTGGCTGTGGACGGTGCTTCACTGCTTCACTGGTTTTGAGAGGATGGAGGAAGGGGCAGCAGATTCTTGAAGGGGACACTTGTGGGAAGGAAAAGAGTCTCATTGCGAGAGATCAGCTTGTGTAAACATTCAGGTTAATGAAGCTCAGTGGGCCTAATCCTCAGCCCTCTTTCTCACTCTCCCTCGCCCCGGCCTCAAACCCCTTCACCCCTCCCCGGGACCTCCACCCCGTAGTTTCCACCATAATCCCTTGCAGGAGCAGGCACTGTCAATCAAAAGGACCCCAGGGAGGGAAGGCAGTGTAAGACGTGTGCATGAGTGTGTGTTTGCATACAGTACGTCTGGGATTGGAAACCAAACCACAAACACCAAGTACCTGTGCATACCCATGCGGGTGCAGAGCGCTTTGAGATGGGAGTCGGTTAGGGGATTTCCATTGAAGGATCCATGCTGCTTCAAACCATATGAGCGGAGAAGGTGGAAGCTCCGGGTCCAAGACCTGGACTTGAGGGTAATCAGCAACACATGAACCGTGTATGACGAAGGGGAAAAGGGGATGAAGGAGAAAAGAGGGGGAGGACGGGAAGGCAGGTTTCCAGTCTAAGCTCTCCAAACACTGACATCACACATTGTGGTCGGGCTATCAGACGAAACACTCCAAGCTTGAGGATATGTTTTTATACCCTGAAACAACACCACATGATCATAATATATTGAGCCTGTGGAGACATATGTGTTGCACTAATGTTGTGGGTGATTGCTGCTTCTTCATGCCTCAATAACATTTAGGCTACAGGTTAACAAGTTTGATAAACTTTGGAGGGGATTGTTGTATTTCACAGCGATGATTTTGATGAAGCTTTCAAAATTCACCATTCAAACAGTGACTGTCCAATCATTTAGCAATGGTAATAGGCACAGCAGGTCTGACAAGCTTTGGGTTTCTCCACATGCCAAAGCGCTGCGCATGGGGCTGTCGGAAGAGTAATAGGCTTACTCTGCATTTAAAGTGTTAAGGAGAAGGGGAGTTTTGAAAAACAAAAATAGGAGCAAAATGAAAGAAGGAATGGATGGGAAAAGTGTCTGTTTTCATGTAAGCTGCAATCTAATGATGAGCAAGTCTGGCTAAGAAATGGAGCAAATATGATTAAAAAAGTTACTTTATAAAGTGGCCACTATATCCTGAAAGTCATGCATAAGACAGGTATCTGAAAAAAAAAAAAAAATCATGTTCCTCTGTGTTCTCCAGTGCTCTTAATGGCATCTGCAAGATATCACAGACTAGAGGAAAACAACCAATCAGAGTCAAGCTGGAGCCCGCTGTCTCTGAGCAGCTGTCAATCACTCGCAAACTTGCAAAAAATTGAATATGAATTAATAAACACTGAGAAAGTTTGTGACCCGGCCATGTTGAGATCAAGTTGCACATAGACTTCAGTGTTCCAGCCACATTGTATTTATTGTAGGATGTCAATACTGTTATGTTTCAGAGAGTTAATGAGAGTTAAGACTCACACATAAAGAATGCTGTTTTGTTTGCTGAGTGTTTATTTGTGCTTTTGTTAATTCAAAAAGTGAGAAAAGTATGTTGGCCTTGAGATGCAAAGCACAACCATATGGACAAAACATGAACAAATCACAACACAATGAATCAGAGAAACACAAGGGAAAAAACACTGGGATGTCGGGAAACACGACTGCTTTACAGCAAGTCAGTATCAAGTTTCTCATATATACGTATATAGAAAAGAAAAATCACACAGGTAAAAGCAAAATGAGAATCAAAGACATAAATCAGTGCAAGTTAAAATATAGGGCTTGAATATTAACATACATAGAGATGAAAAAAGTAATATGATATAAGGTGAATGTAACTGGATGTAATGCATATATACTGTATATATATATATATATATATATATATATATATATATATATATATATATATATATATATATATATATATATATATATATATATATATATATATATATATATATATATATATATATATACACACTTTTATATATACTGATTCAATTGTTAATCCCTATTATTATATTATACAATAAATTAGCCAGAAACAGAATGTGTCGAAAAAAAAAAAAGAAAAATGAAGTATGGACCATGCCTACATATGTTTTTAGACAAGTAAAGAATGATACAGTGTCATTAAAGTATTATCAGCTAAAAGTACTTCTAGTATCAGAAGTAGAAGTACTTATTATCCAGAATGGACTCTTTCAAAGTGTTTCATTTTACAGGTCTGTAATTTCCTTATAATTTCTCTCCCCTTGTTAACACTGTAAACTGTATGTGCCATGCCAGAACAGAGATTACATCTGAATTTCCAGACTAACATGCTATTTAATACGCTAAAACAGGATGTGATATAATTTAGTATGTCCGAAACCTTATTATGAAACTAATACTAGGCAAATTGCATACTATTTCCAGTGAAATATTACAGTATCCAAAGCTGGACACTACCGCAGAAAAACTATCCCATGATCCAATGCAGCAGCAATGACAACGTTCATAACAGATTTTGACGGACAGCTCTGTAACATCAATAACACTTCAATTTAACTGTAAGACTTCACTTTGCTAGGTGTAATATATATTCTAAATTAATTCAGACTTTGATTCTCACAAACCGTTTTGTCACATGAGGTTGGCTCGGGTTACCACGGTTACAAGTCTCCAACCAACAAGGAGGCTCTCAGAAAGATGTAAATCACAGTTCAGTGTGTCAGTAAAGATACATACTAAAAAAAAGTATGTTGAACGATAGTGAACCTATTGAGGATGTCGTGCTTAGTAAAGCCAAAATGCTTGACAGGCATGGCAACAGTAACTAAAAAGGGTAGTGCACTAAAAATTATACCTGAGTTACCTGTAAAGTGCCGCTCAGTGAATAAGCATCCATGTTTCTTTCTCAGTCACAGAGTTTGCCCTGAGGAACTGTAAACAGTGTTAACTAACTAACACCTTTCCTCCCGCCCCTCCTGGGCAGTTACACACCAGCTGGGTAATGGTCACCACATCATGAAACAGATATCCGGGAACAACGTGTATGTGTTGCTGTGTGAGCTTATACAGTAGTAGTACAGCAGCTTGTGTGTAGATGGATGGTGTTTTCACTTCCTCTTTGGCCAACTCCCTGTACTGTCTTCACAGCAACAATACCATCACAGCCCAAGGACAGAGCATGAACTGGCCATTCAACTCCACTGTTGCCATATCAGTTCCCTCTCTATAACAGGGAGGGGAGGAGAAAATATTCAAAGCGAGCTTACAGCATGTTTTTTCATAGTTTGTGCTTCAGAATGAGATATTCAGTACCATTAAAGGAGCTTTAATGCTTCTCAGGTGGTTGACGATGTCTAAAAGACTTAATTCACCTGAATAAAACTGAATAAAACCATAAATGTAAAATCTGGAGGCCCAAATAGGCTACTTACAGAACTTGCAACTGGTACCTCACAATTGTAGTTTGGTTTTCAATTTCTATGGAAAACAACAACAAAAACAACAACAAGCAAGGCACAATGTCATTGTTGTGAAAGAAACCCTGACAGGGCGATAACACAACAATGACCTGCTAGCTGTACATTATCCTGCTTATTGTATGGCTGCTTATTGAAGAAATCAATAATTTGACACAAAAACTGTTCGACATCAGAACTGTGCCCATAGCAACGGCCTGTTATACATATATACCTGTCTGCTATAAGGGAATGAGAGACCACACAACGCTGTAATTGACCAATCAGAATCAAGTTTTCAACAAAGCCATGTAATAACCCTCAACATTATATAATGGATTTAAAAGATTTTTTGAAAATTCATTTAAAGTGCAAAGGTTACTGTACTCACTGTGGCAGCTGGCAATTTGTTTGTCAAACCTTCAGTCTTGCTTTCAGCATTATATATTCAAGCTGAAACTAAATTGTAACGTTAAACCCATTGTTGTAATAGTTAGAGTCAGAGTTAGGACGCAATCTGACTCTGGCTATACCCGCAGCATTTTTACAAGGCAACTTTAGGTGATTAGCCTTGACTAAACCTAGATAACTCATGCTAAATTATGAATTTAAACAATGCAATAACTATGTCATATGAAAAGGTTGCATCTTTGAATCTTTATAGATCATTTAAAGGTATTTTCTGAATTAAAAAAATTTGTATAGACTCATGAAAATCCTTCTCAATCGTCACTTATGACCCACTAGAGGTGCATGGCGGTGTGACCATATGCCCGATCGTGGACACGCATCCAAGTGAAAGCTACAAAAACAATGGGCATAGAGATGAAAATAAACGCAACTATAGCAAGACGAAACAACAAACGTCATGTTCAAAGACAAGAGTGAATCTGGTTGGCTTTCGCCCACTGCCGAGCATCGTAACCCTGTCAGGCGACATAGACTTCTGGTGTTGTTGCGCCAAGGAGGAGGGGCCAACTTGAATGTTGCGTTTACAAACTTCCACTGACAAATCCTAGAGGATGTGACAGAATCTGTTTCATTGATCCTTGCTGAAAGATTAAGACTGGTGATTTGAACACTTTCAGTGTCAATCTGAAACTGCTTATATGGGTAATATAGGTTTCATATACACATTTGGCCCTTTATTGATATCAATTACAGTATGTTATAATATTATTACAGACATAATTCATAGGTGCTCTGTTTTCACACAATAATATGGACCAATTAAAGCAAAACAAAAAATATCTGTAGCTTAATTTGGATTAGTAGACACTAGTAGATAAGTGGAGTGTCAGACATGAAGGGTAATTTCAAAAGGCCGTCAACGGTATGACCAATCATGGCCGTATTAGTTTACTGTCCATAACTGGTCTTTGGTCTCTCGTTTTTCTCACAGTGCTCATTTTTCTGTCTTCTTTAACAGATTTCCCTCTTGCCTTCACCAAAGGGTTGGCTGCTGTTTTATGATGGCATAGTTATTGTGGTGATGATGATGATTTATGTTCTAATACGCTCCTCTCTCATTTATTCCTGCTCCCTGGGTTCCCATAAATCAGTGCATATATGGAGCCCAGCTTGGCTACATGCCACTCGTGCCACAGCAAACACTCTTCAAGGGGACATGTGAGGGCGAAGAAACACAGGGACATAGCAGACAAATGAAACTGGAGTATCATCAATGTGCAGTTATTTTTCTTTACTTTGAATCCAATGACTTTTTGTACTCTTCTCTTCACTCAGAAGTAAAATAATAATTTAAATCTGCAATTATTTATTGCCTGCCTCGAACTATTTATTAGAAAAGCTGTCACTGACGTTTTTACAGTGAGATTTGGGGGAATAAAATGAGATGACACCACACATACCGGTATGACTGAGCTGTCTGAGCGCTTCTGTCAGAGGTCTGCTCACTGAAGCCAGATGGCAGAAAGAGAGAAGGGGTGAGAGAGAGACAGATGACAGAAATGGCTAAAAAGAGTAAGTTAGGAGCAGGGCAGGATGAAAAACTGGGTGGTTTGGGGGTTCCCCTGGCATTCTGTATTACTCTAGTAGGAACACAAACATGCACATAAACCACACACACACACTAATGAACCCACACATAAATGCTGCACTATTCAGCCCACACTCTGAATCCAACTGCTGGCTCTGATCCAACATTAACATGGTACGGTCCCTACCCTCGTGTGGCACCGTGGAGTAAGACCAGGTCGTTCTGCCAACTTCTTCTGTGGTAAAGCTGCTGTGTGGCACCAGAGAATGAAACCAGCAGCATCCCAGTGCCCCTGCCAACTCCTTCCCTTTCTCTTCTTCTGTGGTGGTGGTGACAAGGGCAGCCTGCGATGCAGCGAGGGCCCCTTACTTGACTGAATTATCTCATCAGGGTCCCTTTATTAGGAACTCAGCAGGCTTATTATTTTTATTATTAACGGCCTGTGTTTTCATCCTCAGGATGCCAGGCTTCAGTGCACACAGCTGTTTCTCCTCAACTCTTATGTTTTCTTAACTTAAGAGGTGCTTTTGCAAAATACCGTTCAGATATTTTTCTTCAGCATCCCCCCTCCTCTCTATGCCTATCTTTTCACTAGTCTGGCTTTCTCTTTTTTCCCCCTCTTCCTTAGGCGAGATTAGGCCAAGTTTAACAGCCATGTCTCCAGGCTGGAGTGACAGGCTAGTAAAATTATGTTGAACACAGCGAGCCAGATAATCATTAAAGTATGAAATAATAAATCCAACTTTGCCTGGTTTGTCTCAAGCGAGGCACAACAATGTGCCTGAACATTCAAAGTGACAGTAAGAAAGCATACCTTTCTTGAGAGTATATTAGTAAAAGCCTTTGGTGGGAATTTGTTGAGGAATTTGCAGACACCAATTATGTATGATGATTAAATATACATCATGGAAAAGAAATAAATGGTCACATCAGAAAGAGGGTTAAAGGAATTACTGGTCATGAAAAAAAGGATTTAAAGCAATGTTCCTCACACAGTCTAAATCCTACTGGGAATCTTTATGTGGTATATTTTTGTCTATCATTCATCACACCCTTGCTGTCTTTTAAGAGAGGGTCATGAAGTGAACATGGAGACATCAGGCTGCTGGCTAATAACCTAGCAGTGGACGTCTGATCAATAGCACAGCTCAGGTTTCCCAGCTACATCACAGAGAACAGAAAGTGTGGCAGCAGCTGTTTAGAGCTTCAGTCTTGATATGAACTGCAAAGCTCACAAAGAGTTTTGAGGTTTAACATATGGATGCTTTGTTCATGTAAAAGATGACAATTTGGCTCAAAGGTCAAAGGTGCTTTGTTTTTTGTGAATATCAAGGTCTTTATCACTTACCTACACATATGGTGTTTTAGTGCTCTTGCTGAGACAACTGATTCTGTCATTTTTTACTGGAGGACAGTCTTAATATTTTAGTCATAGATTAAATGTTCTAGTTTTTGAAAAACAAAGGATATCTATGGCAAAGAGCAATAAGCTATCTCAGGCTTTAGTTAGACAGTAAATGCTTAGATTCAATCAATTAATTGCTGGTTATAATAAAAGAGTTAGAATATTATCAATTTTTTTTTCACCATAGAATAAATGATTAATGCATCTCCAGTTCCTCTCACTGTACAAAAGTGAAACCAAAATATTTCGGATACTGGAGTAGCCATCGTGAGATTTTAACATCATTAGGAACCATAGTCTGCTCTCTTCTCTATCAAGGACCCGCCTACACATCCGTCTCAGCCAATCACGAGCCAAGCATGGCCTCAGCTTGCTAGCGTGAGCCAACTAGTTGTTACGTTAGCATCACGGTAGCTGTTTGGCTAGGAAGTCACAACAACTAACCATAATAAACTTCATTTATGATCAAACTGACACGTTTCATTGCACAGACTCATGATGGTTATGGAAAGTTACATCTCTTTCTTGAATGCTTCACTCAGAGCAGCTGTCAATCAGGACGTCTCACCACTTTTTATAGCATCAAATAAGGAATTCAAATTAAACACATCAGACAAAAATAACACTTTAAAATATATCAGCATGACAACAACTACCTACCATGACAGAAACAATTTACTTTGACTTTGACTTGGCTTTACGACCTATACTGCAGCCATCCTCATGTCCTCTATGTTTCTTTTACCATCCATGGTAGCAACAAGACATATGTGAACCAAAAGCTTCCATGATAAATTTTCTTCATTATAATCCACATAAAATTGTGTTAAAATGTAATACGTGTTTCTAAAGTTTAGTTGAGCAGACTAAGCTACTCAAGTGGTACTATTCAAAATACTGCTAACACTGTATTTTACAGTTCCTGCAAAACATGCCATTTTTCAATAATTCAGACCATACAGTGTTAAGAGCTAGGATCCTGCGTTCATGAGCTCCCCAATACATCTGAACACTATAATAAAGACAGAGACAACCGGAAAAAAATTCTCACAAATTTAAACCGTACAGAGGAGCTCAAGCTGCGTTCAGAAGCAGAAAACATGATTCACACATTGAGACACGCAGACACCCCTGTCAGTCAGTGTTTATGGATCCCAAATGTCCCATTATCACAGCCCTCCAGTCTGAAACAGGCACATATTCTCCGAAGCTTTGTCAACGGGCCCAGTGACTCAGGGTTAATGTTGGCTATTCCACTGTGCCTATGTCGCTCCCAAAACTCTTCAAACTTGTCAAAATCACTGTAAGGTTTCACCACCATCTTTAGTCTTGGAGAGACTGGAGCAGTGTTCTTTCTGGCCAGTGCTAAATCATGGAGCGAAAACACAGGATGAAAACCAAAGATGGAAAGATGAACTGGAGCAGTAAGAGCAAATCATCTGTTGGGATTGTGTTGCATTCATAGACTCATATAAGAAGTGGATGTAGTCACCATGGTGTCATCCCTGTTTGTGGCTGCTGTTTTAAGCCTAGGTCGCCATTTTGCTGCACCATCTTGTTTTCGCTGCCCATTTGTTTTTCAACCAGAAGTAACTTGAGAGGGTGGAGCTACAACCAAACTCTGAATAAGATATTTTTAGGCGACCAAAAAACATTAAAATTAAATTTCATGAACTGAAAAACACTGTGAAAGGTTAAAGTTCAAAGATGAAAAACACGAACAACTCCCAGGCAAGACAACGCAATGGTAACAACCTGTCAATCACAAGGTAGTCACGCCTTAAAGCATCCCCTGCTTTATGGTCTATTTGACTCTAAATGGGACCATAATTTACTAAATGAACATGCTGTATTGAAGAAGACTTGAAACTAGCGATCGAGACCATAAACTCATGTTTACAATGTTTACGGAGGTAATCAAGTGAGAGGTAGGCTCTTTTTTTTTATAAACTTCTATACAATCAATTGAGTCGCCCCCTGCTGGCTATTGGAAAGAATGCAAGTTTAAGGCACTTCATTGGCTTCACGTCTCAGACCCACAGGTAGCCCACTGGTTGCGCTCCAATGATGAATATGAAGTCAGTTGTTGTACCAGTGGGTAACCTCTGGCTCTGAAAAGTCAAGCCAATGCTGAAGTGCCTTAAACTTGCTTTCTTTCTAAAAACCAGCAGGAGGCGACTCTGGTTGCAAGAGAAGTCTGATTTTACAGAAGTCTATGGGAAAATGACCCTACTTCTCACTTGATTTATTATTCATTTATTATATGTAAACATTGTGAACATGAGTTTATGGTTTCAATCACTAGTTTCAAGTCTAATATGTGCACATTCAACTAAAGAAGTTCAACTGTCTAAAGTGCTGTTAAATGTTGAAAGTCATGCTGATGGATTTAGGTTTAATGACCAAAACTCTAATTGGATCACCATGTAATTTAACTTTTTATGTACGCCATTGTAGTTTTTCAGGGTAGAACACAGCTTGACAGTGGTAAGACTAGACTTGGTAAGACCAGAAATGGGGGATGGTCGAAACGGATGCTCAGTCTCAATGTTAAAAACACTCAGCATCCATCAGTCGTGGTCCCAAGACAATTGGCTTGGTTTTCATCCTGGTGGTTTATCAATAAAGTGATTACCTTAATAGAAAGAACAGTACCTTTTAAAAGCCTCTTTACTTGTCAGATAATTAAATCAGTCAATAGAGAATCTGTTCCTGATCAGATATGTAAATTATTGATGAGCCAATGGAATCTTTGGAGGGACTCTGGGGGTTATTAATAATTGATGTGCTCCATCTGGATTAATGTATGTGTTATCTACCATTAACATTCATCTGTCCATGAATCCATCATGCTCTTAGACCTTCATGAGTCCAAAAGCAACAGCAACAATTGGGGAAAGTCATGAAGTGCAGCAACCGTGACTATGAACGCTCATCTGACTTTGATTGCTGGAAGATCTTTCCCTCAGATGTGTGCAGAGTTATTAAAACCAAGCCCCGCGTCCTTCAGTACCCAGTCTGAGTAATAACAGGGTAATGCAGTAAGTCAAACAGTCTTGTTCTAATTAGGGGTGGTTGTGTGCGGTGTTCCAGCGCCTGTCGACTGCTCACAGACATGACCATAAACACATTGGGCCTCGGCGCTCTGTGGATTCGCAGCGCTGTCTGCGGGACATGGATGGATCCAATAAGGCCGTTTCTCTCGTGTTTTCTTTCTGAGAGGAAAGAACGAAAACACAACAAGCACAAGGGACAATGCAAAAATAAAAGAGGAAGACGGGCTGAGTGATCAAAGAAGTCCATATCTGTTACTGTTTTATCTTTCACTCCTCTTAATTTCTTGTTATAGATTCTAGTTTATGAAGAATCAGAAGAAACAGTTCTTCCAAGAAACCCTGTGGAGAAAAACCTTTATTTTTCTTATCTGCAGGCTGAGTAATAGATGTACATTTGAGAAATTACAGTGATTTTCTGCAACTTGAGCTCAATTATGGCCACTGACTGGTGTCCTACAATCTCTGGTATCTCACTGACTACTGTGGTTTTGGTTTTCATGCGGTCTGCAAAATGACAAAATGACGCATTGGACCGAAGCTTTGAACTGACACTTTGACAAACTGCCCTCAGCTAATGTTTGGTTTACATCCGTAAAACATTTGTTACATCCTCATGTTTAAGTGCTTACAGGATGTATAAAGTCGGTACAAAATAAAGACATCTCAATGATCTCTTTGTTATTATCTCAAAGTCTTGAGAGGCTCCTGGTGACACTTTACAATATGGTACACAAATCCTGACTAGTTACTAAATAACTAGACAACTAATTACTAAGTTACGAGTTACTAATGGTCATTAAGATTAAATCTGTATCAAATCTACTACTTAATGAATGGCTCTGAATCAAGGACTATATACACTCACCGGCCACATAATTAGGTACACCTGTTCAAATGCTGGTCAACACAAATAGCTAATCAGCCAATCACATGGCTGCAACTCAATGCATTTAGGTACAGTATGTCAATGTGGTCAAGACAACTTGCTGAAGTTCAAACTGAGCATCAGAATGGGGAAGAAAGGAGATTTATGTGACTTTGAACGTGGCATGGTTGTTGGTGCCACATGGGCTGGTCTGAGTATTTCAGAAACTGATCTACTAGGATTTTCATGCACAACTAGAGAATGGTCCGAAAAAGAGAAAATATCCAGTGAGCGGCAGTTGTTTGGACGAAAATGCCTTGTTGATGTGAGAGGTCAGAGGAGAATGGGCAGACTGGTTGGAGATGATAGAAAGGCAACAGTAACTCAAACAACCACTCATTCCAACCAAGGGATGCAGAACACCATCTGTGAACACACAACATGTCGACCCTTGAAGAAGACAGGCTACAGCAGCAGAAGACCACACCGGGTGCCACTCTTGTCAGCTAAGAACAGAAAACTGAGACTACAAATCACACAGGCTCTAAAAAATTGGACAATAGAAGATTGGAAAAACGTTGCCTGGTCTGACGAGTCTTGATTTCAGCCGCAACGTTCAGATGGCAGGGTCTGAATTTGGTGTAAACAACATGAAAGCATGGATCCATCCTGCCTTGTATCAACAGTTCAGGCTGGTGGTGGTGGTGTAATGCTGTGGGGGATATTTTCTTGGCACACTTTGGGCCCCTTAGTACCAACTGAGGGTTGTTTAAATGCTGCAGCCTGCCTGAGTATTGCTGCTGACCATGTCGATCCATTTATGACAACAGTGTACCCATCTTCAATGGCTACTTCCAGCAGGGTAATGCACCATGTCACAATGGTCATATCTTCTCAAACTGGTTTCTTGAACATGACAATGAGTTCACTGTACTCCACTCCAATACCCTCCACAGTCACCAGATCTCAATAGAGCACCTTTGGGATGTGGTGGAACGGCAGATTCGCGTCATAGATTACAGCCGACAAATCTGCAACAACTTTGTGATGCCATCATGTCAATATGGACCAAAATCTCTGAGGACTGTTTCCAACCCCTGGTTGAAAGTATAGCCACGAAAAATTAGGCAGTTCTGAAGGCAAAAGGGGGTCCAACATTTTACTAGCAAAGTGTACCTGATTATGTGTCCCGTGAGTGTAGATAATTACTACTTAAGGACAGGATTGCTACATAACCCTAATATGTTATTAAACCTACAAACCAACTTAATGTTCAAGTTCAAATTGTATTTGCATACCACAGTTTCATATAAAAACAATTCAGTGTGCTTTACAAGATAATTAAATATAACACAGATGCAAAGGACAGGCAAATACACACATAAAAACAACAATACTTAAGGTTCAAGTCAGATAAATGAACATAATATTGACTCAAACAATCTCAGCTCTAATTAGCCGCTGTTCTTAAAAGTACAATGTGTAACGTCTGGCAGGTTACTACGGTGGCCAATGTGAAAATGTGAATGTGCCTCTCTAGAGCCAGCTGATGTTAGAGAAGGTCATTTGGAGAATAGTAGAGCCAATCTGTAGAGTGTGTGTACATGGGAAGTGAGTGGTGAAGCATGAAAGAGAGAGCGGCAGCGAATGTGTGTGAGCGAACAAGTGAGCTAGCTGAGCAGAAGACCGAGTCAGTTTAGCTCTGAGAATTTCAAGTCCATGTACAGTGGAAGTTGAAGTTTGTCCAGAAATTAATGCTGTAGCTCCTCAAGACCGACAGAGGTGTCCCATGTCTTGTTTCCCAGCGGCTCAGTGGATTGACGGTGGTTAACTCCCAAGCGAGTAACGCTATCGACTCTGGCCCAAGCAGGAAAAGTTAACGCAGTGGTTTGTTCATTCTGAGCTACTCTAGAAACATGGCTGCCAGCTGTGTGGAGGAAGAGCAAACGCTCCATATGTAGATATAAATAGCTTATTCTAAGATAACAAAAACATTATTCTTATTTTAGGTGGTTATACATTAATGAAACATACTTATTATATTTCATTTCTGCCAGCAGATCCCCCTAAATGCTGCATATTGTTGCTTTAAGCTTTTGATCATATCAAATGATCTTCATCAGCCGACAATCTTAAGCAAGCATGTAGATGTTTCCAATTTCCAATTTCTCTGAACAGTTTAAGGACTTTTTGTCCATGTTGGGACTTCCAAAGTTTCTTTTTAACACAGACCTGATATTAAACATAATGCAATAATCATAAATCAGAATCAGAAATACTCTAGGCTTAAATCAGTGTGTCTAATCAGTGTGTAATGATTCCTAGTATCTAAAACTCTGCATACTGAGCAGTTTCTTAATGAATCCTTCCTAATTAGCTCAGGTAGAGAATGGCATAAATCCTGTTTTTCTTATTATGGATCAGTTTTCTTATTATGGAACAGTATCAGTTTACTCCCTGGAGTAAACTGATACTGTTCATCAATAAGCAGCTCTTTACTCATTCACTACTCAGGATTTTGCGTACCTCATAGTAAAGTGTTAACGCTGAGCTTTCCTCTTCTCTCTTTAGCTCTTTGTGGGTGGAGTTTTCACACACTTTGCAGTGACAAGACAATGTGCAACAAGGTGAGGCCTCAGTGAAAATCCACTGCCTGGAGCCACCAAGCAGACCAGAGAGGAAATAAACACATCACTCCTTTTTTCACACCTTTACCTTTACCTCTCCCTCCTCTCTCTTTTTCTCTTACTCATTCACCTCAGGCATTGAACTGATAATCCAAAAGGTCACCCGTGGCCTCCTTCTTTTGCTCCTCCCGTCTCTTTCTCTTCTACAGTGAGAAAAAAAAAGAAAAAACAAGCCTGAGGGAGTTTCAGTCCTGATCACCTGGGGCAGGTAACTCTGGGAGTCAAACAAGCGTCTCCTCTTCCCGTCGCAATTTTCTCCCACATCATTTCCTTGTTCAGTGAGATACTCTTCTTCATTTATGGAGGTGAAAAGGTGACACAGATTATTTGGCAGCTGAAATAGATCAAGGTTATATACAGTTCACTGTACTCTTAAAGAACCTACACTCTACAAATACAAATACTTTGATATCTTTTTTAGCCTTGACCATTTTGACTTTTAGTTTTCAAAGTTAAATTTCTCATATGAATTATGATAAGAAACATCCAATAATCCAATAAGCGGTACACAGATATAATGTTTACATACAGTAAATTGCGTCCATGACATGTAATAGTCACTTCAGAGTCAGTTATCTCCATCAGCCTGGGAGGAGATTATGTGTCTGTTGCACATGTGTGGGTATCTGTCTGTCCGCAGCTAATCTTGTATACTACTGAATAGATAGAATATTTTTGGTGCACATTTATGATTGTATGCTCAAGGACCTCTCATGTTTGTGGTGTTTCACAATTTTTGCAAAACCCTTTTCGTTGAGTGTGTTGTACTGTCAATGACTCACTCCTCTTAACCAGCCAATAGGTGCTGCAAGTGATCAACAACTGCTTCAGTTTGGAGTCTTGCTTCCATTACACAAGAACTGTTCCTCTCTTGATTTCCGGCCCTAGGTAACACAATTGCATGTAGGTACAGTATATACAGTATTAATGTTGTGTGCTGACTACAAAGGAGGGTGTTTTCTCATGTTAGCAGGAGGAGAGCTAGCTAGCTGTTAGCAGCCAGTGGGCTGCAGAATCCCACAACTAAACACACAAGACCGACAGTTTCTGGTCAGGGGAAGCGTAAAACATCAACATTAAGGGTTACACAGTGAACTACAGTTTAATGTGACAACACATCAAGTTTACAGTAAATAAATCTAGTGAAATACTTTGGCTAAGTACAATTTGAAGGTAAAAAGTTATTGGAGTTACAGACTCTTTTCATCAATGTCATGCATGCACATACAGTTTGCACATACAGTTTACTGTGTTGACCTAACTTCCACACAGGCAGTTGATGTAAAGTGATGTCTTTAAACTGCATTCAGCATGCTTACTGCTCCAGTCCAGTCTCTTAATCCTCATATAAAATTAGACAAAGACAAGCAAACAATGCTGGCAAGTGACACACTCGCTCACTGCTTTTTTTTTTTTTTTTTTAGGGTTTCCTTCTTGTAACAGGACAAGTTAACAGTGTCTTTCCTTCCTCCATTAGCTTCCTGCTCAGCTGTCACTTTTAAACTCATTGATTTACAGCAATAAATCCTGTGGCTTTGAGCAAGCCTTTGGTGAGAGGGACAAAAGGTCAAAGGTCAAGGGTAGGTCACCATCCTACATTTCATTTCGATTCAATCAATTAGTCAATATTAACACAGTCAAAGCGGACGGGTAAAGCAGCGACAGCAATTTGTCCAGTTTGGTTTCACTATCAATAATCCACTTAAGTTTCGCCTGCACATCAGGAGCATCAGACATGAAATGTGACGTAGAAAAGTTAAGTGTAAACCACAATGTTGTGTAAGAAATGAAGTCTTCAAGTTGTTTTTTACTGTTTGTCTACTTTTTCACCGCATATCTGAGATGTAGGCTGCAGCCTCTCTGACTCAGACATTGCAAGGTCTTATATTACCCTCATTAAAATAGTCTGTTTCCATATTTTTCAGACAGACGCGCTGTAAAAGTACAGTTCATTATGCATGGCCCCAATGAACAGAAGGGATGCGAAAATAAATTAGATGTCAGTTTTTAACTTTGTGATTGTTTCAAAATTGCCTGTGGGTGATATTAATTTCAACTCACAACCACAAGCTAGAAACAGTATGTTAATGAAAAATATATTTTTACATTAAACCTCGCATGTTGGGCAGGAAATACTGTATAGCATACACATCTCAGGGTGTATCTCATGACCGCTTATAATATATGAGCCTTGGTGGTGATGTTGTTTCTGACCTATGGTTTTTAATTTTTTCCCTGACCTTTGACCTTGGTACAGTATGATCCAGTGGAGAGAAAGAGCAGTCGCTCCGATGGTTTTCTCTCTCTTCTAAGACTTTAACATGTTTCATGTTTCAGGCAGCAGGGCTTCTGCAGCTCAGGAAGCCATGAGAAAGTATTTGAGATTGCCTCCTTTCATATAAAAAGACCTCCTTCTGCTTGTATTCTTTCACTTTCATCTCTATCTCATTTTTGTGTATTACTGATGTTTGCTCAGTGAAGATGTGAGGTGTGTTAAAAGCAGGATTTATGAGGGATTATGCAGGAGTTGCATCCCAATTGACAACAACTTGCCAATGATTTTGCCAAGAGCAGGTGTAATCAAGAAAAATAATCTTTTTTACGTCTTCTGATTCTTTATTTTCTAGCATCAGGTCACTTTATAACTGAAAATGTGTTTCCTTTTCTTTCTTTCCTTCATTGTCTTCCATTCTTGCCGTCTCATCTCCCCCAGTCTTATTACTCTGTATCCCCTACAACTCACTTCCTTTTGCTGACACTGATTTAAACTTCATCTTGCCTACTAATATGGCTTCTAAAAGGCAGAAATCAGGCAGACATGCACATACAGGTCATGTAATGAACCCTTGCTTCCTTCAACCTTCCAGCCATGAGAATCCAGTGTAGCACAGGCAGAAATGACATCAGGCAGCACCCTTACAGGTCATGTGAAAAACCTTATCATTATAATAACAGACACACAAACGTTTTGTTTTATCTCTGTGTGTAATTGATTATGAACTCATGCAACAATACTGACAACCAAAGAAGGAAATAATTTCTGCTTTCAATGCCAGACTGTGTCTCTTATTTAAAAAGAACAGCTGATGGTCTGTTCATGGGTTTTTTGTCTGCTGCACATTAATCATATCGCTGATTGCTTTGTTTTGTTGTGTTGCCACAACATGACAGCCAGTTGGTACTGTCTTCACCAGTGTCACATTAATAAAGTAGATCTGATTGCGCTTGGCCGTCGTTTTCATTCCACCATTAAGTGAGTGGAAAAGAGTGGAGAAGATCCAATAGTAGAGAAACAGTCCCTTTGTCATATTCAATGTGACTGCCACAGGGCAGTTGATTTAAGTGCAATTATAAAAACGATACATAATGAAATTGAATATTTGTGAGATCCATGTTTTAAGATATGGGAAAGATGAGAACCCTCCTCACCTTCATTTTATATTCACTGACGCAAGAGCATTAATGAGCTTCATTTTTGGCATATAGGAGCTCTTCTTTACTGAATTACCACAGAAATTATTATGGACAGTGTGAAGTTCAGTGTGCTGGTGCAAAGTACTGCGTGCTTGAATTTATCTTACTGGTACACAGTTTCCAGTACTTATACTATACTATAAGTACTATATACAGTACTTTATTGTACTCATAAACTGTATATAAGAAGTGTCTGTACTCACTGTGATGTCCCCCATTAGTTTGTGGACTGATGTTTGCCTGGAGTTCAACATTCTGGCCGTGGCCATCTTGGTTTTTATCTGTTGCCACGAAAGTGGCTCAAGAGGGTGAAGCTAAGTATTACCAAATGCTGAATGAGATATTTTTAGGTGACCAAAAGGTTACAATTAACTTTCACAAACAGAAAACACAGAAAGACGAAAATATGGACAACACCCAGACCGGACAACGCCGTGGTAGCAGCCTCACAAGAAAACATCTCCTGCCTCATGGTCTATCTGACTCTAAATGGGACCATAACTTACTAAAACGAACATCATGCTGTATTGAAGAAGACTAAAAACTAGCGATTGACATCATAAACTCATGTTTTCTGAGGTAATAAATCAAGTGAGCGACAGCATTCACTTATTTGATATTATGTCCTTAATAACGTAATAAACGTAGTCATCAAACCGATTGAAGTATTGTAGTTTGGTTGCATTTTTATTTTGCTTTGTTTCAGGTTCAAGCCGCAGCGTTTTGTTTATTTTTACTAAACTTAACCAAGTAGTTTTGTTGCCTAAACCCAACTAAATGTTCTGTTTTGTCATTATTGTTGTTCTGTTTCAGTTTACATTTACAATGTTTAAAACTGCAATCAATGCGGTTTAGTTGTATGAGAACTTTGGTGATACCTGAATTTTCACCACCAGGTCCAACAGAACAAGTGAACTCACATGTTTGTTTGAGCTGAAAATGGCTGGAAGCCTCTTGACCTCATTGACTGCTGTTTACAGTTGAGGTGTAATTGACTCAAGGCTCTTCCTTTTTTCCCTGTTCTTCTGAAAAAAAAAAAACATTACCCAAAGGAAGGTATCATCATCATCCAGCAATGTCACCCCCCCTGTCAGCATCTCAAAAATCAGACAAAAACTTGTACATTGTCAACGTAACAATAGGCCGTGTTGTGAAACTATTTCACGCCATTCCTCGAGTCACATGGAGAGGCTAGAAATATAATACTCTCGACACGCCTCGCCTTTGTCAGAGAGAGAAAAATCCCTACGCTTTCAAACATTGGATCCTAAAGTCTGATGCTTTCCGCTCCATCGTGGGAACTTGTAAAGCTACGTGTGAATGTATCTGTCTCACCTCTGGGCCTGTGTGCAGGAAATGGAAGAGTTGAAAGTGTGTTTTTGTGTGTACGTTCGGGGTGCGGGAAGGGTTTCAAAAAGCGGTTGAATTCTCTCAGGAGATCATCCATCATATGAAAGTAAGAGCCCGGCTGAGGTTTTGCTTTATTTGCATTCATGAGGGAATTATAAATCACCAGAAGTGAGAACAAGTGTCAATCGTCTGAGCTGTTGCTTGAACACCAGCTGTAGAGTAGTTTTCTCAAGACAGACCGGAGTTTTTAGCTTCTTTTTTAAAGGCAGTTGCACTTTTTGTTCCACTAAGTGGATTTCTGTTATTGATCGCAATTGTAACTGGTGAATATGACATCGTGTCGATCCAGTATTGACTAACACAAAGCGTGTAATACGTGGAGCAGAAATGGGGCGGCACTAGCTCAGTCTGTAAGGAGTTGGCTTGGGAACCGGAGGGTCACCGGTTCAAATCCCGACATGAACCAAGAACTGAGTGTGAACTGGTAGCTGGAGAGGTGCCAGTTTACCTCTTGGGCACTGCCGAGGTGCCCCTGAGCAAGGCACCAAACCCCCAACTGCTCGGGGCGCTTGTCAGGAGCAGCCCCCTCACTCTGACATCTCTCCATTGATGCATGTTTGTGCATGTGTGTGTTCGGGTCTGCATGTACCGTGTATAAGTTAACAACAGAGTGAAAAAATTGAATTTCCTCTCGTGGGACTAATAAAGGACTATCTTCTTCTTCTTCTTCTTCTTCTTCTAAGCTATTTTCACAGAAGTTGACACAGTCACTGTTGTATGTATGCATGGGAAAACATACAGGAGAGTCAGGTGAATACCTGCCCTGAGGATGTTCAATTTCACATATCCGCTCAGACATTCTTTTAACAGTTTAATGTTATGTGCTGCAGCTTTTGGGTTTACTGTTAAACACTTTCTCACGGTTCAACAGTGAACTCAGCTGCTGGCAAGGAGGATGAGTCCGACAGTCTGATTGTACCTACTGGGTAAATAACAACATTAACAGGGTTGAATGACAGTTACTGGCATGACAGCAGCTGTCTTTTAGTGTGAGTTGTCAGGACTGATGCAGTGATTTTAAGCCAAGGAAATATTGAAATATTAGCATGGATACAAAGTAAAAAAAAAATAAAATAAAATAAAATACTACTTTAAATGAAGATAAGGATAATTTATTCAAAATAGTTTTATTAGTTTAATTACCATTTCCATTACCATTCATATTCGTTAGCTTCTTACCTTTCAAAGACCAGTAATATGCATATAAGCCTTATGACTGAGGAGCTATTCCTGATTCATTTTGGGCATTTTATTTTTATTTTAGTTGGATTTTGTTTTCCGAGGGATAGGTCTAGGATAACATTGTTAATTAGTTGCATTATCAAGTGATCAGCTAAGTAATTCCTAAATGAAGCCATTAGTTATTTGTTTATAAAATATCAAAAAAATGCCAATAACAATTTATTAAAGCCCAGTGTAATATGTTGTTTTGTCTGACCAACAGCCCAAATGTCAAAGCATACATATGAGGTTTGTCAACTTAAAACACAATTTTGCTAGTCAAGAAAGTCAGTTGGTCATTGGTTTGTATTAGTATCATTTAGTTTTGTGTGAAACTCCGTACGTCACCAATAGCTAGCTAACTTAGTGATGTTCCATGCACAAATGAAACAGTGTCTTACCGGATGTGTTTCATCCAGCGTCTCCTGGTCTTTATCGGGAAATGAAAGAACGAGCCAGACCTGTTGCTGCTGGGAGTACGTCCCAGTACAAAACACACAGCCATTGTAGCTTCAGCGAGAGAGACGTTATGTGACTTTTGGGTGTGTAGTCTTTCTAATTATGTATTTTCACAGTCTGATACTTCAACAGTTTTACAACAAACTGCAACTTTCTTGACTTGCAAAACCATGTTTTAATTTAACAAACATAATATATGTGATTCATGGCACAACAGGATTTTTCTCTCACCGCTAGCTACCATTCATATTTTTTCTGCTGTAAGGTCCCATGGTAGTCCACCAGAGGGGACGGCCCTTCGCCTCTCTACAGCTCTGCAATCTTTACTGAGTTTGTGAAGCGAAGGTTGTGTTCAGCTAGTAGTGAGACAGTCAGAAAGGTGCTGATTCATCCGTTGATGGCAGTTTTTGATGACATATTTTGTGGTGTTTGTACAGGCAGAGACAAAATACCATGAACACCTCTCAGTGTAGTGTAATGCAGTCCAACACAACAAAACCACAAACCAGACTCATAAATTATGATGAATCATCAAGTCCCTGGAACAAAGGTACTATTTGTTGCAGGGCTGTTTTGATGGATTATGTAGTATCATGCAGATACTGTATTTGTGTTATTGTTTCCACTCTATAGTGTCAATAGAAGTATTAATAGTGTCACATTACTACATTGTCTCATCCATGTTTCATTATCTAAACAGAAGAACAAGTGGAAACCAAACATCTAGCATCTATGATGTGTACAAAGCTGGGAACCTTCCACACTTTATTGTTACATGTGCGTTTCTAATGCTATTTCTCATGCCACACAAACATTAGTCATTTTGTACAGTATATCACATCAGTGGAAGCAGCTCCTGTAGGCTGAGGTTTCATCCCGCTGTGGAACCAACTCTGTCTGAGGCTTACAGCCCGAAACATCTGTTGTAATTTCTGTCAAATTGAACTTTTATTACCTGGTCATTAAAGCCGCAGCAATGGCAAAACCAGATGGGTTCTTGCTGACCTTACAACTGCTTCTTTTTTATGGTGTTGGTGAAAATTGAACCAAAGGAAGCCGAGCGCTTTATAAAATTAAGGCAATCATTCCCACATTCCTGAGACATGGGGGGCACTGAGGAGGGCAAAGAGAGCTGCAGCTATGGAGGGGGACTATATATGAGTGCTTTTGTGTGAGTGTATGCATGAATACAGTACATGCACTTCTTCATGTATAGATTTCTTTGTAAAGTGTGAATGGACTGCATGTAATGGCTTTGTAATAATAAGAGAAAGACAAAATATGTAAGCTAATTATCTGAAGTCTGATTTTCAGAAAATATACTTGTTTTTCAAAAATGGAAAATGATAGCGTTTGTGTTTCCATACCGCAACTTGGAATTAAATGTTAGTGATCTCAAAAGGTAGATTATACCATCTGTATTTGGATTGCTTCTTCAAATAGAGATCAGCAGTATATTACATGTGAAAAACAAACCCTTCCCGGTCCTGCACATGCGTGTGTTCCTAATGGGCCTCCTCGCCGTACGGTTAGAGGCCAGGGTCAGTTAAATAACACGCACAGAATATAACCAGCCTGGGTGAGAGCTGTCTCTCTGGGAGGGAGGGCTGCTCCATCACTGGTCCCAGTGGGGAAGAGTGGAGGGATGCTGGGTGTGTTTATTAGAGACAGAGGGAGGGAAAAAATGTTTTCTGGTGTAAGGGTGAAGGGGGAATTGGCCCTCTGTTCCTTCAAAATAAAGTCTGTTTTTGTACTGAGTATCTCTGCTTTTTCGATTTATTAGATTAAAAAAACATAAACATCAGTATGACAATCCTATGTCATGATTCAAATCCATTGGAGAATGCTGTAAAAGTTAGAAAGAAGTCATGTCCAAGAAGTTATCAAAGTAATGTGACTATTTTTCTTAAATTTAAAAGCAAATCACCATTAAACCATCTTGATCATTAAGGCACTAGTAGCTTACACTCCGTCAGAACCGTTTTCTGATGAAACAGCTTTGGTAAAGCCCCTCCCTCCGCACCTTTACAACATCCAACAATTTCTGCAACTTTCCGAGACGACATCTGACATTCACACCCACTTAACACAGTGATTAGCCAGCCATGTAGAAATGAGACAGAAAGCTCAAGATCACTTTTTCCATTTGTTAACCAACTATTTCTGTCACGTTTCATGTGTACAGCCAGGTGCAGCACTAATAATGCCTTCCAGGAGAATGCGAAATTAGCATCATTATCAGTATATTTAAACAACCTGGCATCTTACGCTTTGTCACACCCCTCAGCTTGTGATAGTGACTCATATGGAACCCTTTAGAGTCTGTATGAGACACACCAGGTTTTCAGGTAACTACAATATAAACCCATCCATCTACATATTAAATGCTCAGAGAAAACGGTTGGGGTGTGCTGTGATGTACTTTAAAGAGAAAAAAATATACACACAGGGTGGTTGTGAGGGGAGGTGGAAGGCTCCAACAAAGATAGGGCTCTCAATCAGGAGATTGCTGTTTGTCTCCCATATGAACCCAGCAAAGTTTTGTTTATCTTTGTGTTCACAAGAGTACATTTCAATTTCACTTTACAAACCTACTGTAGTAATTTTAAGCCAAACTATGATGTTTTTCTCCTAAACCTAATTGGTTTTGTTTGAATTCATAACCGTAAGGAGCCAAGGGTCCCTGACAAAGTGTCAGTATGTGACGGTTTGGGGTGACAACATGTTGGTCTCAGATCTCTCTGTGAGGGTAGGTTTGTCACTGTGAATTTGAGTGTGGCTGTAAACATAAACACTCTTGCCTTCAGACGTGGTCAGACAATACATCGTACTAACTAGATCTTTTTAGCATAAGTTAATATCATATCTGCCAGCTAGTTCATCTTAAACCACATTTCCCAGAATGACTTTCTGTCCAGTACTGAGATTTTAAACATGTGGCTTTCAATCAAGGTGGGACAGATACAGTAATTGAGATACCTCTTGTTTAGTACACAAAAAAATGTGTCTTTCCCACATTATGACTATAAAAAAGCAAAAAATAATTGCCTTTTGTTAAGTCAAAAAGGTGTTTGTTAATTTTACCAATTATTAAAAACAGAAAAATACAGTAGTGTCAACGTAAGTGGGTGGCTCAAGTATAAAGTGTGAAGAAATTTGAATTAAGAGGAACAAATGGACAGATGTGGAGGAATGTATTAGAGTCAAGGAGGTTTTAGGGAGGTTTTCTGCAGAGAGAGGTGTACGATTGTGAAGGTGGAGGTGAATGCCATGGGGCAGATGTGGTGTGTATCCCCGGACGAGCTAAGGTTTATGCCGTTGGGGGATGGATAGGGGGGCATCTATACGCAGATGTGGTAGTTATAGAGCTCTTGCTTCCTTTCACATAAGCCCTGCAACGTATAATATTACATTCAGTCGCTCCCTGTGTTTATATTCTCTCTCCCTCCCTTTTCCGAGGTCTCTCAGTATCTCTCAGCGTGGGATAATAAATGCATGTGTGACATTCACATCAATGTTCCGCACAACAAAATGTTCAGCTTCAAATCTGCAGAGTTCAAAACAGATTCTCCCTGTTGGTTAAAAATCACAGCTGACACCATTCTTCTCCGTTATACTCCAGCGAACTCGGAGAGGCAACATGTTCCTGTGTCCTGAATGGAGGAACGCCGATGACACACTGTGACAGCAACTGTGTCAGCGGATGCCGCCAGCTGGCAAGAGGATAGACAGACGGCCAACTGAGCCCATCAGAGGAAGAGAGAGACAATGGTAGCTTTTATTTCTCCACCACACATTCCAGTGGAAGAAAGGAGTTGGCCTGCCCGCCTGCCGTTTGAACCTGAGGCAGACTAGTTCATCGTGTCTGGGTCACGGTACTTCCCAGAGCCATTGTCATTTTCTACCTCACTGCTGTATTGTCACAGTGACAGCTTTCTTTCCAGCATGTCTGTTTATTTTTCAGTACATTGTTCCTTCAGTAAACGCCGTGAGACCACATTTCTCCTCAGTTTCATCATCATTAACTTTTACTATGAGTCTGGTATCACTGGCAAAGTGTAACATGACGGAGTCGTTGTGACACTGCTGTTGATCATCACTCATCATGTCGCTGAAACGTGTTCATAAGTTCATAAGGTCACGGCTGTTAGTATAAAAAAAAACAGTAAAAACAATGGAATCTATTGTTAACAGCTACTGGATATATTCCTTTATGCATAATGGTATACCAAAACTGTGACTGCCATTGTGTTCTGGGTGTATTTTGTTGTTTTATGGTATAATTATATATATTTTGGTTGTTCAGGTAAAACTTATATGATTGATACTGAAAAACAACTGCATAGCACCTGAGGGCTTGGCAAAACATGAAATATCATATAATATTGTGAAGGGCCCATTGCGTGGGTGGAATACCATCTCAGTATGCTCAATAAGCTGCTGCTACATGCTGGCAGTGACCCTGATGAAGACCTACGTTGTTTGCAACACGTTGGTCATTTTAAACAAATATTGCCATGTGAAATAAAGGCATTTTAAATTTGTTCAAACACTACAGAGTGCCTTGGATTATTTTTGAGGGAGCCTTGCATTTTGTACTTTAATGAGATGGCATTCCACCCATGCAATGAGCCCTTCACGAGACTGAATGAGCCCATACACCTGAAGAGCACCTGATAGTGATAACCACAAAGACCAAGCTGCGCTTCTACGCTATATCATAATATCATATATTTATTTTATCCATTCTTTTAATGATAATTGAAATTTTACCTAATTTTGTCACAGCATATGAAAACATATTTTCTGAACATTCTGTGATTTCAGTGCAGTAGAAGTACCACAGAAAGACCAAAAAATAATAAGAAGAAGAAAATATATAAATAAATAAGCCATGTGTTTCTGGACAATTTGTAAATATTGTAACATATTGATATGTTATATGCTAAATGAAGATTGTCCACCATGTTTAGTTAGAGAGAGGTTTATTTATTATTAGTAGTAGTAGTAATAGTAGTAGTAGTATTGATTAGACATAATTTCATTTTCTAGCCTTATCTGGGACTAGGTATAGGTGTTGCATTGTAACATCTGAACTCACTATGTCCTGCATTGGCCTTAAACATTGTCATCAAAAATAATCACTGATGCAAATTAGTTGGTAATCACCACCATTAAGTTGTTTTTTTTTTCACAATCAAAGACCAAGAGTTTCTTTCCAAACTCACAATTGTCATCAACAATAACCTCAACAGACAAGAATGCTTTGCTGCAGCCACAAGCCACGCTGTGTGCGGAGTGAATCTGCCGACTAGAAAATGTTGTTTCTTCCTTGTTGTTGTTACTATCAGCCTTACAGCTGACTTGTGCCAAATAAAACAGGTCGAGGCACATTCTTTGGGGGATTTTGGAAGTATTTAATGGTGAAGCAGGACACTCCTAGTTGAAGTATTATTGATAAATCAGGTCAAGGAAATAAAGTAGTGAATTACAGCATTTCAGCACAAAAGAACATCTGGAATTCATCCAAGGACATAATTTTAATATAAGAAGGTGGCTTTTTCCTTTAAAATGATAAGAGGCCTCCAACTTTATGGTACAATTATTATTATTATCATTTAGTTCCTTAATCCCCTTTACGAGTTGCATCTGTGCTATCTGACTGATGCTTATGAATGTTTAACAGATATTATACTTTTACTCATATGCCTGCAGCTTTATAGTAGTGGCAACCATTAATTTAATTCCTCTATCTCTCTCCTGTTTTTGTCCTTTTGTCCTCATCTTCTCACCCAGGACACGTGTTGTATTCCAGCTTTTTTTTTTTTTTTTATTAAGCCCTATTACCATCAAGGATGTTCTTTTCTTTTATTCGGAAAGGTCAGCAATGCAGACACTAGCCCAGTTGTAAAGTAGCATGAATCTCCCCCAGGTGCCCTCACGTATCCATGTCTGCGGGTGTTGAGATGGTGTCAGCGAGGGCATCCTGTTGTCCCCCCGCTCAGGAGAACCTGTTTCCTCCCGAGTCGTGGCTCCCGGCTCCGACACACTCTTCCTCATGTTACAGAATACACACAGAGACAATGGCACATGCATAAAGCAGGCACAAACACACATATTCTCATCTTATTAAATAAACAGGCAGGCAGAGGATGAGACACCTGCAGTGTGCTGCCTTCCCCATTTCAGAGGGAAATTATGATGGTTAGGGCTCAGGCAGACAAAACAGTCAAATATTGCTTTTATTCAGTTCAGCAGGTGTTGTTAAGACTACAAGACACATCCACATGACCTGTTTTGGTAACCTTGAACGATCTTTGACATTTCCTATATACACAGCCAGGAGCAGGTGATGTGCTCAAGGCCTTTGGGTTAAAAATGACAATCTAAGAGGATAATTTATTCTGGAGATGTCAGAAACAAATTGGAACATTTAAAATGGCCTCAGTAATGTGGGAAAAGGACTGCACACATGTCTGGGTGTCAGTTTTATGATTATGCGTCTTCATATGAATTATAGCTTCCAGACTGGGTTTGAGGCAGTAAAAAAAAAAAACACATCAAGCAATTTTTAAAGATTGGACTGATTTACAGTAGGTTTACAAGGAGTATTGCATGAACATGTATTATCAGTATTAAGCTTTTTTTCTATATTCAAGAGATATCTTTTGCTTTTCTATATAAACGATAAATAATCAGCAGTGGAACATACATTTAATAACTTTTAATTATCAGAGAAATATTATGCTTTTTACTCCACTACATGTACTTGAAAAACAGCACAAGATGTTACACACAAAACACACGACCAGCTTTTAAAAAATGATGCATTATCGATATCCAAGAGCATTTTAAGTTGCTCAATTAACTGCAACCAGCTACAACATTAAAACACTGCTTCCAGTACTTATATTAATGAATCACTAATAATAATCCAATAATACTGTATATTACGTAGGCTATAAAATCATTTAACACTTTCAAAGGTGTAATTTTTCATCCTAGGTGTACTTTTATTATTTAGTATAGTTTTTCTATGAATTCCTGTGTTTTTCTTTTATTTCTTTTTTGATTTACAGTATATACATATAAACTCAGAAAAAAGTTGGGAAATTTGTGTTTGGTGGATTATTTCTCTGTTGTTACAATGCTAATTATCATTGTATTTTACATCATTAGAAAGCCTGTTTATTTTCCTTCACAATGATGTCCAACTTGTAAGGATCATGCATTTCTGGGATGAGCAGCATAGCTGATTAAGTGGGTAGTGCCAAGTGAAACTTGCCAAATTTCTCTGCCAGTGGTTAACAGTGTATTCTCCTGTAGGTATTGACTCTTGCTTTGAGCTCGAGGTGCTACCAGTCAGGCACCACAAGCCCTTTCAAAACCAACATGGCTCAGTTCAAAATTTAGTTTCAAAACAAAACTCATCTCTTCTCTGACATGATTTTGACATCAGATGATTTGTTGCCAGTCAGTGCTGCCAAACAGGCACCTGATGTCAGAGAAGAGATGAGGAGTTTTGTTTTGAAACCAAATTTTCAACTGAGCCATGTTGGTTTTGAAAAAGCTGACTGTTCAGAATGAACCGGATCTCTTTGTGATCCGGCTGTCTTGTGGTGCCTGACTGGCTGCAAGAGTCAGTACCAGCAGGAGAATACACTGTTTAGCATTGGCAGCGAATGTGTAAATTTAACTTGGGCGTTACCCACATAATCAGCTGGGCTGCTCATCTCACAAATGCATGATCCTTACAAGTTGGATCATTATGAAGGAAAATAAACAAGCTTTCCAACGTAAGATGCAGTGTAAATTACCATTGTAACAACAGAGAAATAATCCACACAAACACAAATTTCCAAACTTTTTTCTGATTGAACAGTTTTGTCAATCTGCAAATTGTGGCCGTATAGTGGTTCATCAGAGGAAAAGCACCTGCATTTGTAGGCTATTAAGTGAGAGGGGACTGGAAATACCGAATCTCTCCCCACACATCCACAGTCACACACAGTAAGAGATAACAACCACTGTCAACAGCCTGAAGTTATTTACCACAAACTAACAAATCCTCCTATCTGGAGTGAGAGGAGGGCTGAAGAGTGTGAGGAGAAGAGCCCTTGAACAAACAAAAGATTTAAAGATAGAGGAAGAAGAAGAAGAAGAAGAAGAAGAAGAAGAAGAAGAAGAAGAAGAAGAAGAGAGGTAATAAATGAGAAGAGTGGTTGAGATAAGGGAGCGCGCTCTGGTGTACACGCACTCACGCACACACACAAGTTGAGGCAGCGTGCAGCGCGCGCATGTCGCGGGAGGAGGAGGAGGAGGAGGAGGAGGGGAACCAGAAATCTTCGCTCATTTACTTAACATCACTTCCCCACCGCCGGGAAAGCAAACACGCTCCTGACGCTGCAGAGGAAGAGAAGTGAGATCGATGTGACTGAGTGTCTGCAGAAAGCTGTCAGCTGTCAGCAGCGGGACACCGGGAGCCTCTTCACCGACCCACCGACCTACCGACAGCTCCTTCTCCTCCTCCTCCTCCTTTATTCTCAGGAGCTGCGAGTCTTCACGAGTCACTGATTTTTTTTTTTTTTCCGGGACACTTGTGAAAAGTCCGCGGAGTCCTGTGGGCATGGAGAGACAACTGCTCTGACTGATAATCGGATTTTTTTTTCCTGCACATTCGTCTTTCTGAATAATGGTGAGTGTGAAATACTTCAGCCTCTTGTTTTATACTTTCATTTTGATCATGACATCGAGCACTCGTGATTTCGAGGCTGTGTGTTCCGCTCAAAGCACTGCATTATATAAAATAGCCTCAGAAATAGTTTTAAAAAATAAATAAATAAATAGTTCATCTGTCGGTCAAAGTTTCAGCTCTGTTGGTGTTTAATTTAGATAATCTGCTAAATAAGCATCTCATTTAATGGTCATTTATATCAGAACAATGGCCTGTAAATAAGCCACTCCTGTATGGGCTTTAATTAAATTCATCATCAAATCAAATATTAGATCATGGTAGCTTGCCTTTACAATAATAAAACATAAGGCAAAATATCAGGTATTACCAATTTATTTTAATGACTCCACCTAATTCATTTAACAATTAGGATAATATGATGACAGTATTTGAAAAGGTGTGTTTTCATAGAGGTTGATATGTGAGCATTTGAGAAAACATCCATTTATTTAATTATTACCTTAATCCTTGAAGGGGAAATGATCCTAAAGGCCTCATGTAAGCACCAAACGCTTGTTGAACACATTTGGATTTAATGTAGGCTTAAGACAAACTTAATTGTAATGCAGAAAAATGTCCTGCAATGAAAAAGTAATATTTTGTTTTTCAGTGCAGTTGGAAATCTTGTAAGCTGAGGATACTGTCACATAATTTCCTTCATTAACTTTCTTTAATTCATTCCAGTTTATTGTAAGAGTCATTAATAAGCACATAGAAAAACAAAAACAAATGCACCATCAACAAATGAGGTATTTGTGTCTCACAGAGCACTTTTAAAGGTGTGTGTGAGGCACCTTCTCTCAGATTGAGCTCCTTTGTTTTTGTTGGTGCCGGTTGAGTCGCTGCAACACTTTCTGCTGGGATTTAAGTGCAGAAGATTACACTGGAATCACTGACACCCCCTCAGCAGCCATGCTGGGACCCTCATTAACTAAATTAGGGGAGCCTCACTAAGCATTTTTCAAAGGCTGGTATTCATATTTTTCAAGGACCCCTTCATGGCTCCAGACTAGAAAAACTCACTCACTGTGTTTTTCCAACCGCTTTAAATCACCTTCAAACATCAGTCTATCAGCTGCACAGTTGGAGGAGCAGGGATTTAATGGGGCACTATGAATTTTGAAAAATAATGTCAATAAATAGATTTGGAGCAAAGAAATCTGACATTATATTTTCTTGTATAGAGGTTTATGACATTTTAAACAGAACTGCAATGATTAATTGATTAATCGACTAGTGTCAGCTATTTAATTATTTGCCAACTATTTTGATAATCAGCTAATCAGTTTGTGTATTTCGAGAAAAAAAAAAGTAAAAAATCTCTGATTCCAGCCTTTTAAATATTAATACTTTCTGGTTTCTTTACTCCTCTAAGACAGTAAACTGAATATCTGAATATCTTTGAGTTGTGGACAAAACAAGACATTTCAGGACGTCATATTGTTCTTTCACCATTTTCTGACATTTTAGACCTAATAACTAATCGATTCATCAAGAAAACAATTAATTGACAGTGAAAATAATTTTTAGTTGCAGTCCTATGTGTGTATATTAATTATAGAATATCAAATCAGCATTATTTTAACTACAACATATACTTTTTGCATCTTTATATGTGGACATCAGAGCATTCATTTTTATTATTACTGTCATCACTGTTGTGGGTAAATGAAGTTTAACAGTGAAATGTGTTTCCCATTTACCAGCTCACTCTCATTTCTGCATTTTATACAATAAACTAGACGCATATCTCTCCTTGTCAGTGTCAGTTATCTGAAATAAACCTGCAGGGCTAATGGCTGGCCATAGTAGGGTTTTTATTTTGGATAGTTGCCGTATCAGATTCAGTTCTGTGACGGGGTGTAAATCTCAGTAACTTTCATTTGTATACCTGCATTTTAACCCCCACAAATACAGTCCAGGGGTCTTGATGGAGGGGTGGTGGTGGTGGTGGTGGGGCTGGGGGGGTTGGTGTGTTTCCTCAGACCACATACCGAAGGTGTGTGTGCTCGGGCGTGTTTGATTTAACACTGCGGTTCGTCCCTTAATAACATTAGGCCCCATTGCTGGACTCCCTCTCCCCGGCTGGGCCGGGTCTCTCTCTCTCCTCAGCCTTCATGGTTCCTATTACTCGCTCTAATAAATTGTGAATAAGCAGCAGCCCAAAAAGTCCCGGGCTGTGGAGAATTCCCCATCCTGTAGCACGAGGCGCCCCCTCTTAAGAAAACACAAATTAATTCCAAACCCTTCTGTAGCCAAACGTTTGTGGAATGATAAATATTTTCATAGGAAGCGCTGCTCTTCCTGACTTTATCTGCACCAATTTCATTATATTTCTTCTTCACAGCCGCACCGTTCTTGATGTCTTTTAGCTTCTGTGCATCTTTCTCCTCCTCCTCCTCCTCCTCCTCCTCCAGACTAACTGACTTGAACCCAGGGTTACAGCAGGGCCCTCATGTCGACCGTCATAGTCTGAAAATATAGTCAATCCATCCTCCTAGAAATGAAGGTATTAAAGGACTAAAGCTAGACTTGTGAGTTTCATTTTGCTTCGTTTGCTGCACTGAGGTGCTTTATATTTGACAAGACATCAAGGTGACAAGTATCATTGTGTAGTTATAGATTGTCCCGCTTTTGACCATGAAGGGAACAGATTACTTAAAAGATGCTGTTAAAAGACCACCAAACAGTTAACCAGTCATGTTAAATATAATAATAATATAAGTCAGCACTTTGCATTTGTTGATTTATTCATTTACTTCTTTATTCTATAGTATTTCCTCATTAGTGAGCAACTGGTATCCACTTCTTTTATTTTTGTTTCTTTAGTTATTTGTGTCTATGTCTGTACATCTCCTTGAGCGGTCGCCATGGACTAGGTTTTCATGGAGCGAATGCCTCTGAACTTTATACAACTTCAGAAGCAGCAATCACGAACGTAGTCTGATATGTGCAGCTGTCTGAACGCCTGACTTATAAATTCCTCCAACTATTCTTTGTAGTTATTTTATTACTGCAAAAAAAGCATAGAAGTAAATATAAGTATAATATAACAACAACAAAAGACAATACAACAAAATCACAGAATTATTAGCATTTAAAAACAGTTTTCTTCCCTCTCCTCTGATCCTCCATTGAGAAGTAGTGTGTTGTGTTGTGTTGTGAGACCTCCGACGTGCTCATGTGTGAATCTGCACACTACACATCAATATGAAAGAGATGCTGGTGACTCTATTGTTGTATAAGTTATCCCCTTTCCGCATAAATGTCTTCTCCTTTCCCGCCTTTCTCTCCCATTTTTAATTCCCTTAAAGCCCCAGAGAGCACCCAGGGAGGCCTTGTGTGTGTGTGTGTGTGTGTGTGTGTGTGTGTGTGTGTGTGTGTGTGTGTGTGTGTGTGTGTGTGTGTGTGTGTGTGTGTGTGTGTGTGTGTATTAAACCCTGGGCTGTCAGCAGACAACAGCTGTCTCTCTGGCTATCTCCACTCTCCTTATCTCATCTTGAGAAGCCACACACATCGCAGCGTATAGCCTGCAGTGACCATATTTCATTTTTTTTCGTGCTTAATAAGGGTATTTTCCACTGAAAGGAGAACTTATAATTCTCTGTGGCTCTGGGAATATTTTTCTTTTGAGGTGTCATAATTTTTCTTCATTGAATTTTTTCCAGAATATAATTTTCTTTCCCATCGTTTTCCATCTTTAACTCATAATTTTATAATGTCTCATTTCATTTATCCTGTATTCTTATCTCTCCGAAAGGGCATAAATCACTCTGTTGCTTTCTCTTTCCTCACACACACACGTTTACACAATAAATCTACCAGTAGAGAAGTAATTGGACCTCAGTCCGTCTGTAACGCTTGTGAGCTTCAGCTACCAGCGAGCTCCGTCCGGCCAGCTGTTAGCAACTACGGCGGCCACTAGCCATCATCTGCCGAGGAGACGGATCAAGGACAAAAACCTTTTCGTCCTAATGACTAATGAAGTCTGAGTGTGTGTGTGTGTACATTTGTGTGTGTGTGTTAATTAGAGAAAGCAGAAGCAGTCATGCAGTCAGGCGTGTGTCAGATATGAGTGTGCGACTGTGTGTGCGACCGCCTTCCCATCACTGGACCAGATGTTTTTTTACCTGGGAGCCAGACCACCATCTGACTGGGGTCAGCCCGATCCTCCAACCCCACACCCGCTCCTCCGGGCTGCTGGGAGGTCTGCCAGCTGTCCCTTACTTTGACCCCCGTCCCGGGGCACTGGTTCTGGGGGAGTCAGAGTCTGGGACTTGGGGTAGGTGGTCCTTCTCGGATCTGGCAATATTACCGGGGGAAAAATTGTTCGGGATATTATTAGAGTGTGAGTGCCGGGATATGGGCAGTAAAGGAAATATAAAAAGAAATCCAAATTTTTTTATTTCGAAAGGAGTCGAGAGAGGGTGCTGGAGAAAAGCAGCGATAAAGACACTGGTGTTGTTGAAGAAAGAGGTTTTGATTACAGGGGGACAGAAGAGGGTAGCGTCTGGCATTAAAGCAGTCTTGTTGCAGGGAGTTAGTCAAGTGGAAAAGAAAGGCCACCAAGTCTGGGAGGTAAAGTTACAGAGTCGACAACAGGTTCACCGCTGCCAGAGATTAACTGGAGCCTCTCGTAGAAGGACTTCTGTTTCTTTCAAAGGACTTCTGTATCTGTCATTATGGGTCTTAAGTGTTCGTTCACGTTTAATTTAAAGAACTTCACTATTAGCCAGGTGTGTGTTTTGGTTGTTTGAGGAAAGTGTTGCAGAGACTCCAGTGAGAGTTGAATCTGTCAATACAGCCATTAATCGCTTGCGGTGGTTTTTAAACTGGTTGCTCAAGTTTCTTAATTTTTGGTTGATGATGTAAACATACTAGCCCTGGAAGTATTAGCCAAGGACGTCTGCGTGCTGCTGGCTGTGTGAAACCTCCACTGAGATGGGTCACTCTGATAGGACACATGGAAACATCTTACTCCTGTGTTTTTGCCTTTTACCTTCTCAGCAAGTGTCAGACTTGGTATGCAGAGTCAACAAAAACATGTCAGGTTAGTGTTGACTTTAGCATTTTTTCCCAACGTCAAAATAATAATGCTCAGGGTTTTTTTATTGTGTTTTGTTTTTTGCTGATAGACGGTTTTGTCTGTATGTAAACAGAAATGTTCTGTTAATTGATTGGGGCATGGTAATTACAATAATTTGTAGTGTATCAAGTATAAACCGATTAGCACAAAAAGGACCTCACCTAGAATACAGCTAGTGTCCTTTATAGACATTGCTGGCAGTCATAACACCCTTATTGATAAAGTATGATGCTAAAATATGTGGCGAGCACAAACACACACTTGGAATGCCTCTTAATGAAATCTCTGGCTGCTTGGAGGTTGTGATGGGTTGAGATTATCAATCCTGAACATCTGTTAGTGGACCACCAGGACGTCTGAGCCTCGGTCTCTGCACAGCTAATGTACCCATTTTGATCAATTATTGAAGAGATCTTTCTCTTTTACACTTCTTTACACACAGTATAGCTTTGTCACTGATATCCCTATTTTATTAAAGACAGACTCAGTTAATTGCTAGTTGGACGATTAACATTGAACACTGTACCTGTTATACCTCTTTGTGGCGCTAAAATGATCAGTCCAAAATTAATCAAAACTTATTTTGATCATTGATTAATCATTTAAGATTTCAAACAAAAAAAGCCAAGCATTATCTGGTCTGACTTCTCGGTTGTTTACCACTTTTCTTTGTCTTGTGTGCTTAAAAAAAGAAAATTATAATATATTTGGTGTTGAATGGACAAAACAAGCTATATAAAGACATCGCATTGGGCTCTGGGAAATTATGACATTTTTCACTATTGTCCAGGGCTGCCAAAGCAATTCTTAATCGACTAACACTCATACGATTTAGTCAGCTAATTGATAAGTTGATTGAATCAACAGTTTTGTAAAACTTTGTTTACCAGAGATGTGCTCATAAGTTTCTTGGAAATAAATAATTCAGCATGAATAAAGCATGACAAGCGACAAATCGAGTAAAGTTCATTGACTAAGAGCAAAACGAACAATTAGTCGACTGATGGAATAAGAGGTGATAGTCCTACTATTTTCTAACATTTGATAGATCAAATGATTAATCAAGAAAAGAATCTGTAGACTAAAAGACAATAGTCATATAATAATAACTCAAATAATAATCACCCCATGGCTCTGTGTTTTGATGAAAAATGTCAGAGTTCAGAGAGCAAGGGGCTTGTTTGTGTTCAGTATGTGTTTATTCATATAAATGTGTTTTGTGCATGTGACTTGCTAGATTAGTAAGTATGTTATATGCAGTCTATACAGTTCATTGAAGGATTATCAGGCTTATGAGGACATGAGGAGTTTGCTGGTTTTCTGTTTTTATCACAAGTTTTTAGATAAAACAATCTGCATTCTCATCTTCCTCCGATTTATTAAGAGGTGTTGGCTTTGTTTTCCCCTTCTGAATATGGACGTAGATCAAAAGGTTGAAGTATGACATGCTAAAACTAATTGTACAGCTTTGTGCCAAGAGAGCAGTAGCTGGCAGATGGCACAGATTTCCACCAGCAAGCCCCTGATAATGTCACACAAACTCAAATACTGGGCCCTTGTTCTTTGCCTTTTATCAGCCAGAGAGAGAGAGAGAGAGAGAGAGAGAGAGAGAGAGAGAGAGAGAGAGAGAGAGAGAGGGGGTTGTTTGCAGCAGTGAATCAACCCCCAACTTTGCCTCAGGCACTTGGGCAGACTGTCCACATCGAGGGCCCCAGGTGGGATCCCATATGGCACGATTACAGAGCAGCAAGTCACCTTGTCTCCAGGGTCACAGCGTTTTAATATCAGGTCAAACCATCGGCGGGTCAGCGCCGCAGTGTGTGACCAGACCATCACATGTCGAATCAAGACTCATAGACTCTGACACAACACACATATTGATAGTGTAAACACATCTAACCAGACACCTGCCATATTATTCAAATCATTTCTGACTAAAGACACACCCTCCCTAGGAAATTCAAGGCTGTCATCAACAGCATTTAACTAAGTACACAAATTAGTTGAAAGTGATGAGTCAGTTGTGAAACACTGCGACCAAACTGCTAATGTCATCCAAAGAAGAAGACAGCTGACCTTTGCTATGTTATCTTTTACGTTACAAGTTACAAGTTTTACTGAAACTAATATACAGTATGTAATTCTGTCTTTGTCTGCATCAAACCCTCTATTAAATATTCAAACTCATACAGCAAGGTGTAGTTTGGGAACTATGTCATCTTGTGACTTTACATTTTAAATGGAAAGTCATGTGGGTTGCTAGTTTTTACATTGTGTACATTATTCACAACTGCATAACTTGGCCATGTGATTTGATTTCTTAGCAACTTACTCATCTTATCTACTTTTCTAGAGTTTTGGGGCGCTGCGTCACCACAAGTTTTGTAACTTTCCGAAACCAAGAGTCAATCATTCTATGCAGTGTTTGTTTAGCAGAGATGAAAATGTAAACTCATATTTGAATGTGTTTTTTTTTTTTGTTCATTCTTCACACACCTACTTCCATCATTTGTATAGTAGATTGTTGAATGAGTCCAACAGGAAAACCCAGCCCAGTTTTGCAAACTCTTTTCCAATGAAAGTAGTCAGTAGCACAAGCTCCAAAAGTCCCTAAATCTGGCCAGAAAGTCGCCAAGTTGCCAACACTGACAGTCCGCTGCTTCAGGCCTCCCTCTTAAGCCATTCCCTCAAAATTGCCATAATGAACGTTAACAACAAACATGGCTATTGTAGGCAGATAGGCAGGCAGGTAGCCCATTCTGTCATTACGTTTGGACTGAATGAAATGATTGGACTGGCTTATTACTGCAACAACCATAGATACCAAGATTTCTTTTTGTTTTTTTCAGAGCATTTGCTTTACTGGTTGCTGTCGGGATGTAAAGAGAATTTCAACAAATATAACAAAAATGTTTCCTACCTTTAAAGTGCTACGCTATGAAAACATTTGACAGATAACTAGTGGAAAGTCCGCTCTTTTATACCAATCTGAATGATTAGAAAATCTTGTCCGTCTTTATGGCGTCTGGAACTGCTAGAAACACTTTTTCCTTCAGTTGCGGTTGGACTGATAAATGAACTAGTTGGCCCACATGGATCAATGTCGTGTCTGTCGTCTGTTCCTCACTCAACAGTTGAACTATAGGTAAATCTGCATAAACTCGGCATAGTGCTTTAACTGTATCAAATGACATTTCAACTCAAAGCACAATACGCCATCCTGTGATGTAATCCATCAGCACGAAGGCTAGAATTTGATATCCGTGAAAGAAGCAGTGGTCTAGCAGAACCCTGGGACCCAGGTGAAGCTGGTGGGACTGGCCTTGTGGCCCCGCGGCCCCCCGTGGCCCTGCTGGGTTTGTTTTAGCTTCGGTTTCAACTCTCGGCTCTCCACATCTCTGCTGAGCTCCGCTCATCTTCCCTCCGGTGTCCTGCAGTTCCCATGGCCTTGTGTGCCCTCCTCCCAGGCCTCACCCTGAACCAGGAAGTGCCTTCCCTATCGCACGCAGTTTTTGTGCTTGTGTGTACGTGCATACGGGACTGTTGCAGGGATGCAGCTGAAGTCAAAAGGACTCTGAACAGGCGTCACTTTCATTTTTGATCCCTGGAAAAGGCTAGGAAATGCTAAGCACAACAGCACTTTCCTTATTTTCCCCTCTGTGCTGCAGGATCAGTGTTACTCTCTGAAGTTTCACACTTGGCCTGTGATAAAGGTCAGATCATTATCTGTGAGGGCTGGAAGGTCTTGAGGGTCATTTGAAGTGGAAAATAATAAGAAAACAAAGGAGCACATGGTTTAGATTAAAAGTTTTCTTCATTTGGAACAATTTAGATTACAAGTATCTCCACTTTGTGTCTTGTTTATTCTCTTATCTTTTTACGCAAGGCTATTATTGACATGACAAACAGTAAATCACCTCCTCAGAGTCACATTTACAGTCGGTTTTATTTATGTTTATTTTATGGTCAATAACACAGATGTGCAGGTGGATTTTTGGCTGTAGAGCCTTCATGGTTGAAGTACATTTATTTACTCAGAAAACACCGCAAGCTGTCCGGGGTGTTTTTAAGGCCAGGAGGACAGCTCCATCAGTTGGAGTTGACACAACATGAGATGTGTTTTCTCTGCTTTTCTGTCAAAAAAGCGCTCTCGCTAATAACGTGAGACCAACACAAAAGATACTGTAAGACATCTCAGGTTTTGTGATGCCCAGTGGAGCCTCTGTTAATCAGCAAACTGTCACAATTTCTGTCACTTTTCTCTGACTGCTTTTACTTTTTTTTTCCTATCTCAACTTCATCTTCTCTGCTGCTGTAAAAGCCCCATTGCCCCTATAATTCATGACTGTCATCTGTCTTTGTCATTGTGTTGTCAGCGAGGTCAGAGGTTAGGCAGTTAGCTGCAGCTTTGCCAGATTGGAATGGCCCAGAGGCTAAGAGAGAGATGGAAAGAGACAGAGCGAGAGAGAACGAGAGAAATAAAATTGTTCAGCCTGTTCTGCATTGTTGCACAAGAGGAGTCCTAATGTTGCTGAAACAAAAGCAGGTTATGTCACTATGACCCAAAGTATGTGGGCAAAGTAGGTATGTGAACACTCGAACATTACACCCACATGTGATGGGTGAACATCTCAGTCCAAAACTCATTAACATTAACATGTTGCTATACCAGACTCCAATCTTCTGGAAAGGCTGATTTTCAAAGCTGGATTCAGGGATTTGCTCCCTTTCAGCCAAAAGAGCGTCAGTGATGTTTGGCAATAAGGTGTTAGATGGGGTTGGTGCCATTGCTCTCTTCCCGGCCTGTCAACCATCGTTGATTATTTTTGTGCAAGTTGAAACAGGAGGGGGCCTTCCCCAAATTGTTGAACAAAGTTGAAAGCACACTGTCGTCTGAAATATTGTTGCATGTTGTAAAATCATCTCCCTAAGAGAGACAGTTCAGAAGTACAGTGTTGATATTGTTCACATACTTGTAGCCCTATGGTGTTAGTATGGCTTGATCAACTTTCCTGCCACAACTTCAGTCACTCACAGTACATCATGCTACAGACTGACTGGTACCTTGTGTGAGTTTTGACTTTAGGATCTGCTGTCAAACTGGCTGACCTCATTCAGCTTCCTGCTCAGACTAATTCATGTGGCATTGACCTCTTGACCTCTTGACCTCCAGCTCACTGAGCCGGGGCCTCCCCTTCCCTCTTGTCTTTTCATCCTTTTCCCTCTCACTCTTTTATACAGAGTCAGATCACTCTCAGTATTAATGAATGAATACACAATGATTCACAAATTATGTTGTGAGATATACAGTAAATCACAAACTACATTTGTGAATCCTTCTGTGTGCATTAATTAATACTGAGACTGATCTGACTCCATCCTTTTTTCCTTCTGTGCAACTGTTAATGGGGACCTAAAGCAACCAGAGGAAAACAATAAAGGAGATAGCACCCTGTCAAAGCTCTGTTGTCTCATCGCATCACCCAATGACATACATGAGAAATTTTACAGATTTAAAACTAAACTCACTGCTATTTTGTATTTGATTTTGTACCGTGGCCCTGGTCTTTCTTTCCTGGTTTATTTCCTCTAAATAGCTACACACAGTGTGCACAAACAGCAGAGTGAGTCAGCATAAGTGGAGAATTTTTCTAACATTTTCCCTTGAAACAATGTTACCTGTCAGGTTCCTGTAACTCATTTGACTGTCAGAGCGTCTAATCACCGCAGTCTTCACATCAATGCCACATTCATTGTGTTGTCTTTCCTCTGAAAACTATTCACCTCTTGAACTGTTTGCATGGAGAAACTAGCTGCTTCCCCTCCTCCTCGTCCTGCTGCAACGCTGCCCGAGGCACGTCGCCATGTGTCAGTCACCTGCATACCTGTGTCCTGATGGTGGGTGTGCTTGCTATTGTTTCCACAGGAGAGTTGACGGCTCGAGAGGAACCTGACTATCAGCAGTGAGACGGGATAAAGAGGATAAAGCTCTCTCCACAGAGCCAGGTGAGAGGGCATGACTACAAAGAAAAAAAAAGTGAAATGCTTTAAATGCAAAGTGGCCACCAGTTGGAGATACTGCAACCATTTGCTCCGCCTGTGAAGTAGCAGCGTAAGAAAATATTGAGTATCCCAGTATTATGTTTTGTGATACTGTATTGATTCTCAAAAACACTGTCAATTTTTAATCGATAGTTTATAAGTAAAGATTAGGTGGAGCAGTGGTTAGCAGTGTTGCTTCACAGCGAGAGGGTTGCAGGTTCAAAACCTGGCTTGGGGCCCTTCTGTGTGGAGTTTGCATGTTTTCCCCATGTTAGCATAAGTTTTCTCCAGGATCTCCAGCTTCCTCCCACAGTCCAAAGACATGCAGGTTAGGTTAACTGGTGAAACTAAATAGCCTGTGAATGTGAGCGTGAATGGTTGTCCAGGTTGTACCTCGCCTTCACCCAATATCAGCTGGGATCGGCTCCAGCCCCCCTCAACCCCAAACATGGATGGATGGATGGATGTAAAGATTAACTCAGTCAACACTTTATTTCATTTGCAAAGAGACGCACCGTCTCAGTGTATGTATTTCCACTCTCAAACTACTTCTAGTAGAACAATGATGTTGGATGTTAGAAGGACTGTGATAAATGCAGAGCCCACTGTCCTCACAGCATAAAACCTTTTTAAAAAAAAGTTTCCTCAGATTTTATGCACATGTTGATGTGTTCTTTGAAAATTAGAAATTCAATTTTAAACATGACAATACATCTCCTTACTGTATCACAATATATCACGATATATTGAATCTTAACAGCCAACAAGTCAACAAATAAATTGTATAACCCTGCATTATGATAAAACTGGTCATCAGCACAGGACACACTCAATTTTTAGAGTGAGGAGATGATACTCAGATTTTAATGGATATGCCGCACAATTCAAAGATTGATAAATCCAGTTAGAAGTATTCAAAATTTGTTTTAATTATACAAAAACGTTGCATGTAACGTATGCGTTGCATAGCATTGATTTTCTGCCGACTATGCCTTATTGTGAAATCTTGTAACATTTTTGTTGGAGTTGGAGGGTCTTCTGAATTATACAGTGTCTTCTTAGAGAAACGCTTCTGAAATGTCATGCTAATATGTGAGAGGCACATTATTACAACAATTCAAATCTCACTGTTCATTTCCAAACTGGTTCCAGCATTCGTTTTCTGACGGTGCTCATTATTGCCTCATTCACAGGGCTTCTTATCATCTATTTGATACTCATCGTACCTACTGCAGGTGAGTTCTTCATGACATTTGTCACTGAAATTGAAAGTGGAATTGCATTACTTCTTTGTCGTGCATTGCACCGCGTGTCTCTGTGTTAACTAATAAAAGCAAAAATGTGGCATTACAAGGGAACTGCCACATAATTGTGATTCAACCTTAAACTGTGGTGTTAATTACTAACTCATTTAACTTTATTTGACCATGAACTGTAAGGTTTTCTCTTCCTTTACTTATGCCCAGTTTAGGTTTATGTAGTAAAAAAAAAAAAAAAACATCCGTCAGATTTTAGCACTGTGTTCATCCCAGCTGAGTTTGGTTTGTGGCATTAAAAGAAAGTGTTTGCATGTTTTATATGTTCTTCCTCACACTGAAGAGGAAGAACATAACGCAGAACTTGCCGATAAGGTTTCCTCATTATTTCTTCCCTCTTAAAGATCAGCTGACGGGTAGAGGTGTCATGGCTGCGTATGGACAGACTCAGTACAGCCCGGCCCTCCAGCCAGCAGGGCCGTACGCACCTTACACCCACCACACACAGGGCTACAGCATGCCCTCTTACAGTGAGTACAAACAAACATATAGTTCGATAAATGTACAAACAAACATATAGTTCGATAAATGCATGCATTATTTTGCTAATCATCCCAAAAGCAAAACATGTTTGTAATGTGATGGCAAAGCATACAGGTACAGCTATAATCTCAGATAATGCACATCAGATTCTGCAAGTCACTGTAGCTCTGTCTATTTCTGTAAAGTGTTGACTTTCTTACTTATAGTGTGGAAACAACAAGACACACAATAACAATACAGCACGTTGGCCAACATCAACATTCAACTGGAAAATAATTCAGGCTCATGACAACACAATGGAACCAAAAAGGGGGGGACACTAGGGGGGACAAGACAGTTTTATAATGAATACAAGAAACAAGCACATTGTGTTACAGACATAGTTCATTTTAAATTATTTACAAATATTTCTCCTTTTTAAAAATGGCTATAACTGCATGTTTTTTATGAAACCTTGTTTGTGATCTTAATGGCATCTCTCAATACTTTACTCTCCAGACATTAAAACAGAAGACGGCCTGAGTCACTCTCCGGGACAGACGGGAATACTGGGATACTCCAACTTCAGCAGCACTCCTCCCAGTCAGAGTCTCTACAGCTACTCTCACACACACGGTGAGTCGGAAACACGGTGACGGTGTATAATACACCATCTTTGATTTCAGCCTCACTGGAAGCAGCTTCTGTCTTCATGTTTCCTTCTTCAACTCTTTTATTCCTCAACCTCTCCTCCCCACTCTTTTTCTCCTCTCCTCTTCTTCTTCTTCCTCTCCTCTTTCCTCCTCTCCTCTCCTTGTCTCACCCCTCCTCTCCTCTCCTCTTCTTCTTCTCGCCTCCACTTTTCTCCTCTCCTCTTCAGCTCCTCTCCTCGTCAGCTCCTCTCCTCTTCAGCTCTTCTCCTCTCCTCATCTTGTTTTCTCTCCTCTCCTCCACTTTTTCTCCTCTCCTCCCTTCCTTTCTCCTATCCTCGCCTCTCTTTTCCACTTTTCTCCTCTCCTCTCCTCACCCCTCCTATCTATTTTTTCTCCTCTCCTCTCCTCTTTTCTCCTGTCCCATCTTCTTCACTTTTCCCCTCTCTTCGCCCTCGCTCTTCCTCTCCCGTCTCTACTCCTTGCCTTGCCTCTCCTCTCTTTTCCCCTCCATGTTTCTTCTCTCCACTTTTCTCCTCTCCTCTCTCGTCCTCTCTTCTCCTCCTCATCTTTCTCTCTTTTCCTCTCCCTCTTTCTGCCACACCTGTTCTCCATTAGCTGCGGTCTGGACTCCTGGCGTCAAAAGTCTCTCCACCCCTCCTCTTTTCTCGGGGTCAGGCCCCCTTTCTCCACTCAGACCAACAACACAGCATGCAAGCGCTTGTGTCTGTTAGAGGCAGAGAGAGGCAGTGAGAAAACATAGAGACAGAAAGGATGGAAAAAACAAGAATAACATAGAGAACAAGAGATGGGCAGAGGGTCTTTGCCGAAAAACAAAACCTCAAACAAAGTGTGTGCAGCTCTCTGCCCACGCATGGTGTGTGTTTGTGACTCTGTGTGTGTGTGTGTGTGTGTGTGTGTGTGTGTGTGTGTGTGTGTGTGTGTGTGTGTGTGTGTGTGTGTGTGTGTGTGTGTGATCTGTGCTGTACGCATTCCTCAGTCGCCCGGCGCCCAAAGCATGACTCGCTCAGTGCGACTTTATGGCTTTGAAAGCAGCGTGAAATTGACCTTGTGTGTGAGAGGGGAGAGGTTAAGGTGCATTATACGGAGGAGTGAGTGGCTTTAATGTTGCAGACTGGGGGATGACCCTGTTTCCATTGTATGGATGAAACAGACAAGAAACAAAACAGGATTAAACTGTAAACAGATGAAGTTTGGTGCTACACACTGTATATCCCAGCTCAGTTATTTTAGAAGTACTCTCCATTGTAATGAGCCAGTTAATTTACATTCCATCTTTACTACCTTAAGAGACGGTATTTTCCTACGTTGTAATAGCATTGTACTCACCAAGGATGCACTTTTTCAGTCCCAATACCAACCCAATACCGGTGTTAAATTAATATGCTGTATGCCTCACTGTGTGAAGTGACTGGGATTATTCTTTTGCGTGTAAGGAAACATGAGGCTCAACTTAAGCATTGCTTTCTTAACTTTGTATAGATATAAATAGGATGAATTGTTATATATTATTAAAATAATAAATCATACACTAGCAACTTGCAAAAAAATCTTTAAAATTATCAGGAATCACAAATCATGTGTAAACCTTTTTAATGCAGCAACAAATTGAACAGGAATGAATATTCCAGTATATAATGTACAAAATATATAAACATAAAACTGAATATAATAGATGGTCACCAATATCCGATCCAGCTATTTGAGTCACTATTGGCTTGACATCAGATCCAGTGTCAGCATCAGTGCATCTCTGGTCTCACCAAGTAAATTGCAGAGATCTGGGAACATGACAACAACGCCAAAACAAAGTTAGACAAGACAAGAAACAATCACAAATTTTCAACGAGCCAATAATATATCCAGAACACTTTATTTAGAGGTGAAAACAGAAAGTAAGGGCGCTCAAAAATTTACTGCTTTTCAGCAAAACTGTGCGCACTAATAGAGCCTAGTATGGCAGGTCAAAGCTGAATAAGGAATCAGACAGAACAAAAAAAAGTCAAACATATGATAGGTTAGCCAAAGTTATTTGGATGAGAAAATTTTGAACAGTTAAATGCTAATAATAATTAAAAAAAAACTGTGTACATCATCACAGTTTACAGACCAACATTTCGAGAGCTCTCACTTGCGTTTTTACCTCCAAATAGTGTTTTTTTATATAACTAAAACTGTTGGCTTGTTTACAACCTGTGTCATCGCCTGACCGCTCATAGTTTTTGCTCCGTTGGACTCAATTGTTGTGATTCAAGTCTCAGGTCTCCCACTAGAAAGGAGGGCCAATGTTGCAGAAATGAGACTCGAGTTGTGCTATTGTTCATCAGTACTGCTAACCTGAAGCGTGCTCCGTTGTCATGGAGATGATTGTGCTGATAACCAGTCATAGTGCGTGAGGAGGGGGATCATAACCTCCATCTCTGTTCTATCTGTTTTTCAGCCCTTCCCAGATAACTCCTATTTTCCATATCACTTCCTCTTAAAGAGAATATTCAGATGTCACACATTATACAGGAATGTAAATATTCACATAAACACGCTTATGATGAAACCTCTTTACAAACTGCTAAGCCCTCGATGACTGTCGAACCAACAAACAGTTTTTTTAACAGGGTGTAGTTTGAGTTTGAAAGACAATTTTCCTAAACAAAACAAATTTGTTTGAATATTTTTATGCATAAATCATTAACTTCCAACTTCAAACGGTAATAAACTGCCACAACAACCCAATGTTTGTAGGATTTCAGAATGTTTCCATGTCATCCATTATACTGTACACAATACACAGGCACGCACACACACACACCACAAAAAGCCATCGAAACGCGTACTGTACACTGTGCGCACAACTGAAACCAAATGGGGACGATGGGAGCCTTTTTGTGTTTACTTGAGAGACCTCCTGTATTTTTCCTTGAGTCACTTTGAACATTGTTGTGTTGTCCGGGGAGGTTTCACTGTGGTTCTTCCATTGAGTCATTTTTCTCCTGCTTGTCATGCACTGTGGAGGGGAGAAGAAGAAATGGGGAGCAAGAGGGAGCAGAAGTGGACTGAAGAAATGACGGAAGGTGGACTTGAGGAAGTGGATCTTTAAAAGTATTTCAGGACAGTTCAGGTCATAAATCTTTATTTTCCCCAAAAGGCAACTTGTTGTAGCAGTCAAAACAAAACAGGATGAATTGTAGTAACTGGTTTACTCTTCATCTGGTGCCATCAACAAGTCATTTGTCCAATACTTAAAGGGAGAGTTTGGGTGTTTTGTATGAGGTACATATCCATATTACATACAGTAGATAATGGTCAGTGTGCCTTCAGCATTGAGAAACAGACAGGAGCTCTGGCATTGAAAGGCTCATCTAATAAAAACATAGGTATCCGTTTAAGTGTACGCTATGTTTACGATATTTTTTGAAGCCGAGCTGTACTGAAGGAGAAAAATGTCTACTGACTATTGATATTTTTCATTGAAGGCTTTGGAGAGAGCATAGATGCGTTTCACTTTCAGTTAAAGTTCCCTGTCGGAAAGGAGAAGGAAAGGGCTGTCTGACGGCAAGATAAAACGGTGAAAATATTGTAAATATAGCGTACACTAAAATGGATATTGTTTGGGTTTTTTTTTCAAGGTGAGCCTTTCATTTAGATGGCTAAAATTGGTTTTTCTGCCGTCCCCATCCATGGCAGTGTATTGCTTTGCTCCATTGTTGGTACCTTTGTCTGTGTCTCCAAGCTGGGGGGGGCGTGCCGATCACCATCTACTGTAGATAATACACATATGGATAAGTACCTCATACAACCTCACTTCAAAACAACCAAAATATCACTTTAAGTTAGTGACCTAATACCCAACTGCACCAAACTAAATGGTAAACATTATACCACCATTATACCATCGGCATGTTACAAGAGAAATTACAAGAGAAATAATACTTCAGACGAACAAACAGCATGGACAGACTTGACAGGAAGACGCAGGGTGCATCACTGTGAGGGGGATATTGCTCGGAGAAACACGTTCCTGCCCCGGCTTGATTAGACTGGGATGATTCCCAGAGCAGCAGCAGCAACAGCAGACTTTCCCACCTGTATTGTTATGTCAAACATAAATCTTCCTCCCAGCTCCCGCAGCACTGAGTTGTCACCGAGGAAGGAGTCAAAGATTACTGCTCTTTACATCCTCCACGCAGTTTTACAGATCAAATGTTATGAAATTATATCCGAGGTTGATTCATCAGTACAAAAGGTAACGCAGGGAAATCTCTCACCAGCTTGTAATAGTTCTCTATCCTGCATGATGAATTGTTTCCTGAAGGTTTGACCTTTTGTCCTCACATCATTTCTCAGGTGGTGGTATTTCATCGGGAATTTTTCAAGGCACCCACGCAATCTCAAGTTCCACCCCATTCAACTCTACCCAACAAGTGAGCGTGATTTACATTTTGTTTCAGATTTATTTAAATTATTGTCTACATAAGATATCCCTCATTGTCATTTTTTTTGTTTCAGTTCAGTTTAATGACATTTTAAGTAAAGAGTTATCTGACCTTGTCATTTGCAAGTGGCCATCATCATTTCAAGTGTTAATTGTAAAAGGAAATGTTATTACTACAGAAATGTTTACTGCTAAGACAACTGAAGAGTTAGCACAATAAGAAAGAGAAAAATAGGTCTTAACCTAGAGACCATCTTGTGATGGGATTACTCCAGCCTTTCCCCAGTTCCTCGCCCCTGCTGGCACCCTTGCTTGTGCCACACATATCTTCAAACTCTGCCTTCCTTTTGATATCAACTACACACCTATAAATTTTCGTGACAGTTGTGATGCTATAGTGGTGACAAAATCTGTCCACAGACAGACATATAAAGATCTGGCAAAGTACTCAAAACCACCTCTGTGTTAGTTCCTGCTACAGAAGGACCACATTCTGCCATAATGACACACACAGACTCACAAGGTGAAAACAAGACCAGCCGCATGCTGTCGCGGCTGGTAATTACAGCAATCTTTTCAACATCTTCAATTAGCTGCTGTCACATATCAATCATACTGTATCGTTGACTTTCTAATTTATTTATTTATTTATATCCTTTATTTAACCAGGTGAGAAAACTCATTGAGATTAAAATCTCTTTTCCAATAATGACCTGGCCTAAATGCATGAATACCTCGTGCTGGAATGTTGAATGACACTGACTTAAATAATTGTTTATATTTTGACAGGAGTTTTCACCGTACTCCAGCTACAGTCAGAGTCAGTACTCTCCGTATTATAACTCACATCACTACAACAGCCCCTACCTAACCGGCAGCAACATCAGCCCTGCTGCTATCACAGCTCCATTAGCCTATCAGCATCCAGAACACCCCGTCATGCTGCCCAATCACAGCCCAGAGTCACATACAGGTAAGGATTTTTTATTCTTTTAAATGGATATATCATGCCACATACTAGCTTGTCACAAAGCAGGCTAAATAACACTCCAAATTTACACTAAATTTTGACGAGGAAAAATTGGCATGGTCGTTTTCAAAGGGGTCCCTTGACCTCTGACCTCAAGGTATGTGAATGAAAATGGGTTCTGTGAGTACCCAGTCTCAGTCAGAGACTCCCCTTTACAGACATGACCACTTTATGATAATCATGCAATTTTGGGCGTCATAGTCAAGTCAGCACACTGACACACACACTGCCTGTTGGGCTGCGGTTTGCCATGTTATGATTTAAGCATATGTTTTATGCTAAATGTACCTGTGAGGGTTTCTGGACAATATTTGTCATTGTTTTCTATTGTTAATTCATTTCCAATAATATACAGTATATATACAGTATATACAATTGCATAAAGTAGCATTTTTTTAAGAATAACCTAACTTTGACTGATGCATATTATTTATACTATGTGCCATTGTATTATTATTGTGGTGTATAGGATATTAAAGGGACATTCCACTGCGCTTTCAAGAAGTTGGTTGACTTGCAAGAGAGATTTTTTAAAAGAAAATAGCAAACAATTGTTTTTGTAGCAGAGACTGAAAGATCCTATTTTTTAGTCCCTGGTATGGTTTCAAAAACCCTGAATCCTACACTTCCCATAATGCAACACAATAGCATGGGTTGTATTCTCTGTGACTTCAAAATCAAATAAAAAGAGTTCCCTTTTAACATGCTCTTCAGCTAATAAATCAAGGTCTGAATTTTTGATAGACAACTTTGTTTTATGTGGGTGATCTTCCAGGAGAGTACCACCCGCCGCCCAGCCCCCCCACGCCAGGTAAGGAAGAGGTCCCAGCACGGAGGGGGTCAGATGGGAAGTTGAGAGGGAGGAAAAGAGTCAGTGACCCTGCTCCACCTCTGGACTCTGATATAGAGGTAAACACATTCACACAATGTTGAAAATTATCAGAATTTCTCTACAATATTTATCTTTCCCTCACACACACCCACGCACGAGGTTAACATTACATATCTGTTGTTTCACTGCAGCGTGTGTTTATCTGGGACCTGGATGAAACCATTATCATTTTCCATTCACTCCTCACGGGAACCTTCTCCTCACGATTTGGCAAGGTACGGTGATACTCCTTTTGTCCTTTACTGTAACAAGTATGTGCTGTAGATCATCACACTGTGACAACAGTTAATCTGACAGTAGGCAGGCACAGTTTGGCACAAAACCCTCGCAACAACAATCTAATCCTGCTTTAGTAAGATCACCCTTTGTCTCGAGTGCTTATTTGACTAATAGTCAAAGGTTTGGCCGCCTGAGCCGAGTCCACGACCTTTGGGTTTCATCCCTGAGCATTTTCACACGCTGGCTGTTTTGCCTTTCTGCCCTCTTGTTTCTTTTCATAATGCACCGGGGCTGTTTAGCTACCCCGGCACCCTGCGGCGTGATTGACACCCGGTGGGACCTTTACATAACAGACAGGCAGCTGACGAAGGGGCGGACAGCAGTGCATTTCTTGGTTTTGGCCGGGCATGTGTGTTTTGAATTCTCACGGTCCCCCTGCGGGTTGACACAAGGCTGATGGTAGTTTGAGAGCAGCGTTTCTGATCAGTACAGCCCCCCGGTAGGCCATGCATGCCGTTGTTTCTTTTTCTTTCTTTTCTGCCACGGAGGGGAGAGGGTAAAGAGAAAAAGATAGGAAGAAACAATGAGAGAGAGAGAGAGAGAGAGAGAGAGAGAGAGAGAGAGAGAGAGAGAGCAACACAGTGGATGTGTTGAAATATGTCTCCTGTGCCAAACATTCCTGATTCCTCCCACCATCCAAACACCCTGCTGCTGGAGCTCGGTTGGACCGACACTGACATCAAAACTCAGACATGCAGCAGAGGAATTAAAGAAGTAACAGCGGAAAAACAAATTAACAATCTAAGGCGGTTTACAAGCTAAAATGCTTTTTTTCCTCATCCTGCGCTGACAACCAAAATACTTTTTTTTCTTGCATATACATATTATTTCCACATCACCATTTTATGTCCCCTCTTAACAGCCCAGGCGCTTCCCATTAGGGTCAGCCTATTGTACTCTTATCATAAACAAATGTTTTGGACCTGTGCATAAGGCAAGTCTGGGCCCAGCATGAAGGAAAGACTAATGGTTGTGTTGAAAGACAGTTGTTTTCACCAGCTTGGTGAGCCAGGGGTGTACGGAGATCCACATGAGGAGCTGATTCCCTCCCCTGAAACAGCTCTTCCATTATCTCATCTATCATACAGCACCCCTCTTTGTCCTCTTGTGTTTTCCATATCAAACATCCTATATAGAAAGGTGGGAACTGAATGTTTAATTGTCTTTTCCTTTTTCCTCTTATTGTCTGCAGAAAGAGGCTTTTATTTTTCCCTCTGTATAGAGCAGCCCTCATTTTTTGGAGGAAGGTGATTACAGATAATTATTTCAATTATTAGAGAAGCAGAACAATCCTTTCTTAAGCCTTTAACCCCTCCTTCTTCATCCTTCCCATTCATCTCTTCCTCTTCTGCCCAGTGTGTCTCAATCCTCCCCCTTCTTTTTCTCCTTGTCATCTTCCTCCTCCTCCTACTGAACTTTTTTCATCCTTCGTCCTCAATTACCTTTTTCTCTTTACGCCCTTTTTTTGGAGGGGGTGGTGGTGTTTTGTAATTGTCGTCATTTACTCTGCTTGTGTCATCAAGCCTGTTTCTACCATTTTAAGCCAGGAGGCAGCGCCGCCTGTCATTTCAGATGCACTAATCTAACATTCACCTTTGGCTGACACCCCTCTGCTTCACCCGTCTCGCTGCCAAGGACAAGCCAGCACTGCCATCAAAACAATATGCCGCGCATTATATACACATACCTGCTTTTGTAGTCTAGAACAACAACATGCCCAAGCTGTTTTTCAGTCTGAATTAGGATTTATGTGTTTCTGTGGGTGATGATTTATAAGCTAATTTGTTTATTAAGCAACAATGGTGAAGGTGGTGTAACGCAACACCTGGGTATTTGTATGGGTTTTTCCAATGCGAGAGAAAAAGGACAGGGGAAGAGAGGCTGGGTGGTGTGAGGTATTGACAGGAAGAGGAAATGCTGAAAGACTTGCTGTTGTCTTTTAGATTTTGTTATGTATTTCCCCCCTTACTCCATGCAGTCAATGCCATTCATTTATTCTATGTCAAAAATCAACAGGTAATTCTTGAAACTTGCTAGAGTAGTGTCCATCGATCACAGCGAACATCAAGTCTGCAGTCATTTTTAGCCATGCTAGCAGCTTTGGATGGCAACGCTCCAGTGGTCGGTCTACCACTTTGATCCAGATTTAGCAACTACTGAGTGCTGCAGCCATTGTGCCACTGGCCTTTTGTTGAGGGAACCACTCATCCCTGGATTTGGCACACATATTATTGCCCCCAGATGACAAATTGTAATCATTTTGGTTGTCAACGTCAGGTCAAAATATTTATATATCCAATACCTTGGTTTATGTCCAAATACCTTTGAAATTCATTTAATTTAATGTATGCAGAGACAGCACACGTTTAAAAAGTAATTGCACCTGAGTTAAATGTGTTGACAAAAAACAACCACATGACAATAAATACACAAACACAATACATAATAGTCCTTCATAACCAACGTTATAGCATTTGTACTTTGTGGCTCGTGCTAGTTCACAAATGTTAACATGCTAACAGGCTAAACTAAGATGGTTTACTTAGTAAACTGGTGCCTTTGAATGAAACTCGTGAGCATGTGTTTATGACATGGGAAGTCATGTACACAATGTACTTGGCATTCAAGTGGTTAACCGTGAAAACAACGCGGCTGAGCAACGGCAATATTAGTAGAAGTCCCAGAGGCTAACAATTTAGCAAGCTAGCAGGTATGGTAGGCATAATAAGAGAGAAAAGATGAGGCCATTGGGAATATTAGCATTGTCCTCAGACCTATTATAAAACTATGAAGAAAAACAATATACGACTAAAATTACAATATATTAGCCCAAGTTATTATGTGCCGTTCATATGGACTCTTCTCGTGAACATGGTAAACAGGACGCCATTTAAAGCCATCAAACATTATACCCGCTAACATGTTAGCATTGTCATTATGAAAACTTAAAACTTGCACAAACACTGATACGTTTGAGATGATTGAATGAGTTTAATAAAAAGGTGTTCCTAATGGTTTTTCACTAGTGTAATGTAATAGTTAGCAGTGAATAAAACTGAGTGATTCTGTGCATAATTTACTGCAATGAATCAGGAAAAAGCGCCACTGGGGAGAAATGTAAACTGGTGAAGAGAGCCAAACCATATAAGTCAGAAAAGAGTTAGCGAAGATAAGAATCAGCAGTTTGATTGACAGATAAATATTCGCACTGCCTCTCCCCAAAACCTGTTTGTGTCAATCCAGTAGATGAGTTTGCAGAGGAAGTGAAAGGAACGCTGTTCAGACAGACAAGCAGGCGGCTGCACTGACAAGGCCAGATAATAATAATAATAATCCAATTTAACTGATTGTTCTCTAAATACCAAACCTATTGGGCCATCAATCTCAAACTGGAATCATGTTATTTATTCATTAATAACCAAGGGTGCATCCCCTGAAATGATAGAGGTGTTTTTCTGACATCATTTTTATTAATTTATTAAAACAACAAGCTGTAGTCTTCTTTCATTTAAATGTGCTGAAATGTGTGTGGATGAGAGCTAGGTTACCACAGTATAAATACAACGAACACGCCTCAAGACATAAATACGTTTAGACAGAACACTCACGCCGAGACACATTTGACTGATAGGAAGATAAATTGTCTTGGGTGATTAATTAATTAATTTTATTTATTATACCTCATTTGTGATTAGTTATAACACAGTATAGCTAATATAGCTATAACAAATGTATTAGTGCAGTGATTCCCAATGTGGGGTCCGGGGCCCCCCAAGGGTCCTTGGCATTCTGCCAAAGTTTCAGATTCATTAACATTATTCATTAAAATGATCAAGATTCAATATGCAGTATATTTTTTTACAAAAGACTTCCTTGTCCAATGAATACTTTATTTCATAGATTAGGTTCTAATGTAACAAATCTATAACTCTGCGAATATGTTTAATACATGTCTATATATCTTTGTGTTAAGTGTAAATAATAGGCTACGCCAAATTAGTCCTGAGACATACACGAGGGGGGCCTCAGTATATTCTCCTTAGCTGCAAAAAGATTGAGAAGGTTTACACAGCAACTTGTAGTAAAACTGTAGTGTGGCTTTCAGTTCAAGTTTTCATTTTCAAGGCAATCATTTTGTGCATGTGTGTGTTTGTGTGCATCAGGACTCCTCAAAAGCTGTGTCTCTTGGTTTGTGGATGGAAGAGATGATATTCAACCTGGCCGATTCGAGACTCTTCTTCAATGACTTGGAGGTGAGTTTTTACATTTCAGTGATACTTGGCTCATAAAAAAAAAAAAAAAATGTGAGGGGAGCATGTTTACAAAATTGCAGGATTAAAATTTGTTTTGTTAACTTTTGTCCCCTTAAACAGTTATCTAGGGCAATATGCCTGACTTCACACAAAAACCTTACCACCTACTTATTTCATATTTCATATTCACAGCACTCTGCATCTCGTTTTTTTTTTGTTTTTCAAACTCAGATTTATTTCCAGTAAGATGGAAAATGTCAGCAGTGAGAACTTATTCAACAGTATACGTTGGCATACCAGAAATCCTTCCCTGCAACAGCCTAGCGAGAGGTTTGACATTTGGGTGCTGTTTTCTTACCTGGCATAAAGCACAGTAGCAGTCATTGTAGAAACCCCCTCACACAACTTCTATCCTGTATTAATTCTGACTACAGCATTTTCCAAACAATTTGCCCTCCTCAGTTGAGCAGGAATAGGTTGCTAACTGCTGGCATAAGTGCTCTTACCATTAGACCTACAACCTGCTGCCCTAAAAATCCATCAAAGTTAACATGGATGTTGGTGCGACCTCTAAAAACGATGACTCCTCAAGTGGTCATTAAAATGCAGTTTTACTACCCGCTAGTGACTGAAAAGTTCATGTGCTTCTCGTCCTGAATTCCTTTGGTCTTGTTCTGACAAAGAAAAAGAAGGTTTAGAGAGGGACAGAGAGAGAGAACAAGTACACTTTGTGCTGTAATTATAGGTGTGTGTCTGAGCATCCGAGAGGAAAATTAGTCAAATGGGAGGAGGAACAGTCGAGAGGAGGGAAAGGAGCCAACAAAGCCATTTGCAAACCCGGTTCTTATCCCCTCTTTTGTTGTCAGGACTCAGTAAATCTCTATAGCATCAGGCCACGGCGGGCTGACAACCGCTGTTAAGTCTTGAGGTACAATTATCTTGTCCGTCCTGTATGTCAGTAGCTACAGCAGCAGCTACGAGCGTTATTGCTGCTGTCATAACTGTAATACCAGCAGAGGATCACATAATTGTAATTGCCATGGCTCCCTGATGAATCAAAGTCTGAATTTCCAGTTGACACCTTCTTACAGAAAAAAAAAACATATAAGTAGATTACTATGTATTCCATTTAATTTCCAGCTGTTAAATTAGGGCTGCAAATAACGATTATTTTCATTATCAATTAATCTGTTGATTATTTTCTCAATTAACTGAGTAGTTGTTTGGTCCATAAAATGGTGAAAAATGTCGACTAGTGTTTCCCACAGACTAAGATGACATCCTCAAATGTCTTGTCTTGTCCACAGTTCAAATATATTCTGTTTGCTGTCATAGAGGAGTAAAGAAATCAGAAAATATTCACATTTAAAAAGCTGAAATCAGAGCTCTTATTGATAATGTTTTAATGTTGACGAAATGTGTGTAATAAAAGTTTGGCTTTTCCTGAAAAAAATATTATGACTGTGAAGTAATCCTTTAGAAAATGTTGGCAGGTCCAAAATGAATTTTTATCCCTGCTGAAGATATCTCACATTTGGATCCCACTTCTAACAAGGCTTGTGAGCCAGTAGTATAATGACGTCGGTGTCATGTGGTGTCTCTGAGTTATCAGGTAGTGTGCAAAAAAACAGATAAATGGCCGAGATGGCAGTAGGTGCCTGGCAACGGCCTGTTGTTAGGTAAATGTAATGGGACAGGAGAGGGAAAATGTGACATGTGAATGTGGCTTAATGTTATCAATAGTACCTTAAATTTAATAAGTGACAAGTAATCGATTAATCATTGCACCTCTAAACTGGATTAGAGTGGAGCTGCTCTGAGTTTCAGTGTATTATATGGTCAGTAGTAGCAACTTTGCAGGGGCGGATGGCACCTGAATGGGAGATGGGCTGCAGCCCCGGGGAATTGAGTTATGTGGAGATGGAGGGAAGATGAGGTAGCGTCTCCGTCTGGCTCAAGATGGCTGAAAGGTGATAGGAGACCCCATCTGTCACGGGTCGCTGGGTGACAACTAGAAGTTACACTAGGACTTTTTGCACTAATGGTTGTGAATCTGGACTAAAGGCAAAGACATAAGAGAGATTTTAATATTTTTAGGAGACAGTCATTGTTAGATATGATGGATTTACTGTATGCTCCCTGTTTTTATATTTGCCCTACATATCCAGTCTTAACTGTTTTCATGTTTTTGATTGAACCTCATACTGCTGAAGGTGTTTTGGCCGTTGCCATATGTTGAAGCTACAGTGTGATTTAAATCGCTGTGGTTTGGTTGCTTGCTTTAACGTCCAATGGAGAAGAACAACATGCACACCCACTGTGCTTGTCAAGGACAATGGGCCTTTCTTCAGAGGTGCTTTTTAATCCAAATATTGAATGCACTATAAAAAAAATGCAGATTTACTTTACTTTACTATGTGGTTATACACCAGAATGCGCAGCCGTGTTGACTGTCCTGTATCACCGGCGCCTCGCCGTCCCGCATCCTGACATTTTATTTCTTCCTTCCTTGTTTTTTATTTTAGCTCATTTTTTTTATTATTTCTGTAGCTGCTGTCACTCCCGCAGGCTCCCCTAAAGAGGACAGACCTGCCTGTACAGGGCTCCGCTCTGAAATGGATCTCCTCACATATCCGCTCTCCTTTTCATTTCCCAGGAATGTGACCAGGTTCATATTGATGACGTGGCGTCAGACGACAACGGACAGGACCTGAGGTAAAGCTTCTACTGTGTTACTGTACTCAGAGACTCTGACAGTTCTGCTGCGGCTTGTGAACCAGACTTGCCCTCTGGGTTTTAATGCACAGGAGGAGAAAAAAAAGCAGGGAGATGAGACAAAGAGTTTGTGCACGTCTCTGTGTGTTCATGCATGCAAGCATGTGCATGTCTTTTATTTTCCCCCAACTTCCATAGCCATATAATATGTCACAGGATTATCCAGCGCTTTCATTTCTCATCAAAATATCTCTTTATCATTTCCTCCGTCTCCCTCAGTCCAGACGTTTTATTGCAGAAACTTGTTGAAGCACTTTAGGACACTTTTAGGAGAGATTGGAGAAAGAGCCAGACTGTACCAAAGTGCTTTTTATGAAGTATTTATTTTATTGAACTTGGCCCTTGTCATTCTCAAAGATGTTTTTATATTTATCCTAATTGCGCTAAATGTATATACATGATTTCTTACAAAGCTTTCTCATTCACAGTTAAAACTCAAGTTTTGCGGCATTTCTTGTCCCTGAAATCTTTGTGGTTGCACTGGCACACCTCCCCAAATGTGATGAATGGTTCAAGTGCTGCCTACTTGTTCATAATAACCCGAGCAGCTTGAATCAGTTCCTAGAGCAAGAAACTGTATCCATGAATATAGCTGTACCAGTTCTTAGAGCATCCTCCCCCTGAAACACACGATGATAGTGCTACTATAAGATGCTCTGGAAAAATGCAGCTTGTCTTTATGAGCTATATCCTGACTGCTTCCTGTATTGTGATCCTGCAGTACTTATAACTTTGGGTCAGACGGTTTCCAGAGCCCAGCGGGGGCCGGCTCTCTGTGCCTGGGGTCGGGGGTTCACGGAGGGGTGGACTGGATGAGGAAGCTGGCTTTCCGATACCGCAGAGTCAAGGAGATCTACAACACATATAAGAATAATGTTGGGGGTAAGTGCCGCTAACACTGCTGTGTTCAGGAAACATAGATATTTATTTTCTCTGAGGTTTTTAAAGGGTTTTATGTGGTTTTCTAGAAACAAATTTGAAGTAATGACAGAGATAAAATGGTGGGTCCATGTGCGTTCTTGTCCGGGTTTTTAAAATGGAAACTCCCCCTCAGCCGTTAGGCGATTTTCAAGTAAGGTTGTATGTATACTCCTTAAAGGTAAAATTGCTGTTTTTGTTACTGTAGTCTGGTGGCTTTTTAGACGATAATATAATGGCTTCATTTTCCTGTTGGAAAGTGCTGTCTGACGGCTGTGGATGGGAGCAGTAAAGAAATGTATTTTAGCCACCTAAATAAACAAATTATATAATACATGAGGAACACCACTGGGAAGCTATAGAGTGATATTAAAACCTTACTTAACCCAGTAAGATAATGTTGCGATTAATATCACTATAGATACACATAAATGTTTACCTGCTGCTGAGCCAGAGTTCAGTTTGAGCACAGCTCAGCTTCAGACCGCAGTGATTTGTCTGGGTTTTATTTTTATTTTTGCTCTGAGTGTATCAAGTTATACAAGCTTCCTACTTCAGAAAAGTACATTTTGTATTTTCGAAGTTCATCGTTTGTGCATCAACCAAACCTCTATTAGTGAAAATGCTGTGCGCACATGATGATAAACACCTGCTCCATCCAAGAGGAATCTTTGTAAAAGTAATAGGGTTCATTACTGACGCATTAAATTAATTGGATCATGATGTGGTGAAAAAGCTAAATGGAAGGAGACAGGTTTGTTTGTCAGCTAGGATAATGAGTCAGAAGTTGTTCAGTATGAACCCTGGTGCGCTGCTGATTACAGCTGGCTGCTGTCCTCTGCTGGAAACCATACTGTATGTCTGAGGTTTTGGCTTGAGGATGTTGTGTGAGAGTCGTCCAACCAAAAACTGCAGACAGTCCTGCTGTCAAAATAAGGTTTTGCAACGTCTCAGTAAATTAGATTACTTTATGCATCAGAGCTATATGGGTTCATGTCCTCCCTGTCATTGTTTCAATAACTGACCATCGAGCTTGTGATTCTCCCCGATGGGCAGGTTTGCTGGGCAGCCCCAAGCGGGAGGAGTGGTTACAGTTGAGGAGAGAGATGGAGGTCCTGACCGACCTGTGGCTGACTCAAGCACTCAAAGCCCTGGCTCTCATCAATTCCAGGTCAGTTCACGCTGCCAGGGCTTCGTTTACACCTGCAGGTCGATGAGCTGTTGGCTCTGTTTAGTTTTATTATGATTTTATCCTGTTTTGATTTGAATGAATGTCAGTTCCTGAAGTGTCATAACTTAACTGTAGTATAAATGTGTCCTGTTCCAGGCCTAACTGTGTGAACGTGTTGGTAACCACCACCCAGCTCATCCCAGCCCTCTCCAAAGTGTTACTGTACGGTCTGGGTGCTGCTTTCCCCATAGAAAACATATACAGTGCCACTAAGACAGGTGAGAAAAGAAAGAAAGAAAAAAACAATCACAATTAATCACAATCCAATCATCTTTCTTCAAAGGTACTATTTTAATTAGGGCTGTCAAAGTTAACGTGATAAGTAAGCATTAACACAAATTTGTTTTATTGCCACAAATTTCTTTATTACATTAATGCAACTAGCAATTTTTCATCCATTGGTATCAAAGATGTCATACTAGCTTGTCACGAAATAACACTCACTAAATCTTGGTGAGGAAAAACAGGTATAACCATTTTCAAAAGGGTCCCTTGACCTCTGACCTCCAGATATGTGAATGAAAATGGGTTCTATGGGTACCCACGAGTCCACCATGCCCACTTTATGATAATCACATGCAGTGGATCAAGTCATAACCAAGTCAGCACACTGACAGCTGTTGTTGCCTGTTGGGCTGCAGTTTATCATGTTATTATATGAGTATATTTTTTATGCTAAATGCAGTACCTGTTAGGGTTTCTGGACAATATTTGACATTGTTTTGTGCTGTTAATTAATTTCCAATAATAAATATATTATATATTATATTATATATTTATATTTACATATTTTGCATAAAGCAAGCAGATTTGCCCACTCCCATGTTGATAAGAGTATTAAATATCTGACAAGTCACTCTTTAGGGTACATATTGAAAAGATAAAAAATGTGCAAGTAATTTGCGATTAACTATAGACAATTGTGCAATTAGTGTCAAATATTTTAATCAATTGAATTTTAATAGTCTAAATTCTGATTTTCCCCCTTTTCAAAGGCAAAGAGAGCTGTTTTGAGCGCGTCTCTCAGAGGTTTGGTCGGAGGGCAGTGTACGTGGTGATAGGAGACGGAGCTGAAGAAGAGTCTGTGGCCAAGAAGGTATAACTCAATCTGTTTTTTATGACTGTGACTGCTGAAAGATGGGCCTCAACTAATCAGTTAACTTTAAGACACACTTGATTTCTGCTGCTTCTGTCTCTGAGCTTGTTTTTTCATATATAATATTTGCAGTGAATTGTCAGACTTTTTCTTGGATTTGGCAGTACAGCAAATCTTTTACATTAAGCTTTTGTACATTAAAGGCCAACATGTAATCCACGTGTACTATGTCACATACTATAATTCCCCTCCAAACCACAGTCCATAATTCACATCTGCACTGCATCAGCAGCTATTCTATGCTCGCTCTTAAGTTTGCATGTTTTACATTAAACCTGCATACATTTTAGGTTTTATTTTTTTGTTTTCTCAGAAGAACATGCCGTTCTGGAGGGTGTCCTGTCGGGCCGACCTAGAGGCTCTGAGCCATGCACTGGAGCTGGACTACCTCTAGAGGGCGCCGGCTGTCACGCTCTCTGCTGTTCCACCTAAATCATGAGAAGCTTCTGAACTCCTGAGTGCAGCTATCAGTGAAGCCGCCCACTAGAGACTGATTCAGAGTCAGTATTGTTATTTCAAAGTTTGGTGCAAGGCGTTCGATCCCTAATGAGCAGCATCCAGGTGGACAATTTCACTTTAAAGCCAAAGGAACTGTGAGGATTTCAAAGCAAGGCTGCCGTATAGCGATGACACATGGACCAAAATAAAAGACCAAAGACAAACAAGGGACCAACGCTTCACAACTAACCCCAGGGAACTATGATTAATACTGCAATTGCATAAAAAAAAAAAAAAAAATTCATTTCATCTCAACTTTATTAAAGGTGTCCCACTTTTGTAGACAGAAAAAAAGTGATGCACTGAATGCAAAATTGTACATCCTGTTTATTGAACACAGTGTCTGCATGGATAAAAAGCTCAGATTGTTATTAGTTTGTTCTGCTGTGTCTTTCTTTTTCTATTTGTTGTGAGACTAAACCCGTTTTCCACTGACCAACATTATTATAATGACAAAATTAGGCCTAAAATGATGATGTTCCATGAGATAGATTTTGCCTTCACTATTATTAGAATTTTTTTATTCATGATAAATGTCAAATAATATTCTCCTCATAGGCAGAGGCAATTGAAAATAGTCTGATTGTATTTTACCATTGAAATGTAAGCTATTTATTATTGGTTAAATTCACAATGAGGTATAAACAGTTTGGGAACGCCGCATAAAAATATCCCCTCAAAGACCAAAAATATGCTCTCTCGTCATCTTGAAGATGCTGTGTTATAGGCTGGTGCTTGAATCCTTCCTTTTGATTCTGGGTTGTATATGTTGTCGTGTTTTAACTCTCCTTCTCATTTTCCAGTAACCTGTTTGTAATATAGATGAACTGGTTGTGCATGTGCTGATTATGCTGCCTGTCAGCTTTGCTATGATTTGTATATAATGCTTTATTATTGTCGATTTGTTTTGACAGACAGTTCAAATAGATTAATAAAAAATAAATTAATTGCATTGTTGGGAAATGTGAGTCGAGTTTGATTTCATCTCACATTCACATCCTTATGTGAATTACATGTAATTATTATTACATGTGTAGTAACATTAAGTGTTTCACTCAGACTGAAATACGATGACCTTTATTGAGGAAAGGTCGCCCTCTTCAGGGCAGAAAAAGAACTGCAATAATATAAATACATAAACTTGGGAAATCTAATTGGACTACTACATGGTTTTGTATTTTACAGTATTTGTATTGGGAAGCCTGTTAATGTTCACAATGAAGACCAACTTGTAGGATCATGCATTTGTGGGACGAGCAGCACATCTGATTATGTGGGTAGCGCCAGTGAAATTTGCCAAAATTCCCTGCCAGTGCTAAACAGTGTATTCTCCTGTTGGTATTGTCTCTTGTTTTGAGCTCCAGGTGGCATGATTTTGACATCAGATTATTTGCTACCAATCAGCCTGCAGCTCAAAACAAGAGTCACTTGGGCGCTAACCACATAACCAGCTGTGCTGCTCGTCCCACAAATGCATAATCATTGTGAAGGTAAAATAGAGTGCCAATTAGCATTGTAACAACAGAGAAATAATCGCTCAAACACAAATTTCCAACCTTTTTTTTTCCACTGTATATTTGACAGAAATGTGCCATTCAGTGGAAACACTTATATTATTTTTCAAACAAAACAAAAAGCACAATAATCCAAGTACAAATGTTCATAAAAAATGTTGATTTTTATGGCTTGAACAGATAAATAGCAAAATATACATTTATAAATAAATAAGTAAATATAATTTACCTTCACATTTATGTCATTCAAAGCAATAGAAAAACATGGTCACAGCCACCTGGTTGCCATTTTCTGGCTTCAATTGGGTGACTTGGTTTTTACAACACTGACATCAGAAATGTATCGTACACAAATGTAACACCTGAGCAAAACCGTACGAAAACAGGATTTAAGCTCTGTTGACGGAGACCATCTTGAAGCCTCTGATAGTGGAGTTGATGTGTGAGAGAGACAGGCTGGCCTGCAGCATCTTTGTTCCCACCTTGCTGGGGATGAAGGTGATGCGCTGCACCATGCTGCCTCCTGGACGCAGTTGGAGCATCCTGCAGGAGCACAAAGAGATGATAGAAAAGAGTTTACAAAATGCTTCAGTACTTCTACTACTACTACAGTATGCAGTGATTGTAAATGGCTGACACCGGTTCGCATTGTTTGTGACAGCTGAGTTACAATTATCATGTGAATGTCTAAGCACACATTTTAAGATTAAAGTTTTGTCTCACACACAGCCTTAAATAACCCTTTAGTTCCTGTAAATAATCATTGGCCCTGAGCTGTTCATAGCAGTGGAACATTTTGTTGATTATCCTAACCACACATGCCAGAACACAAACATAAGTGGAACAATGCAAATGTAACAAGTCTACATTCCTTCACGAAGCACACGCTATGCCGTCGTGTCACTGTGACACTCCTATATGTGAGCATTCCTCAGCCCATTCATTGTGCAGCCATTCATGAAGCTGAAGTCATTAAACATTCAACATGCACGTGAAAACAAGAAGTCCTTTATTCTTACCTGAAGTGGACCTTTCCCCGGATCAGTCCGGCCCCAGCTACAGTCAGTACTCCATTCACCGGGTGAGAAAATGGGTTGGTGAAGGTCACTGTGGCAGCCTGCTCTTTGTTAGGCACAACTGAGTCTTCATCGGTAATCTGAAGGAGACATCTGTGTTAGTGAACCCTGCTAAGTCCCTTTAATTACCCCTCAAATATCTCTTAGGTGAGTCACTACTGAGCTGCTGCACCACCATATCAGAGAAGTAGATGTAGAAGTATTCTAGATTAGGAATAATTTTATAAATTATCTCTTTATTTATCATATTACATATTTCTTATCTAAAAGCTGTCAAAATAAAGTTCTGCATGTTTGAACAATTTCAGATACCTCTATGTTGAGCTGTGGGCTGGCGATATTGAACTCCTCTGAGGCCAGGACCCGCTCCTGACTGGCCATGTCCTCCAGGACCACTGCGAGGTTGATCAGGTCATCTCCCACCACGTCCTCATACTGGGCTGGGAGGATCTGCTGCTGAATAACCTTGACTGAAAAGACAAGGGGAAGACAGGAAAACATTTAAACCACGAACTTTCAGAAGTGAAAGTCTGTCTAGATGAGAGAAAAGTGAACTTACCGTCCATGGGTGCCACTTGGATGACACCGTGGGTTTCCCAGAAGGTGTCTGAGGGGCTGTGGTTGTACTCTTTAGCCTGGGCGTTGAGATGCACCTTCATCATCTTGGCCACCTTCTGCTTGTTGATGACCTTGACCGTGAAGCGGATGGGCTCCCCGGCAACAGGAGCTTTATCCAGGGTCAGGACAACTGAAACCCCCCTGGACGAGCCTGTGGAATAAACATAAACAAAGCCAGTGCATGAGATGATGATGTGTTTAAACAGATGACAACGAGTCTGTTTAATATATTCAAAATTACCTCTGCTTAACGTTGAGTCATCTGTTATTGTGGAACTTCGTGATGAAAGTGTTGAATTCGGGCCTATAGTGTAAAGACAGAAAGATCAATGTGAGTATTTATGCATTAGAGTGCCACTTCCCTACGGAGCAAATGAATGGATTTCTGTTTGGGTTCATACATTTAATGTATTTGTAGTCTCCTGTGATGTTCTGGTGTCTGGGGAAGCCCACAGCTTTGGTGCAGATGAGGGATCCCACCCTCTCTGTGTCCTTGCTGTAGCTGACAACCCGACCCTGGCTCACCACGACCGTGTGAACGTCAGCGTTCACCTCGGCGTAGATGAAGGGGATGTCGAAAAACAGGTCGATACGCCGATCTTTGATTGCTTTGACTGGGGCCGGGCCACAACAGAACACTCCTAGAACAATACAAGGAAGAAAGTTATAGTGATGTTTGCAACAAGTTCAAACAGGACAAAAGAAGGGAGAAATTTCTTGCACACCTCCGCTCCTCTCCTGGGGGGTCGGATCCAGAACCTGCCAGCCATCCATTCCAGATCCCAGATCCCGGCGAGTCATCCAGCACTCCACCCACACATGGAAGTTCCTGTGAAGAAGAGCCAAAATAATAATAATAATTGATTAAAAACAATAATGATTTAATAAGCCGGGGTCACTTTCACAAAGAACTGCTAATCATATTTGCCAAGTAAACTGATTCAGTCCCAACTGACCATATGCTGTCTTTGCTGCGGTTCAGCTTCTGCCCTGTTTCACTGTAGTACTCCTCAATCACCAGGTTGCCATTGGTGTCATGGGCCGAGTTGAAGTTTGTGACGACGCGGCAAGGAATGCCAAGAACTCTCATCACTGACGGACATGATTAAAAAAAAAAAACAAACACAGATGTTTCCACACTGATGAACATATCTGAACATCGTGTAATGGAAAAAAATGATGCAATATGTGATCAAGACTGATAAGACGTCAGTCATAATGCCATGGTTTAGTACTGGATATTATAAGATATAAGACTATAGTAAATAGTAGAGTGTTTGACTGATATTTTTTGTATATGATACTTTCATTTCAAAGGTTTTGATTCATGATGATATAATCACCTGTGCACATGACGGCTGCAAACACCCAGCATTGCCCATACTTGACTGGACTGTAACCAGACTCAGCCCACTGCGTCAAGATGTCTCCACTCCCAGTCCACAAGCACGGATTAACTCCTTGTTTGAAGTCACCTGCCCACTTCCCTTTCAGCACACCACGGTCATCCTCGCTGTTGATCTGAACATAAAAGACAAGATAAATTCCCAAGCATCATAAAGCAAGCTGGGACATCTCACACCTTCCCATATGATTCTGATCCTCAGTGGCAGTTTAATAAGTACTTTTTTTAACTGCAGTAATTACAGCATGACTGTGTGTGACATTAAATTTTCCAAACTTGCAGGAAGTGTGTGTTTATCCGCAGAACACAGTGTTCCTGTTCAAGCCGCAACATGTTTTTAATAAGCAGAAGTCTGCTCCTCTTGTCATACAAATTATATAACAACACTGATGAAACAGAAAACTTGTAGCTAGTGATTTATATTCATATCTTGAAGTATATATGTTCAAGTTGTGTTACACTCACCATGGCAGACACGACCCGGCTTATGTAGACAGGGTCGTTGCGGTTCAGGTAATCCATCCTCCTGTTCTTCTGGTGCTGAGGGCTGACCTGGAGCAGATTCAGACATGTCTCCAGGACACCAGGCTCAAACTTCACAGGTAAGGGGAAAGAAATGAGAAGATCAAATCAACATTTAGTGACAATTTGGAGCATATTGTGCTCAATAAATACATGCTTAATGTTTAATCCAACTCAAGGATTAAAATACTTTAAGTGGACACAAGCAATACTCTGAAATGAATGAAAAGAAAGAAAGAAAAGAAAGATATTCCTTTATTAGTCCCACAGTGGGGAAATTCAGTTTTACACTCTGTTGTTCACACAGTACATATACGTGTCAATACAATACAATGAAATGCACCTTGAGGCCAATTTTGTGATTTGTGATGTTGGGCTATGTGTATAAAATAGACTTGAATTGAAATGCAATCCAGCACTACAATAATACTACATTTATTACTTAATGTAAAACAGCAGTCTATGGCTCTGTTCGAAATTGCATGCTAGCATACGCTACTATTCATACGATTCATCGACAACCGGCCCAAAATACATTGCATCTCCTCAGCCTGTGTAATCGCGGCTTGTGAGGCTGACAGTCAAAATAATTAACTGGTTGGATAAAATAATGACAGTAAGGTACAGGTAAGAGGAAATACAGCAGCAGCTCGCATACAGTATAATGTAACACAATTTTCTTTAATAAAACTTTTTAGTGTGATAGTGTTGTTTTAAAATGTTTATATTGTAAGTGTATGGTTGTATTTGTAAATGTGTACATATGTTAATGTACACAATGTACACATTTACAAATAATTTTAATTTTATTTTTATGATGTACAGTCAATTGTAAGCATGACTGCAAATAAACTCATTTTAATTTGCCTTAAAATAATCCTGAAAAATATTAAATTGAGTGGAAAAAGATTGTGTTTGTGATAAACAAGTTTCATTCAGTGGTAGCTCAGACCTGTAACTTTGTGATCGATACAGTCATGTAATGCAGAAAAGACTTAAAGCTTCAGTGTGAACAGTTTGTTGCTAATGGCATAGGCTACTTAATCATTAACGGAGTAGGAAGTATACAGTAAATACAGATTAAGTAGGCGTATGTATGTAGTAGACTACACAGTACATTAGAATGCAATTACAAACACAACCTAAGACTTCATTCTTACTGAACATTTGCAAAAGAAAAAAATGTGATCAACAGAAATTGCTTCCACACCTGATCGAAGGACCATGGTCTTGACATCAGGTTCATAGCCGTCCCTATAAACAGCAGCCCAGAGTCGTTCTGGATGTACTCTTCTCTCTGGTCCTCAAAGGGAATATACACAAGATCCTCTGCAAGAAATACACTTGACATTAGTACATCCTGTATTTACATTTTTAAAACACATTGCTGTATCCACCATAAATAGTTTAAGATTTCTTTTTTTTTTTGTTCCTTTATTTTTTAACACTGGTGCCACATATTTGCTCTAATGAATCCTTACCTCTCAGATAGGATTCACAAAGTCAGTCACACAGCACACCACCACTGTGCTGTAGCGATCAGACTCGCATAAAAGCAACAATAAGTGATTAAAGGTGATGAATGGATGCAATATATCATTCATGAACTCATTCAGCCACACAAACCACATCTATAAGTACATATCTGTTTTGGTTTGCTGCAATATTATAAGCCATTAAAACCCTCTGAGTTTGAATAACTTTGTATGAATCTTCTGATCAATTCCCTGGGTTGACTCACCACGACACCAGGGGTTGCACAGCAGGATAAATTTGCCGAACACACAGGTCTTCTTGCCGTTCTGAGTGAACGCACACAGCTGAAATCTGTAGCAGCCCACCGAGGCAGAGGCCGAAGAGGAGATGAAGATGGAGGGGTTCTGGAGGTTCAGGCCCTCTGGATCAATGTAGGCTTTCCAATGGGAGGAAGGAGCCGTCTTGGAGAAAGTGACTGGCATCATCACGTATAGGCGGCCTTAGGAGTGAAGAGACAATTAGGAATTTCAAACAGGTTCAGACTAGACCATGCAACAGTCATTCATCCCAAAGAAAATGTAATCTAAACTGTAAATCCAGATTACCTAGCGTGACTTTGATCCTCAGAGAGTCGGTCTTGGGGTTGAAGGCTCGACCCTTCAGTTGCAGACTGACCCTGAATGGGGCTCCTCTTCGCACCACTAGGGCTTTGGAGCTGCTGAAGCCCTCTGTCTTGTGTCTCTCCATGTTTTCAGATTTTTCCAGGTTGACATTTTTTATAATCAAGTCTGCAAATGAAGAAAAAATGAATAAAAATGTAACCATCAGATTGCACTAAAAGTTTAATAATTAAACTACAAAATGAGCTGAAACACTGAAAATATTTTTGAAAAGCTTGCAATTGTAAAGCCACCCTCACCTTCCATTTGTTAGCGTCTCTTTTTCAATGCTATGCAGTATGTCCCTACCGTCAACCTCTGCCTCTATATACTGTAAACCCTCTGAAAGGGTGGAGCAAAAGTATTTCACATAGTGTAAAAGTAAAACTGGTTTTCCTCAATTGTCACTAAGGCCCTCAGGTCATGTGTACCAAAACATACACCAAAAAACAGGACAGCCCTCCTTGCTGACTGTTGCAGGGATGTAGTGTCATGAAATAAACCTTTGCGTGAGTCATCAGACTCACCCAGTTTAGTAGAATAGCAGAGATGATTACGTTAGTTTGTTGGGCGTGAACTCTCGCAGGAAACTGCAAAGTTATGCAACACAGTTATGAGACCTTTAGCAGGTGTAGTGACTATTTTAGTGAACACAAGTGGGCAGCAAACCTAATTTTCTATAGTGGATAATATCTGTTCAGTGCACAAACTCTTATTGTAGTATTTGTTGATACCATGTGCTGTTATACCATTATATATCAGGATTACTTTGACATCATGCTACATGTCTCTGCCCTTTTAACATTGTGTGATTCCAACTAAAGCTGTTGTAATATATAGTTTGAAAAGGTGATTCGGGTTTTTGTTGTCAGACTCAGATGCTTCCCAGGAATCCCAGACTGGCTGATTGCTTCTACAGTTATATTCTTAGTGTTCCCTGTGTTGTGCTTTATTTATGGCTTTAATAATGTTTAATGATGTTGTGTTCTCATGAGTGATGTGCTTATTTCCAAAATTATTTAAAATAATTATGTAATCATACTGACTTCTTATGATTAGGTTTAAAATGTCACTCACAAACATTTTTCTAGAAATGGTCATGGCCAGAATAAGTATTAATATTAATTAGTTATTTCTATGAAGGGTATTTAAATAATTACTTTTAACTATCGCTTTTTACTGTACAAATTGAGTGACCTTGTTAAATATAAGGAGGAGCTTCCTGTTTGGTCTACGAGTTAGATTCTACATATTAGTCAGACCAATAAACCCACCATGGTACTTGAAACTTCAGCAGGTACCATGGTAGGTAGTAGTGTTATGTGTACCATGGTGTATTTTCTTACTGGAAATGTCTCTTGAATGACTGCAGGGAAAGACAGACACTGTCACAAGCCTCTTGCTGGTGTCATGGCCATGCTTTTTTGTCCCTTGTGTCTCCATCTCCCTTGTGATCCCCACTCCTCTTGTCTTCCACGTCCCTGCATTATGTGTTTTTGTCCTGCCATCAGCCTGAAACCAGTCTACCTGCACACCTGCCATTGAACGACTCGTCACCTCTTGGCACACACCTGTCAGCGGTCTACTCACCAACTCCACAGTATTTCAGCCTGGCTTTCGTCCCAGTCTTTGCCAGATCATTATGTCAGCTACTGTGCTAATTCATGCTTCAGGGCTTATTAGTTTCTGTGTTTTCTGAGTACAGTCCTGTGATGTTGTTGGAGCCTGTGAATAACAGCTTTTTCCCCACGTCCCAGGATCATCTGCCTGCCACTCACCAGTCTGTCTTCCACCATCGCTCTGCCAGCCAAGACCATGTCAACCCCCCCCCCCTTCCCTGAGGTTTCACAATAAATCCTCAACAGCTTCTCCAGCCTCTCGTCCGTGCCCTGCGTCTGGGTCCACCATACTATCTGATCATAACCGTTAGCTTACTAAATCTGATTTGAAAAACAAGAGTATGTACACTGTCAAAACCTAACAACTAAAATTTGATTTTATTGAACAAGCATTGATCCAATTCTGAACTCTCTCAAGCATACAAGGCAAGAAGTTATAGTATCGTTCATTATTTCTCACTTAATTGGTAAAAGTTTAAAAATGCAGGCACACATGCACAACTACCACATTCCATCTTTCTCTCTCTACACAGACATGCCCTTTAATCCACTGCCTGCACTTTGACATTGTTGCACAAAGACACTGTGACTTCTGCCCCAGAAACGAAGTGTGGAAGTTCACTGGAGCTGGTTGCCTCAAAGCGAAATTAGCTTTATTGCGCAAATCTTGTTCAGGTGGTAGGGACCTCATTAGTTAATGACAGGTATGTAGCTACAGCACATTGAGTGGGAGGCATTTCTGGAGAATAAATGAATAAATTTTGACATGAAGGATCGTTGCTCTGTTTATCTAGCTGGTGTCTCTATATCACTGTGTACAAGGTAATACTTAATAACACCTTTTGAAGACCAAACTTAAAAACATGTGAGACCAATATTTGGTTATAGCCTACAAGCAAACTTTCAATCAGTTGGCACAACAGACAATTTAGGATTTTGAGCCGTTAGCTGTGTGGCTCTATAGAAGACAGTGTCAGTAGCTGGTCGGTCCATCACTTTGGTCCAGACTGAAATATTACAGCAGCTATCAGATGGATTGCAATGAAGTTTTGTATGGACAATCATGGTTCCTAGAGGATGAATCCTAATGACTTCCCTGACTTCCTTTAGTGCCAACACAAGTTTTGAGGGATTTGAGGGAAACATGTCAGTTATTAGATTGGTTACCATGAAATTTGGTACTTAAACTTCATTTCTATCGTCCCATTTGTGCATACATGAAATTTGACCTCTGCATTGCACCCATACCATCAAGTACTTAGGAGCAATGGGCTGCTGTTAACCACCCAGGGAGCAACTTGGGATTCAAGGACACTTTGACATGAAGACGGGGACCTGGAGATCGACCTGCCACACTTGTGATTAAGGGACAATATTTCCTTCTTAAATGCAGTGGCAGTAAGTAGTGTAAAATTAAAAAAAATTAAGTAAAGAAAAAAGTACTGTACTCAAGTACAGGCCTTGATACTCCACTATATCGCATTATGCCATAGTTGACTAAATCATTATAAATAAGGTAATGAGTTGGAGCTCAGTGCCTTTTGGATAAACATTGAATTGCAAAACTGATGATTAAGACTTTAAAGAAGAAAGAAAATGGTATCAGGTTTGACTGAAACATTTCATTCAGTTCTCAGTAAATAATAAATCCTGTATTTCTTAAAAATTACAGAGTGAGTCAAAGTGCTTCATTACAACACAGAATACTTCATATAACCTGCACACTACTTTGCAGAAAAAGACGCTCAGTAGTGCCACACTTGACCAACTCTTATTCTAACAAAAAATCAGCAGCTGCCATTTTTTAAATGTCATTATTTTTGGTTTTATTAGCTGAGTTTCATAATAGATAACAGCAGTTCAGTCTGTTTTTCCTTTAACATCTTCTTTGTCTTTTTTTGTTTTGTTTTTTGTTTTGTTCTATGGCAGCTGTATTTAGTGACATATGGAAATTAAAATTAGACAGTAGTACAATCACCCAAAATATCAGCAGAAAACAATCATTCTACGAAGATACAGAGAAGATACAGAGTCTACTACTGTAACAATAGTATGTAAATATACTGGTCTCTATCTCTTTAGCTGGACATTTGGTGTGAGTTGACCCACAAGACACATGTATTTCAATGAATCAAATGTTAACAAATAAAACAAAACCCTTCAGTACAAATGGCAACAATTACAAAAGGCAACATTCAATCATATTTTGAGTATTGGCAATTACAAAAAAATAATAATGCAATTTATGTTCTGTAGAGTAGTGGTCCATATTTAAAACTAAAACTTCTAAGGAGCAGTCCTTGGCTTATTATAAACAAGAAAGTCTGTTATGTCATGCCACACATTGCTGTCATGGTAGAGGTAGTTCATTGAGGACTGCAGTGAGGGCTGGAGGGTATGAGGGTAATATTCAAACAACCACAACACAATGCCCCACACCAGCGTGGCAAAGAGTGGGAAAGGGTCGCGTTTAGGCTTGGGGATAAATCCCTTCTCCACAGCGAGCCGAGACAGGGCGAACAGAATCCTGGACAGCAAGTACATGTTGATCTAGAGTGGAGCAAACAGTTTTAACAGATTGAACACATTTACTCAAGCAATTCAGTCATGATTATTTATGATGCTGTGCTTGTTATTGAATGAGCAGGATCAAAGAAAGAGCAAATGTGACAACAAGAGATTTTCGGACTACAGGCATATCATACCTGGCTATTGATGTTGTTGTTATCTCCAAACACTAACCATCCTCCAACACAGGCAGCCAGAAATGAATGATACTGCAAACTCTTTCCCTGACACCGCTCCTGCAGGGCTTGTAGTCCTTTGTATGTAAACACAAAGCACGCCAGGTTGCGGGAGTGGGTGTACGTGGCCTTCAAAATGGCTTTGAGCTTGTCCTTCAAACTACCAGAAGAAAAATATGTTTAGACTCGAAGGGCAACGACACCCATTTTCAAAATTCAATCGTTATTCCTATGGTCTACGACAGTCCAAAATATCAGTAAACATGAACAATTCTCTCCCAAATCCAAAAACTAGAGCGCTAAAACTCAAACTTGGGATGTCATGAAGTCTGAAGCTGCTCACAGACTTGGGAGAGATGTTCTATATAAAACTGGGAGCACCCAGGGGAATGTTTTGAGTATATGGGAACACTTTCTGCTTCACAACAGGGAACAGTACAATAGAATTAAGCCCATTTGGGTATAAAAACATAAATAAAGTCTAAGGAGCAGTTCCAGACTTTATACCCTATGACACCACTTACTGCTCTGGTTTCCTGCTTTGAGAGATAGTAGCCCTTGTTCACTACTATACACTGAACTTTACTAAGTCGTGTAAATAACATACTGGAATTCTTAATTTCCCCCTTAAGAGACGTGTATTGTGCAATAATAACAAGACGGTACTGTTTCCTAAAAATATATCACAGCTCAAATGCTTACCTGCCACTTCTGAACAGAAATGTCATTACCAGAGCATGTGGTGCTCGGATTTTGGCCCCATATCTGAGGAAAAACAAACACACTACAATGTCAGTGTTGTCTGGTGAGACAACTGGCTACAAATCAAAGTGAAACATCCTCATTGCTTTCAGTATAATCAATAAACCCGGCTGCTAACACCATTTGTTGCCTTAAGTTACCAGGGTGGCTCCGGGCAGCTAAAGCTAGCTACCACTGCAATATCACAGCTGATGGATAAAACCGGGGTTAGCTGCTAGCTAGCTACGTGGTAACGTTTAAGAAGTAAACGTTAGCTTCGCTAGCTAGCTTATTTAAAGTTGTCACTCACACGGCGCCGTTTCTGAACCCTTTCAACACTGCCAACGCCGCTTTGTGCTTTTCTTGCTGCAGTAGGTTATTGACAGTGTAAAGAAGAGTTTGTATCAGGTCAGGACCTGCCATGACTTTCAACGGAGCCGACAGGACATTAAATCATGTTGCACACACGCGCCAGCACGATGTGTCACAGCGAAAATGCGCCGTAGTGCAGCATTACAACACGGGTTCCTACGTGGTGAACTACTGCGGTGCTATTGGTACCACGATAAAAAAAAAAAAAAAAACAAAGGGACTGCATAACTGTTGCAGAGGTGGAAGAAGTATTCACATCCTTTAAAAGTATACCACATTGTAAATACAAACTAATTTAAGTACAAGTGTATCATTATAAATTACTTAAAGTATGACAAGTAAAATAAATAATTATAAAATGTTCCCTGTCAGTGTTTTACTAATATATACTGATGGTTTTGGACTAATATCACTGCTATAGATGTCTCCTTTATAAACTGCTGGGTAGTTTAATATACAGTAATGCATTATATTCTATGACACCAACATACGTTTGTACATATTAAAAAAAACAGTATTAATTCAGCTGTAAGAGTTAAATTTAACTCTTTCAGATAATATTTGGTCCCACTCAAAATTAGACTAAAATTGACTCTATTGCCAGTATTAACTTTTCAGAGTTAATTCTACTCAATTCAGTGTCAAAATTAACAACGAAATTTGTAAAAATATTTAACACTGAGGTTTGTTCATACTGTTCAGAGTAATATGATTACACTTTATAGAGCTAATTTTACTCCAAAATTAGTTAAAATAACTCTCTACAGTGCAATCATTTTAATTTTTATTTCTCTATAGTGTTAATTTTACATTACATTTCTACTCTATAGTGTTATTTTTTATTTCTTTATAGTGTTATTTTTACATTACATTTCTACTCAATAGTGTTATTTTTACATCTATTTTACTATGATGCTATACATATTACTGGATTGAATATGATCTAACCTATCAAATGGAAATAAACACAAACAAACAAGGTTACAGTAACAACTTGCTTTACCTTTAATGCTCACCATATAAAACAATATGGGACAACAAAGGCAGTTCTGTCATTCACTTCATGAGACATTTGTAGGTCAAAAGGCCCGGGATAATGCAGACTGTCAACATTAAAGACAACAACGTCTTGCTTTGTCCTGGTCACTTCATATGCATGGAAATGTTCTTGAAACCTACTGTAAACAGAGGCACAGTGAGCAGCAACAATTTCTCATGTCTTATGAGAACAGACTCAATCTGGTAAAACAGAGGCATTTCATATTCAACTTTGCCACAAATAACCAGGTGTGGGCAATAAACAAGACCATTGTGCTTAGCCCAATTCACTTTCAGAACATGACACGATAACACGATAATGACACGATAACATCAGTGGCATTACACTCAACACTTTGGGGTGAAAAATCACCTTCTTCAGCAGAATCAAATGAAGCGCTTACACGGCACTTACTGTATTCAGATGCTTTCTGAAGCCAGAAAAGCTACCAAAAGAACGCGAGCATCCCTCTTGGCCACATTTCAGATTAAGTGTACGGCCAACACAAAGACCATGAATTACTTTAAGGTGCTTTATAAGGCTGTTTGGTCTCCCACGGTCACTTCTGCAAAGAAAACACTTCATTCTTTGATCTCGACACTAACACACCATTCTTGCTCGCAACTCTGCAACTCTGGGAGTTTCCTTCGTTTCCCCAACGTCAATGTTGTTCATGAATGTTTGCAGAAATGTGAAAAAGTTGGCCAGGGAGGAGCTGTACGAGGTACCAAAGACGTAATGTGCCTTAAAGAGTTCATCAAGGGCCCCCACTGAACCTGTTGCCTGACATGGAAGTGCATACTTATCAGTCACAATGAAGAAGGTGTGAATGCTGCTTCTTGCAGGCCCCTGAGCGTGGAGGTAGGGCTGGCTGCTGTGACATGTTATCCATGTACTGTTGTACACTGGTTCCAGCTTACAACCAAACATTCAACAAAAATATTTAGTGACCAACCTCTGACAATAGAACCCTGGACATGAAATTGAGGTGATGAAAATTATATTTTAAACGTTCAGCATACTTATGAATCTGATGAGCATAGACAGGAGAGATGAGAGACACTGCATTTGTGATGCCCACTGATGTGTGCCCACATTTGTAAACTTGAATTGTTTTGTTTCTGTGTTTTAGCACTTTGACACAATATCTGACAGCACAGCTTTACACATACACACACAGGCCATTGTAGGATGGAAGGTTCGTAGCAGCCGTGATGAGAGCTGCTCAGACTCTCTCAACGCTGAGGAAAGGTGCATCAGTGCTTCCTTTCTCATCTCCTTTAGCTTAGAACACACTGGAGCATCCTTTACCAAAGGAAAGGAGATAATGCCATCCCACAATTCCTTGCAGCTGCAACATTTACAGTGACGCATCATTCTGCTGTTCATGAAAACAAACAATATGCTTATCTTGCATATTATCTTCATACAGTCGTATACTAATTGGGATTCATGTTGATGAATATGAGTGGCAAGTGACGACCATCTGGTTTCAATTTATTTTGAATTCTTCGACCGCAGCCAAATACTCCTGTCTGACATGAATAGTAGATAGTAGCAGTAGTAATAGCAGTTTTTTTCAGTGATGTTTGGTGTGAATTTTAGGATAAATATGTACGTCAATATGTCTGTCCCGCGACTTAACTCATATTGGTTGTTTCAAAGTGCCCTCTTCTGCTGTCGGACACATCTCCTCACGGTGGTGATGTCCAGGATGGATCGACAGACTTCTGTTATGTTGCCTTCCGCTTCAAGGAGGTAGGCTACAGTTTTTCCTCCAGCTCCTCACCTCTCACTGCTGGTAGAGGCTGAATAAATCTGTTTCTCTCTATTGAATGAACAATGAATATAAATAACTGACAGTGGTTTTCTCTTAAAACTCCAGGAGTACGGCAGCCCCCTGCCCCTGTCCCCCCGCACGCTGATGAATCGGGACCTGCTGTCAGAACAGCCGGTCCACAGCGAGGCAGTGGAGGAGCAGGAACCCAACAGCCCCGAACCCGTCGAGGACGACTCCGGTGTGGACAGCCCCAAGGCCAACTCCAGTAGGGACAGCATAATGCAGCGAGTGAGGAGAAAACTGTTGTGGTTTCCTCGCAAGATCAGGAAGATGGTGTCCAAACCCAGGACATCTGCTGACCAGTTATCACTGTTCAAGATAGATGACCACTAGTTGTAATGTGTATATTTGTATATAATTTGTAAATAGAAAAATAAAAATTAAAAATAACAGTGGATGTAATGGAGCTTTTTGAACATAGCAATAAGACTAACTACTTAAGGGTGAGTTTATGCTGATGATGATCATGTGATGATTGTTTAAGTTTAACAGTTTGAGTATGAATAATAAGCAGTTACAGCAGCTAAATGAAGCACTGCAATAGAATACTTTAAAAAAACTAGATGATCACATTTCCTGCAGAAAATGACATCTGAAATTTATTGCAAAGCGTTGCTGAAAAGACAGAAATTTATAAGCTGAAATGCGGATAGACTTCTGGTTTAAGACCCGACTTGGTGCTCTGGTCCCCCTCCCTGAAGACGGTTTACATCACTGAGCTCACCGTGCCCCGGGAGGAGGCAGTGGATGAGGCCAATGAGCCGCTGAAGCTCAACATCGGGGCTGGAACACACAAATCCGCCCAGTGGAGGTCCGGTTCAGAGTTTTTGTAGCAGCATCTACCACCAAACCCTTGAGGGACCTGGGATTCAGGGGCCAGAGCCAGCGCTCAGCCATCAAAGGTGCATCGGAAGCAACAGAAAGAAGCAGCCAAAAGGTCAAGCCTAAAAGGCAATTGTTTTTCTGCTAACTGGGCGTGGGATGCAAGCTGAGGTTTGATCAGCCCGTTGGTGAGGGTGTATAGTGTTAAAGGCCCAAACACCCCGATGATCTGAAGAAACACTACTGAAGATGCATCCCAAAAATCTCCAACACAATTTACTGTTCACCAATGAACTTTGCACAAAGGATGTTAAGGTCTCGTCGGTTTTGAATCTAGAAAGTAATCTTTGGATGGAATAAGCCTTTACAAGTATAAGTGTGGGACAGGAAGTAGTATTTGGGTAGAATTAACTTTTATTTTGAAACATTAGGCCCATCCCTAGTTTCCTGTTCACATACAGTGAGAGTTAGGTCTTTTATTGATGAGGGCCCCTATCGTTTTCCTAATTATTATTATTATTATTATTATTATTATTATTATTATTACTATTATTATTATATTGTGTCTTTGAGCAGAAAAACAAGGTGCTTGGGCTATTCAAAACATCTTGAAAATTGGCACACTTGTCAGAAGTGCGTGAAATCAGATTTTGACATTGGTCCCATTGTCGGATGTAGCAAATTGGCTTCGTAGCGCCCCCTAATGATTTCACCGGTGGCATATTTCACCTAGATGTGTGAGTCTGCCCCAAACTTGACCTACTTCATAACAGTCCAGGCCTGAAAACATCTGAAAACATCTACATGGCAATATTGATTTGACGTCATAGCGTCACCTCCTGGCAACAGGAAATCAGCGTTATGTTATTAACAATGATCCAATTCATATGAGATTTACATTGTGTGATCCACACTGGACAATGTGAAACACAATGTATGTTTACATTGTGTTTCAACAACAGGGATGATGGGCTGCATGGTGCTGCAGTGGTTAGCACTGTTGCCTCACAGAAAGAGGCTCACAGGTTCAAATTCAGCTTGGGGCTCTTCTGTGTGGAGTTTGCATCTTCTCACCGTTAATTGGTGACTCTAAATTGTAGGTATGAATGTGACAATGAATGGTTTTGTGTCAGCTCTGCGATGGACTGGCGACCTGTCCGGGGTGAACCCCGCCTTCATCCACTGTCAGCTGGGATCGGCTCCAGCCCCCCTGTGATCCCAGATGGGATAAGCAGTTGCAGAAGGATGGATGGATGGGTTGATGCAAAATATGAATAGCCATGTAACACTTAAAAGACCTGTTGTTTTTCTTTTTTTTAATTTAGCCCCTTCAGATGTGATAAAAAGACAAAAAGTAGATATAGAAAAAATAGATATATGCATCTGCTCCATTTGCTCAACTGCTCATATGCCTATGCCTCCATCAATCTTACATCAAAAAAGTACAAATGCAAATTCTGCTTTTGTTTTTATTTATTTATTTATTTATTTATTTGTTTTCAGAAGTTTAGGTTAAATATGAGCACCACTTTTCAGTGGCAGAAGCTGAACATTTCAACCATTTTGCCCACAAACTACTTTTCACTGACTCAGTCACATCAGTTCAGGTGTCTGCTGACTCAGGTTTGTCTACTTCCTCTAATTTCTCCGAGGTGGTCTCTAGCTCTCCTGTCAGCTCCGCTCTCTTTATCCATCCATGGTCAGCTCCATGGGGGCCGTTGGAATGCATTTAACATAAATGTCAGTATGTGGGTGCTCTTCAGTGATAGCGTCAGCTCATTTGACCACGGAGATGAGAGCGACGGCCGGCCGGGCCGCACGTTATCGCCATACGACACCGTTTCCTGTCCGTGACAGAGGTAGCATGCAGCTTTAGCCGTGATGTCTAGCTCTGCTTTTCCTGCAATGTGTGAAACCCAAAGTGTTTCCATCCTTTACTGGACGTGTAGTGTTTACCACGCTGGATTTAAAACGGCTAGCAGCTTCTCCACAGTCCTTATTTTGAGGTTATTACACCTCCCCGTCAGTAGATGGCGCCCTGGTGCTGCTGTAGATCTTTTAAGGGAGACTGTAACTTCGTGCTCTGCTCACGCGCAGCTCACAAATAAGCGAGCTGTGGCTGAGACAAGAAGCTAGCTTTGGTCTTTCTCCCTATTGATCTACAGGTACTGCAAAACTCATTTTTCAATGTTTATGTTGTATCAGCAGCTAATGTGAATAAATCGTCTGCTAATGTTGTAAGAAGATGTTGACATGTTTGAGAAGTGTAGCAGGTTTACTATGTTGCTAAATGCTACGAAGGAGATCGCCATTTTTAGCAGTTGTGTCCGTGAACTTTAGTTTTACACAGTAGTTTTGTAAGTGTGATAAACTGATATGAAGTGGCATAATGTTCAGTAGAGTTAGAAAATAAGTTGCAAATGTTCCTAAAAAGTATTAGCCAGCCAACAGTGTGTAAAGACGGTGGTTGTATTCTAACACTTGTTAATGTGTCATGGGCAAAGCGCCTTCGCGCTGCTGTGAAGTGCCAGTTAGGAGAATATGTATAATGCGATAATGCGATAGTGCTTGATACGTGTTAAAGGGACTGTATATGTTAATATGTGAATGAAGATACTGTATGAAATTGTGGAGAAATAAACAAGCTGTGGCTGAGATAAGACGCTAACTTTGGTCTTTCTCCCTATTGATCTACAGCGTTTATCTCTTGGCTACGCTGTGCTTCACCGCCTGTGTAGCCCTCGCTGCCGGTCCAGATACCCCCTAGGTCTGGCGCTGGTAACACCTCCAGCAAATTTATCGATTTCGGCATTAAAAAAATTGCCATTCATATGAAGTTAGTCAGGTATTATTTTAAATGTCCTGCATGTGTGTAAAGCTATAAGAAATGAACCGTTGTATTGGCATGTTTGGTCACTCCTTGACTTCTGGCCTGTAGGACCTGAACAACATGGAGCGAGTCTTCTGGCTGCTGATGGGCAAAGATGGCGCTTCGGTGCAGAACCTGATGGAGGTGTTTGGAGAATCTCACAGACACTCTCTGCTGGAAAAGCACCGCAAACTAGTACCAATCATTTACTAAATCTACACAATACTTTCAGGCATGCTTATCTCCTATGTGTCTGGTGAGACCGACCCCCCACCCTGGTACCTTTATGATTATTCCCTCTGTTTTACTTCTAGTTGTCACAAGTTTTATCAACTGGAGCAGTGACCGATGAAGGGATCCTGGACGTCATGAGGAGATGCTGGCAGGAAAACCATCATGTCCTGTGGCATCATCACCACTGTCCTCACAGTCCCAGGCCCAACAGGTTAAGCATACTGTATTCACCTGTGTAACCACATACACACCACACATTTCCGACTTCAATGCAAGACATGAACCAGCAGGGTGTCTGAGGTCGTATAGCCTCGAGGAGGACGTTTAACCGAAGGAATGATCTAAACGTGGAAAGCAGACCAGAAGAAGAAACAAGCCTTTTAGAAAAGCTCAAAAACAAAATTAATTCTTAAATATTTTAGACCGGTCACACAACAGGGGCTGCTGTTCAAACAGCAGCCATGCCAGCAGCTTTGTGAGGCTGTATTTACCATAGACGTATAAACATAGACGTCGCTTCAGCCCATTGCAGCGATACGTCAGCGTGGCCGCCACACTGGACCTGTCCAGACTTATCTGTAACCCTGTACTAGTGAACGAGGGAGCTGCCATTTCTCTGGATAAAAAGCACTTTAACGTCTATATTTCCCAACTGATTTCAATGAATCGTTATTATATTAAAGGGTTTATGATGTACATGGTGTAGAAAAATCAAGTTTAGTCTCCGGTTAGCATCTGGATAGTTAAGCTCTAATCGCTGCTAGATGCTCAGGAGACAAGTGTGTCTTGTAGGCTGACATGAACTGAATCACTTGTGTAATAGAAGATAATTATTTTATCATCAGGAACTGTTAAGACTCACGTTTGTCGAGTGTGACTTTGGCTCATTTTCCTTGTTCAAGGTTAATACTTGTAGAGAGGTCCCTGTATAATGCCATATAATGATGAAATATATAAAATAAATAAAAATGTCATAAATAAATAACGATAATAAATAATATAGTATAATAATGTTAGGTATCTGAATTTAATGGAGTAATAGTGATAATACAGCAACTATGAAACCGAAATAATCTGATAACACTTGTAAAGCTTGACGTCATCAGTTTTATTGTTTGCAATATTAGACGCATCATTTTTATCATATATCGGACATAAACATGATATGTAAGACATGAACATCAATAAGTTAACATTAACTCATTGGTTAGCTAACAATACCGAATGTTAGCTCTTATCTGATGTTACAGAAACAAACTTATTGTAAAGATGTAACATAAACTTGATGCAACAAAAACAGTTGAGAATTTGAAAAATGCTTTGAGGAAAATATGATATGATCTAGTTTTAATAACCTATAATGATGGAACCCCACCATACTGAAGGGCAGACCTGTGATCCATAAACCGGAAGCAGTGACGTTAATGTATTTAACAGTTTTCCACAAAAGTAATATCATAGCATTACTCCTCATGGATCATAAACTTTTGATTATAAAACGACTCATTGAAATCGGTTGAAAATGCAATGTTATAGTGCTTTTTATCCAGCAAAACGGCAGCGCCCTCGTTCACTTATATCTGGGTTACAGGCCAGTCTAGCCAGGTCCAATATGGCCCCAACGTTGATGTACGATCCAGGAGTCAATGCGGTGTTCATGTACTAGGGATGGGAACAGTGCGAGTAAAAATACGAACCGCTCGGTTCTCTAGTCACAATTCAGTTTGTGTATGTATTGTTAGGTTTGTTTGAAATAGGTTATGAGGCCGATTGTGTGTTTTTTTTTTTTTCATCATATATTGTCACACTAGAAATCAAGGCCTATGGAAAGAGGCTGGGACACAACTAAAACACAACCAAAGCATAAGGGATGTTTCTATTGAAAGATATGCAGCCTGATGCAGTCGTGGAGGACGCTGGATGTCAGCATACGATGAGGCTACTTGAGCCGCGCTGTAATATGTCGTCTGGCAGACACATAAGCTACGCAGTACTTCCTGAACTGTCCAACACAGACCACGTAGCTCTGACTACAGACGGACAGACCGAACCCAAAACCGGGACCGCAAACCGGGATTTGAACCGAACCGTGAATTTTATGAACCATCACACCCCTACTATGTATATACGCACAAAAAAATATTTAATACAATTTCTGAAGCCTTTTATGCATCCAAACTTTTCTTTTTCATTTTTCCTCATGTCCCAAAACTGTGGTGTTGAGATGCGTAAAACAATTATTACATTAACATTATTTCAAATGAAACTGTTTGATAGTCACATTATTATACACATATTAAAATGTTTTTATATTGTTTATACAAAGCATTGTTATTTGAGCAAATGCCACATAGTTTTTTGTTTTTATAAGATAAGATAAGATAATATTCCTGTATTGGTCTCATAGTGGAGAACATGGCAACAAATCATGGCAACAAGCTGAGTTTTGTTGATTCACAGGAGCCAATCAGAGTCCTTGAATTTTTTGAATTTACAGGAAAGTTTTGAAACTCCTGGAGATGGTTTGTTTACATCATTTGGAGACCTGCAGCACAGAGGACAGACAGACACACATCAATTGACTCAGCAGCCTCAGTTAAGTGGTGAAAACTGACTGGTGGATTTTGCGTTGTCAGCTTGTATTGACTGTTTCTCTGCTATTATCGTTAGCAAAAAGATCCTGTATCTTGAGAACTGTATGTATTTATTTCCTTTTATTAACACTTTATTTTAGCATTTTAAAGTTGATATCCCATAAAAAAAGTTGATTATCATCTGATAAATGGACAGTGTATAGACTTATTTGGCCATATAATTTTAGTTCACAGTCACAGCTCTTCCTCTGCAGTTTAGTTTGCTATAATCTAGTTATCACATTTGGAGAAATCAAACAAACTGAGGTTCAGATTGATTGTGTTTTGTAGAAGTATATGAAACATTACTGAGCACCATTTTTTTTTCTAAAAGTGGGATTACTCTTTATTTTCTAACAGCTTTTATATTCAGTATATTTGTGCATCAGACTATTACTGGTTATACTACAGTAGGTGAGCTCATCTGGATGAATGTAGATACTACTATACTGTAATTGTCTAACTACATTTTGCTGTCATTCTCTTGGTTCAAAGTGTATCTCGCTAAATCTTTCCTAATCCTGCCTAGACAGAAATAATTAGCATTATTTTTAATTTTGTTAAATATTTTAATTCCAAGCACCTGGTCCACATGGCGAAGACGGTGAAGTTCTCTGACGGCGATCTACCTCGGGCCACCCGGACCCTGATGTTCATCCAGAGCCAGCTCGCTGAGCTGACCAGAACCTGTGGCGACGTGCTGCAGGGCGGCCTGGTCAGCTGCAGCTACTTCCTGGAGCTGGAAAATAAACTGGAGAAGATTCTCCACGAGGTAAGTATTTCTCATCTTTGAGACGTTTTGTTTCCAGCTGATTCAAACATTTAAATCTTATTAACACTGATGATGATTTAGCCTACGCCAGCACTATGTGATGCAAAACAAGTGATCTTCTCTTTGTAATTTGCAACCTGTTTCTCCAAATAACAAAAATCCCAAAACCATTCTCACTGAAATGATGTTTTAAAGGGGACATATCATGAAAAACTCACTTTACAGTGCTCGTACACATACATTTGAGTATCTGGAGTACCTACCAACCCACAAACTACCTTTTTTAAAGGTGTACTATTTATATTATTTGTCTATTTATATGTTTGTCTCACAAGCAGACTGGGTTTTTTCAGAAGGGGGTCTTAAAGAGACAGGCCCTAAAATGGAGCATTTCAGACAGAGGGTGAATGCAACTACGGGTATTTTAAAGACCCAGCAATGACATTTTGGTTTATGATAAAATTTGCAGTGCAAAGCTTCATTAATATACACAGTGTTGTTACCCATCGTGGCATAAAAAGAATGACTAAATAATGTGATTTAATCTTCTTAATTTAATCATTGTAGTTGTACCTGTTCACTTCTATTCATTTGGACTGCAAAACAATTTATGGTTGAAATATGATGATTTTTATAACTCCACTGAAGGTAAATTGAAATTTTAAGTATTACACAGTCCCACTGGATCCACTAAAAAAGGCTGGTTTGTCAAACTAAAAACAAGGCTGCTTTTCTGATGTAACTTTAGCTCAGTATACATTTTGCATTTCAACTTTTTTGTCGTTCCTGTGTTTGATTTAGACCCGCGCAGCCTGCAGGCCTCCTCCGATAAAGCCGGTGAGGAGCGACTTTGACATCGGCAAATACATTGCCAAAGGTGCCTTTGGGTGAGTAAGACAGACTGCTGTCTTTGTGTTCACACTGACTCTTTGGATAGCGCAGAGAGTCCAGTCAAAGCAGAAAAGAGAGAGATGTGGTGTAGAGTTATTTTGCTCCATCTGGACAGTTTCTTTTCTGATACTCAGTCATAGAAGCTGCTCACGTTTCCTTTCCTCTCTTGTCCAGTACTGTAAACCTTGTGCGCCACAAGGAGACTCGTCGGGTTTTTGCCATGAAGCAAATCAAACCGCAGTACAAGGAACAGAGGGATGACGTCCTGCTGGAGCGGGACATCCTCGCCTTCCTTGACAGCCCTCTTGTCGTCTCCTTGTTTTGCTCATTTGAGACGAAGAACCACATGTACATGGTGATGGAGTATGTCGGAGGTAAGGAGGTTGCTTTTGGATCGGTCATACATGCATATACACTGTATCCACTGTACACATGTGACACACTCTGAGAAGACCTACACATAGCATCTGACCTGTTGTGTCTCTCGCTGATCTTGTAGGTGGGGATTTTGGCACCTTGCTGAGATACAATAAGTGTTTCGCTGTATATGTGGCCCGCTTCTACGCTGCAGAGCTCGTGTTAGCACTGGAGTACATCCACAACCACGGCATCATCCACCGAGACCTCAAACCTGACAAGTAAGGCTTCGACCTGTCCCTTTGGAAGGGACATCTTCATAATCTCATAATTTATTATTTTTCCATGTCTGGTTTTAGGCCCTCCTTAGTTATTGTCACTACGCCTGTCATGCTTTTCATTATTGCATGGTACAGTTTACAACAACGTTGGTGGCAGATATACCATTTGAGATGGTTGTTGGCTGGAAATTAGAAGCTGCTACTCTGTCGCTGGCAGATGTCTCAGCCGAAGCTAGCGAGCTAACAAAGCTAACGTAATTTCATGAGTTGGTTGAAAACACAGTCTCTGACTTTCTTTCTCTTTCCAACTGACCAGTTTTAAATCTAGAAGGGCACTCGGAGAGCGTAGACATCCACTGTTTATGATTTCTTTATACATTTAATTATTTGTAGATATAAACACTGTTTAAAGCCATTTCTTTGCTCTGATAATGTTGCTTTAGGAAACTCAAAGCCTGACAGAAGTGACATGCCTAGATATAGTTGCTTAGCTATGATTGGACAATCGCTGTTCAGGAGAAGGGTGTAACAAACCTCTTTTTAAGTTGGAGCTAAATTTACAGAAACTCTCCCAGTACTGATATTTTTACCCAATCTTTTGTAGCCCCCTTTAGCTTTGACGACAGGCATTTTCTCAGTCTTCAGTATTAATGTCTTCAGTATTAATCTACCATGTCAAAGTTTACACAATAATAACGGATTAATGCAAATTCACCTTAACAACACTAATGTCTTGAAGGCATTAAGACAAGTGATCTTCTGGATGTTGTACTGGGGTCAGTTTTAAAGACACAGTGAAAATACTGGTATCGTGATATTGAATCCGTCGGTACCAACCGTGTCATAGCTTTTTGCAAATAAGGTTAAATACTTCTGCTGAATTTTGGCGAGAGGGTCAGACTGGCCCCTTGACCTCTGACCTCCAGATGTATGAATGTAAATGGGTTGTGTGGATAGCCACCAATCTCCCCTTTACAGACATGAGCACTTTATGATAATCACATGCAGTTTGGATCAAGTCATAGTCAAGTCAGCACACTGACACACTGCTGTTGCCTGTTGGGCTGCAGTTTGCATGTTATGATTGGAGCATATTTTTGATGCTAAAGTCAGTACCTGTGAGGATTTCTGGACAATATCTATCATTGTTTTGTGTTGTTCATTGATAACCAATAATAAATACACACCTACATTAGCATAAAGCAGCATATTTGTCCACTGTGTAGAGTAGTAGCCCACAAACCCCCAATGACTTTCCTGTTTGTCCTACTTGCTACTGAAGTGGACCAATCCTGTCATATTGTGTAACATGAGACATGTTCTGCTTCCCTCCATTGTAGTCTTCTGATCACAAACACGGGACACCTAACTGTGGCGGATTTCGGGCTGTCCAAGTCCGGGTCAGTGAACATGGCAGCCTGCCTGACTGAGGAAGCCTGTCGGCAAGTTGCCAGAGAGTTCACTGATGGAGAGGTTAGTCTCTTCTTTTCTTTTCTTTCTTTCTTCTTATTTAAACTTGTGTAAATCCTGTGTTATATGTATTTTCCTACTTCATTTTCTCCCACAGTGTTGCGGCACGCTTCCATATTTAGCCCCAGAGGTGATACTACGGACGGGCTACGGAAAGCCCGTAGACTGGTGGGCCGCAGGGATTATTCTGTACAAATTCCTGTTTGGCGTCACACCTTTCGGTTACAGGATCAAGGACTGGGTCAAGGATGCTCCGGAGGTCCGTCGCCGAGTGACCAAAGGTAGGAATCTTTAGCTCATTCATTATCTTCTCATCACATGCAACCTTTCTACACGTTTGTCACTCTAGCCGTTCTGAATGAATCTTTCTGTATTTTAAAAATGATTCAACATGTAGCTACTTTGTGATTTAACTTTAAAATCTGTCACAAAGTAGCTTTCATTTCTTGTTTCGTTTGAATTTGAGATTTACATTTTTACGCTAGGTTTATGATGTTTTCGTCTAAGAATTATGTCATTCGGTCCCTTTGGTGATGTCAATTAAATGTAAAGTCCTTGATCAGATCAATTGATATGTGCTTCTTTTCCAGATGAACTCTTGACACCAAATATAGACAATCCAGGGATACAGGCTGCCAACAGCCTCCTGCATCTTCTCTTGGATAAGAACTGTGAGACGCGTCTTGGTACAAGTAAGTGACAGCTTTACTAACGACAGACTGTATAAGAAACAGAGAAACTGTGTTTTATTGGAGTACTAAGTGGTGTCACGGTCAGACGTGAGCTACATATAAAGTGATAATGTCCATAGAGAGACTAGACCCTGAGAGATCCAGAGACCTTTGAGGGCAGTGTGGAATGTTTGGGTCAGGTATCAGGACCAACATGTGGAGATGTACAAACTAAATGTTGTTGTCATTTCTTCTCCAGGAGGAGCCTATGAGGTGAAAAGACACCCATTCTTCAAAGCTGTGGACTGGAGCGACCTCCTTAATCAGAGGCCTCCGTACGTCCCTAAACTGGACAATGAGGAGGACACACGCACCTTTAAAGGTAGGTGCCAACGCAGACACATTGACAAAGGCTGCGGACGAAAAGTCTTTTTCTCTGAGGAAGGTTCCTGACGGAGTGAAATGACCCCGAAGTATCTGAGTAGCAGCCGTGATGAGAGCTGCTCAGACTCTCTAAACGCTGAGGAAAGGTGCATCAGTGCTTCCTTTCTCATCTCCTTTAGCTTAGGACACACTGGAGCATCCTTTACCAAAGGAAAGGAGATAATGCCGTCCCACAATTCCTTGCAGCTGCAACATTTACAGTGACGCATCATTCTGCTGTTCATGAAAACAAACAATATGCTTATCTTGCATATTATCTTCATACAGTCGTATACTAATTGGGATTCATGTTGATGAATATGAGTGGCAAGTGACGACCATCTGGTTTCAATTTATTTTGAATTCTTCGACCGCAGCCAAATACTCCTGTCTGACATGAATAGTAGATAGTAGCAGTAGTAATAGCAGTTTTTTTCAGTGATGTTTGGTGTGAATTTTAGGATAAATATGTACGTCAATATGTCTTTCCCGCGACTTAACTCATATTGGTTGTTTCAGAGTGCCCTCTTCTGCTGTCAGACACATCTCCTCACGGTGGTGATGTCCAGGATGGATCGACAGACTTCTGTTATGTTGCCTTCCGCTTCAAGGAGGTAGGCTACAGTTTTTCCTCCAGCTCCTCACCTCTCACTGCTGGTAGAGGCTGAATAAATCTGTTTCTCTCTATTGAATGAACAGTGAATATAAATAACTGACAGTGGTTTTCTCTTAAAACTCCAGGAGTACGGCAGCCCCCTGCCCCTGTCCCCCCGCACGCTGATGAATCGGGACCTGCTGTCAGAACAGCCGGTCCACAGCGAGGCAGTGGAGGAGCAGGAACCCAACAGCCCCGAACCCGTCGAGGACGACTCCGGTGTGGACAGCCCCAAGGCCAACTCCAGTAGGGACAGCATAATGCGGCGAGTGAGGAGAAAACTGTTGTGGTTTCCTCGCAAGATCAGGAAGATGGTGTCCAAACCCAGGACATCTGGTGACCAGTTATCACTGTTCAAGATAGATGACCACCAGTTGTAATGTGTATATTTGTATATAATTTGTAAATAGAAAAATCTTACATCAAAAAAGTACAAATGCAAATTCTGCTTTTGTTTTTATTTATTTATTTATTTATTTTTTGTTTTCAGCAGTTTAGGTTAAATATGAGCACCACTTTTCAGTGGCAGAAGCTGAACATTTCAACCATTTTGCCCACAAACTACTTTTCACTGACTCAGTCACATCAGTTCAGGTGTCTGCTGACTCAGGTTTGTCTACTTCCTCTAATTTCTCCGAGGTGGTCTCTAGCTCTCCTGTCAGCTCCGCTCTCTTTATCCATCCATGGTCAGCTCCATGGGGGCCGTTGGAATGCATTTAACATAAATGTCAGTATGTGGGTGCTCTTCAGTGATAGCGTCAGCTCATTTGACCACGGAGATGAGAGCGACGGCCGGCCGGGCCGCACGTTATCGCCATACCACACCGTTTCCTGTCCGTGACAGAGGTAGCATGCAGCTTTAGCCGTGATGTCTAGCTCTGCTTTTCCTGCAATGTGTGAAACCCAAAGTGTTTCCATCCTTTACTGGACGTGTAGTGTTTACCACGCTGGATTTAAAACGGCTAGCAGCTTCTCCACAGTCCTTATTTTGAGGTTATTACACCTCCCCGTCAGTAGATGGCGCCCTGGTGCTGCTGTAGATCTTTTAAGGGAGACTGTAACTACGTGCTCTGCTCACGCGCAGCTCACAAATAAGCGAGCTGTGGCTGAGACAAGAAGCTAGCTTTGGTCTTTCTCCCTATTGATCAACAGGTACTGCAAAACTCATTTTTCAATGTTTATGTTGTATCAGCAGCTAATGTGAATGTTATATAAATCGTCTGCTAATGTTGTAAGAAGATGTTGACATGTTTGAGAAGTGTAGCGGGTTTACTATGTTGCTAAATGCTACGAAGGAGATCGCCATTTTTAGCAGTTGCGTCCGTGAACTTTAGTTTTACACAGTAGTTTTGTAAGTGTGATAAACTGATATGAAGTGGCATAATGTTCAGTAGAGTTAGAAAATAAGTTGCAAATGTTCCAAAAAAGTATTAGTCAGCCAACAGTGTGTAAAGACGGTGGTTGTATTCTAACACTTCCTTGTTAACGTGTCATGGGCAAAGCGCCTTAGCGCTGCTGTGAAGTGCCAGTTAGGAGAATATGTATAATGCGATAATGCGATAGTGCTTGATACGTGTTAAAGGGACTGTATATGTTAATATGTGAATGAAGATACTGTATGAAATTGTGGAGAAATAAACAAGCTGTGGCTGAGACAAGACGCTAACTTTGGTCTTTCTCCCTATTGATCTACAGCGTTTATCGCTTGGCTACGCTGTGCTTGACCGCCTGTGTAGCCCTCGCTGCCGGTCCAGATACCCCCTAGGTCTGGCGCTGGTAACACCTCCAGCAAATTTATCGATTTCGGCATTAAAAAAAATTGCCATTCATATGAAGTTAGTCAGGTATTATTTTAAATGTCCTGCATGTGTGTAAAGCTATAAGAAATGAACCGTTGTATTGGCATGTTTGGTCACTCCTTGACTTCTGGCCTGTAGGACCTGAACAACATGGAGCGAGTCTTCTGGCTGCTGATGGGCAAAGATGGCGCTTCGGTGCAGAACCTGATGGAGGTGTTTGGAGAATCTCACAGACACTCTCTGCTGGAAAAGCACCGCAAACTAGTACCAATCATTTACTAAATCTACACAATACTTTCAGGCATGCTTATCTCCTATGTGTCTGGTGAGACCGACCCCCCCACCCTGGTACCTTTATGATTATTCCCTCTGTTGTACTTCTAGTTGTCACAAGTTTTATCAACTGGAGCAGTGACCGATGAAGGGATCCTGGACGTCATGAGGAGATGCTGGCAGGAAAACCATCATGTCCTGTGGCATCATCACCACTGTCCTCACAGTCCCAGGCTCAACAGGTGAAGCATACTGTATTCACCTGTGTAACCACATACACACCACACATTTCCGACTTCAATGCAAGACATGAACCAGCAGGGTGTCTGAGGTCGTATAGCCTCGAGGAGGACGTTTAACCGAAGGAATGATCTAAACGTGGAAAGCAGACCAGAAGAAGAAACAAGCCTTTTAGAAAAGCTCAAAAACAAAATTAATTCTTAAATATTTTAGACCGGTCACACAACAGGGGCTGCTGCTCAAACAGCAGCCATGCCAGCAGCTTTGTGAGGCTGTATTTACCATAGACGTATAAACATAGACGTCGCTTCAGCCCATTGCAGCGATACGTCAGCGTGGCCACCACACTGGACCTGTCCAGACTTATCTGTAACCCTGTACTTGTGAACGAGGGAGCTGCCATTTCTCTGGATAAAAAAGCACTTTAACGTCTATATTTCCCAACTGATTTCAATGAATCGTTATTATATTAAAGGGTTTATGATGTACATGGTGTAGAAAAATCAAGTTAAGTCTCCGGTTAGCATCTGGATAGTTAAGCTCTAATCGCTGCTAGATGTTCAGGAGACAAGTGTGTCTTGTAGGCTGACATGAACTGAATCACTTGTGTAATAGAAGATAATTATTTTATCATCAGGAACTGTTAAGACTCACGTTTGTCGAGTGTGACTTTGGCTCATTTTCCTTGTTCAAGGTTAATACTTGTAGAGAGGTCCCTGTATAATGCCATATAATGATGAAATATATAAAATAAATAAAAATGTCATAAATAAATAACGATAATAAATAATATAGTATAATAATGTTAGGTATCTGAATTTAATGGAGTAATAGTGATAATACAGCAACTATGAAACCGAAATAATCTGATAACACTTGTAAAGCTTGACGTCATCAGTTTTATTGTTTGCAATATTAGACGCATCATTTTTATTATATATCGGACATAAACATGATATGTAAGACATGAACATCAATAAGTTAACATTAACTCATTGGTTAGCTAACAATACCGAATGTTAGCTCTTATCTGATGTTACAGAAAAAAACTTATTGTAAAGATGTAACATAAACTTGATGCAACAAAAACAGTTGAGAATTTGAAAAATGCTTTGAGGAAAATATGATATGATCTAGTTTTAATAACCTATAATGATGGAACCCCACCATACTGAAGGGCAGACCTGTGATCCATAAACCGGAAGCAGTGACGTTAATGTATTTAACAGTTTTCCACGAAAGTAATATCATAGCATTACTCCTCATGGATCATAAACTTTTGATTATAAAACGACTCATTGAAATCGGTTGAAAATGCAATGTTATAGTGCTTTTTATCCAGCAAAACGGCAGCGCCCTCGTTCACTTATATCTGGGTTACAGGCCAGTCTAGCCAGGTCCAATATGGCCCCAACGTTGATGTACGATCCAGGAGTCAATGCGGTGTTCATGTACAGGGGATGGGAACAGTGCGAGTAAAAATACGAACCGCTCGGTTCTCTAGTCACAATTCAGTTTGTGTATGTATTGTTAGGTTTGTTTGAAATAGGTTATGAGGCCGATTGTGTGTTTTTTTTTTTTTTCATCATATATTGTCACACTAGAAATCAAGGCCTATGGAAAGAGGCTGGGACACAACTAAAACACAACCAAAGCATAAGGGATGTTTCTATTGAAAGATATGCAGCCTGATGCAGTCGTGGAGGACGCTGGATGTCAGCATACGATGAGGCTACTTGAGCCGCGCTGTAATATGTCGTCTGGCAGACACATAAGCTACGCAGTACTTCCTGAACTGTCCAACACAGACCACGTAGCTCTGACTACAGACGGACAGACCGAACCCAAAACCGGGACCGCAAACCGGGATTTGAACCGAACCGTGAATTTTATGAACCATCACACCCCTACTATGTATATACGCACAAAAAAATATTTAATACAATTTCTGAAGCCTTTTATGCATCCAAACTTTTCTTTTTCATTTTTCCTCATGTCCCAAAACTGTGGTGTTGAGATGCGTAAAACAATTATTACATTAACATTATTTCAAATGAAACTGTTTGATAGTCACATTATTATACACATATTAAAATGGTTTTATATTGTTTATACAAAGCATTGTTATTTGAGCAAATGCCACATAGTTTTTTGTTTTTATAAGATAAGATAATATTCCTGTATTGGTCTCATAGTGGAGAACATGGCAACAAATCATGGCAACAAGCTGAGTTTTGTTGATTCACAGGAGCCAATCAGAGTCCTTGAATTTTTTGAATTTACAGGAGAGTTTTGAAACTCCTGGAGGTGGTTTGTTTACATCATTTGGAGACCTGCAGCACAGAGGACAGACAGACACACATCAATTGACTCAGCAGCCTCAGTTAAGTGGTGAAAACTGACTGGTGGATTTTGCGTTGTCAGCTTGTATTGACTGTTTATCTGCTATTATCGTTAGCAAAAAGATCCTGTATCTTGAGAACTGTATGTATTTATTTCCTTTTATTAACACTTTATTTTAGCATTTTAAAGTTGATATCCCATAAAAAAAGTTGATTATCATCTGATAAATGGACAGTGTATAGACTTATTTGGCCATATAATTTTAGTTCACAGTCACAGCTCTTCCTCTGCAGTTTAGTTTGCTATAATCTAGTTATCACATTTGGAGAAATCAAACAAACTGAGGTTCAGGTTTATTGTGTTTTGTAGAAGTATATGAAACATTACTGAGCACCATTTTTTTTTCTAAAAGTGGGATTATTGTTTATTTTCGAACAGCTTTTATATTCAGTATATTTGTGCATCAGACTATTACTGGTTATACTACAGTAGGTGAGCTCATCTGTATGAATGTAGATACTACTATACTGTAATTGTCTAACTACATTTTGCTGTCATTCTCTTGGTTCAAAGTGTATCTCGCTAAATCTTTCCTAATCCTGCCTAGACAGAAATAATTAGCATTATTTTTAATTTTGTTAAATATTTTAATTCCAAGCACCTGGTCCACATGGCGAAGACGGTGAAGTTCTCTGACGGCGATCTACCTCGGGCCACCCGGACCCTGACGTTCATCCAGAGCCAGCTCGCTGAGCTGACCAGAACCTGTGGCGACGTGCTGCAGGGCGGCCTGGTCAGCTGCAGCTACTTCCTGGAGCTGGAAAATAAACTGGAGAAGATTCTCCACGAGGTAAGTATTTCTCATCTTTGAGACGTTTTGTTTCCAGCTGATTCAAACATTTAAATCTTATTAACACTGATGATGATTTAGCCTACGCCAGCACTATGTGATGCAAAACAAGTGATCTTCTCTTTGTAATTTGCAACCTGTTTCTCCAAATAACAAAAATCCCAAAACCATTCTCACTGAAATGATGTTTTAAAGGGGACATATCATGAAAAACTCACTTTACAGTGCTCGTACACATACATTTGAGTATCTGGAGTACCTACCAACCCACAAACTACCTTTTTTAAAGGTGTACTATTTATATTATTTGTCTATTTATATATTTGCCTCACAAGCAGACTGGGTTTTTTCAGAAGGGGGTCTTAAAGAGACAGGCCCTAAAATGGAGCATTTCAGACAGAGGGTGAATGCAACTACGGGTATTTTAAAGACCCAGCAATGACATTTTGGTTTATGATAAAATTTGCAGTGCAACGCTTCATTAATATACACAGTGTTGTTACCCATCGTGGCAGAAAAAGAATGACTAAATAATGTGATTTAATCTTATTAATTTAATCATTGTAGTTGTACCTGTGCACTTCTGTTCATTTGGACTGCAAAACAATTTATGGTTGAAATATGATGATTTTTATAACTCCACTGAAGGTAAATTGAAATTTTAAGTATTACACAGTCCCACTGGATCCACTAAAAAAGGCTGGTTTGTCAAACTAAAAACAAGGCTGCTTTTCTGATGTAACTTTAGCTCAGTATACATTTTGCATTTCAACTTTTTTGTCGTTCCTGTGTTTGATTTAGACCCGCGCAGCCTGCAGGCCTCCTCCGATAAAACCGGTGAGGAGCGACTTTGACATCGGCAAATACATTGCCAAAGGTGCCTTTGGGTGAGTAAGACAGACTGCTGTCTTTGTGTTCACACTGACTCTTTGGATAGCGCAGAGAGTCCAGTCAAAGCAGAAAAGAGAGAGATGTGGTGTAGAGTTATTTTGCGCCATCTGGACAGTTTCTTTTCTGATACTCAGTCATAGAAGCTGCTCACGTTTCCTTTCCTCTCTTGTCCAGTACTGTAAACCTTGTGCGCCACAAGGAGACTCGTCGGGTTTTTGCCATGAAGCAAATCAAACCGCAGTACAAGGAACAGAGGGATGACGTCCTGCTGGAGCGGGACATCCTCGCCTTCCTTGACAGCCCTCTTGTCGTCTCCTTGTTTTGCTCATTTGAGACGAAGAACCACATGTACATGGTGATGGAGTATGTCGGAGGTAAGGAGGTTGCTTTTGGATCGGTCATACATGCATATACACTGTATCCACTGTACACATGTGACACACTCTGAGAAGACCTACACATAGCATCTGACCTGTTGTGTCTCTCGCTGATCTTGTAGGTGGGGATTTTGGCACCTTGCTGACATACAATAAGTGTTTCGCTGTATATGTGGCCCGCTTCTACGCTGCAGAGCTCGTGTTAGCACTGGAGTACATCCACAACCACGGCATCATCCACCGAGACCTCAAACCTGACAAGTAAGGCTTCGACCTGTCCCTTTGGAAGGGACATCTTCATAATCTCATAATTTATTATTTTTCCATGTCTGGTTTTAGGCCCTCCTTAGTTATTGTTACTACGCCTGTCATGCTTTTCATTATTGCATGGTACAGTTTACAACAACGTTGGTGGCAGATATACCGTTTGAGGTTTGAAATTTCTAGCCATCAAAATTGATGGTTGTTGGCTGGAAATTAGAAGCTGCTACTCTGTCGCTGGCAGATGTCTCAGCCGAAGCTAGCGAGCTAACAAAGCTAACGTAATTTCATGAGTTGGTTGAAAACACAGTCTCTGACTTTCTTTCTCTTTCCAACTGACCAGTTTTAAATCTAGAAGGGCACTCGGAGAGCGTAGACATCCACTGTTTATGATTTCTTTATACATTTAATTATTTGTAGATATAAACACTGTTTAAAGCCATTTCTTTGCTCTGATAATGTTGCTTTAGGAAACTCAAAGCCTGACAGAAGTGACATGCCTAGATATAGTTGCTTAGCTATGATTGGACAATCGCTGTTCAGGAGAAGGGTGTAACAAACCTCTTTTTAAGTTGGAGCTAAATTTACAGAGACTCTCCCAGTACTGATATTTTTACCCAATCTTTTGTAGCCCCCTTTAGCTTTGACGACAGGCATTTTCTCAGTCTTCAGTATTAATGTCTTCAGTATTAATCTACCATGTCAAAGTTTACACAATAATAACGGATTAATGCAAATTCACCTTAACAACACTAATGTCTTGAAGGCATTAAGACAAGTGATCTTCTGGATGTTGTACTGGGGTCAGTTTTAAAGACACAGTGAAAATACTGGTATCGTGATATTGAATCCGTCGGTACCAACCGTGTCATAGCTTTTTGCAAATACGGTTAAATACTTCTGCTGAATTTTGGCGAGAGGGTCAGACTGGCCCCTTGACCTCTGACCTCCAGATGTATGAATGTAAATGGGTTGTGTGGATAGCCACCAATCTCCCCTTTACAGACATGAGCACTTTATGATAATCACATGCAGTTTGGATCAAGTCATAGTCAAGTCAGCACACTGACACACTGACAGCTGCTGTTGCCTGTTGGGCTGCAGTTTGCATGTTATGATTGGAGCATATTTTTGATGCTAAAGTCAGTACCTGTGAGGATTTCTGGACAATATCTATCATTGTTTTGTGTTGTTCATTGATAACCAATAATAAATACACACCTACATTAGCATAAAGCAGCATATTTGTCCACTGTGTAGAGTAGTAGCCCACAAACCCCCAATGACTTTCCTGTTTGTCCTACTTGCTACTGAAGTGGACCAATCCTGTCATATAGTGTAACATGAGACATGTTCTGCTTCCCTCCATTGTAGTCTTCTGATCACAAACACGGGACACCTAACTGTGGCGGATTTCGGGCTGTCCAAGTCCGGGTCAGTGAACATGGCAGCCTGCCTGACTGAGGAAGCCTGTCGGCAAGTTGCCAGAGAGTTCACTGATGGAGAGGTTAGTCTCTTCTTTTCTTTTCTTTCTTTCTTCTTATTTAAACTTGTGTAAATCCTGTGTTATATGTATTTTCCTACTTCATTTTCTCCCACAGTGTTGCGGCACGCTTCCATATTTAGCCCCAGAGGTGATACTACGGACGGGCTACGGAAAGCCCGTAGACTGGTGGGCCGCAGGGATTATTCTGTACAAATTCCTGTTTGGCGTCACACCTTTCGGTTACAGGATCAAGGACTGGGTCAAGGATGCTCCGGAGGTCCGTCGCCGAGTGACCAAAGGTAGGAATCTTTAGCTCATTCATTATCTTCTCATCACATGCAACCTTTCTACACGTTTGTCACTCTAGCCGTTCTGAATGAATCTTTCTGTATTTTAAAAATGATTCAACATGTAGCTACTTTGTGATTTAACTTTAAAATCTGTCACAAAGTAGCTTTCATTTCTTGTTTCGTTTGAATTTGAGATTTACATTTTTACGCTAGGTTTATGATGTTTTCGTCTAAGAATTATGTCATTCGGTCCCTTTGGTGATGTCAATTAAATGTAAAGTCCTTGATCAGATCAACTGATATGTGCTTCTTTTCCAGATGAACTCTTGACACCAAATATAGACAATCCAGGGATACAGGCTGCCAACAGCCTCCTGCATCTTCTCTTGGATAAGAACTGTGAGACGCGTCTTGGTACAAGTAAGTGACAGCTTTACTAACGACAGACTGTATAAGAAACAGAGAAACTGTGTTTTATTGGAGTACTAAGTGGTGTCACGGTCAGACGTGAGCTACATATAAAGTGATAATGTCCATAGAGAGACTAGACCCTGAGAGATCCAGAGACCTTTGAGGGCAGTGTGGAATGTTTGGGTCAGGTATCAGGACCAACATGTGGAGATGTACAAACTAAATGTTGTTGTCATTTCTTCTCCAGGAGGAGCCTATGAGGTGAAAAGACACCCATTCTTCAAAGCTGTGGACTGGAGCGACCTCCTTAATCAGAGGCCTCCGTACGTCCCTAAACTGGACAATGAGGAGGACACACGCACCTTTAAAGGTAGGTGCCAACGCAGACACATTGACAAAGGCTGCGGACGAAAAGTCTTTTTCTCTGAGGAAGGTTCCTGACGGAGTGAAATGACCCCGAAGTATCTGAGTAGCAGCCGTGATGAGAGCTGCTCAGACTCTCTAAACGCTGAGGAAAGGTGCATCAGTGCTTCCTTTCTCATCTCCTTTAGCTTAGGACACACTGGAGCATCCTTTACCAAAGGAAAGGAGATAATGCCGTCCCACAATTCCTTGCAGCTGCAACATTTACAGTGACGCATCATTCTGCTGTTCATGAAAACAAACAATATGCTTATCTTGCATATTATCTTCATACAGTCGTATACTAATTGGGATTCATGTTGATGAATATGAGTGGCAAGTGACGACCATCTGGTTTCAATTTATTTTGAATTCTTCGACCGCAGCCAAATACTCCTGTCTGACATGAATAGTAGATAGTAGCAGTAGTAATAGCAGTTTTTTTCAGTGATTTTTAGGATAAATATGTACGTCAATATGTCTTTCCCGCGACTTAACTCATATTGGTTGTTTCAGAGTGCCCTCTTCTGCTGTCGGACACATCTCCTCACGGTGGTGATGTCCAGGATGGATCGACAGACTTCTGTTATGTTGCCTTCCGCTTCAAGGAGGTAGGCTACAGTTTTTCCTCCAGCTCCTCACCTCTCAATGCTGGTAGAGGCTGAATAAATCTGTTTCTCTCTATTGAATGAACAATGAATATAAATAACTGACAGTGGTTTTCTCTTAAAACTCCAGGAGTATGGCAGCCCCCTGCCCCTGTCCCCCCGCACGCTGATGAATCGGGACCTGCTGTCAGAACAGCCGGTCCACAGCGAGGCAGTGGAGGAGCAGGAACCCAACAGCCCCGAACCCGTCGAGGACGACTCCGGTGTGGACAGCCCCAAGGCCAACTCCAGTAGGGACAGCATAATGCGGCGAGTGAGGAGAAAACTGTTGTGGTTCCCTCGCAAGATCAGGAAGATGGTGTCCAAACCCAGGACATCTGCTGACCAGTTATCACTGTTCAAGATAGATGACCACTAGTTGTAATGTGTATATTTGTATATAATTTGTAAATAGAAAAATAAAAATTAAAAATAACAGTGGATGTAATGGAGCTTTTTGAACATAGCAATAAGACTAACTACTTTAGGTTGAGTGTGTGCTGATGATGATCATGTGATGATTGTTTAAGTTTAACAGTTTGAGTATGGATAATAAGCAGTTACAGCAGCTAAATGAAGCACTGCAATAGAATACTTTAAAAAAAACTAGATGATCGCATTTCCTGCAGAAAATGACAGCTGAAATTTATTGCAAAGCGTTGCTGAAAAGACAGAAATTTATAAGCTGAAATGCGGATAGACTTCTGGTTTAAGACCCGACTTGGTGCTCTGGTCCCCCTCCCTGAAGACGGTTTACATCACTGAGCTCACCGTGCCCCGGGAGGAGGCAGTGGATGAGGCCAATGAGCCGCTGAAGCTCAACATCGGGGCTGGAACACACAAATCCGCCCAGTGGAGGTCCGGTTCAGAGTTTTTGTGGCAGCATCTACCACCAAACCCTTGAGGGACCTGGGATTCAGGGGCCAGAGCCAGCGCTCAGCCATCAAAGGTGCATCGGAAGCAACAGAAAGAAGCAGCCAAAAGGTCAAGCCTAAAAGGCAATTGTTTTTCTGCTAACTGGGCGTGGGATGCAAGCTGAGGTTTGATCAGCCCGTTGGTGAGGGTGTATAGTGTTAAAGGCCCAAACACCCCGATGATCTGAAGAAACACTAGTGAAGATGCATCCCAAAAATCTCCAACACAATTTACTGTTCGCCAATGAACTTTGCACAAAGGATGTTAAGGTCTCGTCGGTTTTGAATCTAGAAAGTAATCTTTGGATGGAATAAGCCTTTACAAGTATAAGTGTGGGACAGGAAGTAGTATTTGGGTAGAATTAACTTTTATTTTGAAACATTAGGCCCATCCCTAGTTTCCTGTTCACATACAGTGAGAGTTAGGTCTTTTATTGATGAGGGCCCCTATCGTTTTCCTAATTATTAATATCATTATTATTATTATTATTATTATTATTATATTGTGTCTTTGAGCAGAAAAACAAGGTGCTTGGGCTATTCAAAACATCTTGAAAATTGGCACCCTTATCAGAAGTGCGTGAAATCAGATTTTGACATTGGTCCCATTGTCGGATGTAGCAAATTGGCTTCGTAGCGCCCCCTAATGATTTCACCGGTGGCATATTTCACCTAGATGGGTGAGTCTGCCCCAAACTTGACCTACTTCATAACAGTCCAGGCCTGAAAACATCTGAAAACATCTACATGGCAATATTGATTTGACGTCATAGCGTCACCTCCTGGCAACAGGAAATCAGTGTTATGTGACAACAATGATCCAATTCATATGAGATTTACATTTTGTGATCCACACTGGACAATGTGAAACACAATGTATGTTTACATTGTGTTTCAACAGCAGGGATGATGGGCTGCATGGTGCTGCAGTGGTTAGCACTGTTGCCTCACAGAAAGAGGCTCACAGGTTCAAATTCAGCTTGGGGCTCTTCTGTGTGGAGTTTGCATCTTCTCACCGTTAATTGGTGACTCTAAATTGTAGGTATGAATGTGACAATGAATGGTTTTGTGTCAGCTCTGCGATGGACTGGCGACCTGTCCGGGGTGAACCCCGCCTTCACCCACTGTCAGCTGGGATCGGCTCCAGCCCCCCTGTGATCCCAGATGGGATAAGCAGTTGCAGAAGGATGGATGGATGGGTTGATGCAAAATATGAATAGCCATGTAACACTTAAAAGACCTGTTGTTTTTCTTTTTTTTTTAATTTAGCCCCTTCAGATGTGATAAAAAGACAAAAAGTAGATATAGAAAAAATAGATATATGCATCTGCTCCATTTGCTCAACTGCTCATATGCCTATGCCTCCATCAATCTTACATCAAAAAAGTACAAATGCAAATTCTGCTTTTGTTTTTATTTATTTATTTATTTATTTGTTTTCAGCAGTTTAGGTTAAATATGAGCACCACTTTTCAGTGGCAGAAGCTGAACATTTCAACCATTTTGCCCACAAACTACTTTTCACTGACTCAGTCACATCAGTTCAGGTGTCTGCTGACTCAGGTTTGTCTACTTCCTCTAATTTCTCCGAGGTGGTCTCTAGCTCTCCTGTCAGCTCCGCTCTCTTTATCCATCCATGGTCAGCTCCATGGGGGCCGTTGGAATGCATTTAACATAAATGTCAGTATGTGGGTGCTCTTCAGTGATAGCGTCAGCTCATTTGACCACGGAGATGAGAGCGACGGCCGGCCGGGCCGCACGTTGTCGCCATAGGACACCGTTTCCTGTCCGTGACAGAGGTAGCATGCAGCTTTAGCCGTGATGTCTAGCTCTGCTTTTCCTGCAATGTGTGAAACCCAAAGTGTTTCCATCCTTTACTGGACGTGTAGTGTTTACCACGCTGGATTTAAAACGGCTAGCAGCTTCTCCACAGTCCTTATTTTGAGGTTATTACACCTCCCCGTCAGTAGATGGCGCCCTGGTGCTGCTGTAGATCTTTTAAGGGAGACTGTAACTACGTGCTCTGCTCACGCGCAGCTCACAAATAAGCGAGCTGTGGTTGAGACAAGAAGCTAGCTTTGGTCTTTCTCCCTATTGATCTACAGGTACTGCAAAACTCATTTTTCAATGTTTATGTTGTACCAGCAGCTAATGTGAATGTTATATAAATCGTCTGTAATGTTGTAAGAAGATGTTGACATGTTTCAGAAGTGTAGCGGGTTTACTATGTTGCTAAATGCTACGAAGGAGATCGCCATTTTTAGCAGTTGCGTCCGTGAACTTTAGTTTTACACAGTAGTTTTGTAAGTGTGATAAACTGATATGAAGTGGCATAATGTTCAGTAGAGTTAGAAAATAAGTTGCAAATGTTCCTAAAAAGTATTAGCCAGCCAACAGTGTGTAAAGACGGTGGTTGTATTCTAACACTTTGTTAATGTGTCATGGGCAAAGCACCTTAGCGCTGCTGTGAAGTGCCAGTTAGGAGAATATGTATAATGCGATAATGCGATAGTGCTTGATACGTGTTAAAGGGACTGTATATGTTAATATGTGAATGAAGATACTGTATGAAATTGTGGAGAAATAAGCCCTTGCTGCCGGTCCAGATACCCCCTAGGTCTGGCGCTGGTAACACCTCCAGCAAATTTATCGATTTCGGCATTAAAAAGATTGCCATTCATATGAAGTTAGTCAGGTATTATTTTAAATGTCCTGCATGTGTGTAAAGCTATAAGAAATGAACCGTTGTATTGGCATGTTTGGTCACTCCTTGACTTCTGGCCTGTAGGACCTGAACAACATGGAGCGAGTCTTCTGGCTGCTGATGGGCAAAGATGGCGCTTCGGTGCAGAACCTGATGGAGGTGTTTGGAGAATCTCACAGACACTCTCTGCTGGAAAAGCACCGCAAACTATTACCAATCATTTACTAAATCTTGACAATACTTTCAGGCATGCTTATCTCCTATGTGTCTGGTGAGACCGACCCCCCACCCTGGTACCTTTATGATTATTCCCTCTGTTGTACTTCTAGTTGTCACAAGTTTTATCAACTGGAGCAGTGACCGATGAAGGGATCCTGGACGTCATGAGGAGATGCTGGCAGGAAAACCATCATGTCCTGTGGCATCATTACCACTGTCCTCACAGTCCCAGGCTCAACAGGTGAAGCATACTGTATTCACCTGTGTAACCACATACACACCACACATTTCCGACTTCAATGCAAGACATGAACCAGCAGGGTGTCTGAGGTCGTATAGCCTCGAGGAGGACGTTTAACCGAAGGAATGATCTAAACGTGGAAAGCAGACCAGAAGAAAAAACAAGCGTTTTAGAAAAGCTCAAAAACAAAATTAATTCTTAAATACTTTAGACCGGTCACACAACAGGGGCTGCTGTTCAAACAGCAGCCATGCCAGCAGCTTTGTGAGGCTGTATTTACCATAGACGTATAAACATAGACGTCGCTTCAGCCCATTGCAGCGATACGTCAGCGTGGCCGCCACACTGGACCTGTCCAGACTTATCTGTAACCCTGTACTAGTGAACGAGGGAGCTGCCATTTCTCTGGATAAAAAGCACTTTAACGTCTATATTTCCCAACTGATTTCAATGAATCGTTATTATATTAAAGGGTTTATGATGTACATGGTGTAGAAAAATCAAGTTTAGTCTCCGGTTAGCATCTGGATAGTTAAGCTCTAATCGCTGCTAGATGCTCAGGAGACAAGTGTGTCTTGTAGGCTGACATGAACTGAATCACTTGTGTAATAGAAGATAATTATTTTATCATCAGGAACTGTTAAGACTCACGTTTGTCGAGTGTGACTTTGGCTCATTTTCCTTGTTCAAGGTTAATACTTGTAGAGAGGTCCCTGTATAATGCCATATAATGATGAAATATATAAAATAAATAAAAATGTCATAAATAAATAACGATAATAAATAATATAGTATAATAATGTTAGGTATCTGAATTTAATGGAGTAATAGTGATAATACAGCAACTATGAAACCGAAATAATCTGATAACACTTGTAAAGCTTGACGTCATCAGTTTTATTGTTTGCAATATTAGACGCATCATTTTTATCATATATCGGACATAAACATGATATGTAAGACATGAACATCAATAAGTTAACATTAACTCATTGGTTAGCTAACAATACCGAATGTTAGCTCTTATCTGATGTTACAGAAACAAACTTATTGTAAAGATGTAACATAAACTTGATGCAACAAAAACAGTTGAGAATTTGAAAAATGCTTTGAGGAAAATATGATATGATCTAGTTTTAATAACCTATAATGATGGAACCCCACCATACTGAAGGGCAGACCTGTGATCCATAAACCGGAAGCAGTGACGTTAATGTATTTAACAGTTTTCCACAAAAGTAATATCATAGCATTACTCCTCATGGATCATAAACTTTTGATTATAAAACGACTCATTGAAATCGGTTGAAAATGCAATGTTATAGTGCTTTTTATCCAGCAAAACGGCAGCGCCCTCGTTCACTTATATCTGGGTTACAGGCCAGTCTAGCCAGGTCCAATATGGCCCCAACATTGATGTACGATCCAGGAGTCAATGCGGTGTTCATGTACTAGGGATGGGAACAGTGCGAGTAAAAATACGAACCGCTCGGTTCTCTAGTCACAATTCAGTTTGTGTATGTATTGTTAGGTTTGTTTGAAATAGGTTATGAGGCCGATTGTGTGTTTTTTTTTTTTCATCATATATTGTCACACTAGAAATCAAGGCCTATGGAAAGAGGCTGGGACACAACTAAAACACAACCAAAGCATAAGGGATGTTTCTATTGAAAGATATGCAGCCTGATGCAGTCGTGGAGGACGCTGGATGTCAGCATACGATGAGGCTACTTGAGCCACGCTGTAATATGTCGTCTGGCAGACACATAAGCTACGCAGTACTTCCTGAACTGTCCAACACAGACCACGTAGCTCTGACTACAGACGGACAGACCGAACCCAAAACCGGCACCGCAAACCGGGATTTGAACCAAACCGTGAATTTTATGAACCATCACACCCCTACTATGTATATACGCACAAAAAAATATTTAATACAATTTCTGAAGCCTTTTATGCATCCAAACTTTTCTTTTTCATTTTTCCTCATGTCCCAAAACTGTGGTGTTGAGATGCGTAAAACAATTATTACATTAACATTATTTCAAATGAAACTGTTTGATAGTCACATTATTATACACATATTAAAATGGTTTTATATTGTTTATACAAAGCATTGTTATTTGAGCAAATGCCACATAGTTTCTTGTTTTTATAAGATAAGATAAGATAATATTCCTGTATTGGTCTCATAGTGGAGAACATGGCAACAAATCATGGCAACAAGCTGAGTTTTGTTGATTCACAGGAGCCAATCAGAGTCCTTGAATTTTTTGAATTTACAGGAGAGTTTTGAAACTCCTGGAGGTGGTTTGTTTACATCATTTGGAGACCTGCAGCACAGAGGACAGACAGACACACATCAATTGACTCAGCAGCCTCAGTTAAGTGGTTAAAACTGACTGGTGGATTTTGCGTTGTCAGCTTGTATTGACTGTTTCTCTGCTATTATCGTTAGCAAAAAGATCCTGTATCTTGAGAACTGTATGTATTTATTTCCTTTTATTAACACTTTATTTTAGCATTTTAAAGTTGATATCCCATAAAAAAAGTTGATTATCATCTGATAAATGGACAGTGTATAGACTTATTTGGCCATATAATTTTAGTTCACAGTCACAGCTCTTCCTCTGCAGTTTAGTTTGCTATAATCTAGTTATCACATTTGGAGAAATCAAACAAACTGAGGTTCAGGTTTATTGTGTTTTGTAGAAGTATATGAAACATTACTGAGCACCATTTTTTTTTCTAAAAGTGGGATTATTGTTTATTTTCGAACAGCTTTTATATTCAGTATATTTGTGCATCAGACTATTACTGGTTATACTACAGTAGGTGAGCTCATCTGTATGAATGTAGATACTACTATACTGTAATTGTCTAACTACATTTTGCTGTCATTCTCTTGGTTCAAAGTGTATCTCGCTAAATCTTTCCTAATCCTGCCTAGACAGAAATAATTAGCATTATTTTTAATTTTGTTAAATATTTTAATTCCAAGCACCTGGTCCACATGGCGAAGACGGTGAAGTTCTCTGACGGCGATCTACCTCGGGCCACCCGGACCCTGACGTTCATCCAGAGCCAGCTCGCTGAGCTGACCAGAACCTGTGGCGACGTGCTGCAGGGCGGCCTGGTCAGCTGCAGCTACTTCCTGGAGCTGGAAAATAAACTGGAGAAGATTCTCCACGAGGTAAGTATTTCTCATCTTTGAGACGTTTTGTTTCCAGCTGATTCAAACATTTAAATCTTATTAACACTGATGATGATTTAGCCTACGCCAGCACTATGTGATGCAAAACAAGTGATCTTCTCTTTGTAATTTGCAACCTGTTTCTCCAAATAACAAAAATCCCAAAACCATTCTCACTGAAATGATGTTTTAAAGGGGACATATCATGAAAAACTCACTTTACAGTGCTCGTACACATACATTTGAGTATCTGGAGTACCTACCAACCCACAAACTACCTTTTTTAAAGGTGTACTATTTATATTATTTGTCTATTTATATATTTGCCTCACAAGCAGACTGGGTTTTTTCAGAAGGGGGTCTTAAAGAGACAGGCCCTAAAATGGAGCATTTCAGACAGAGGGTGAATGCAACTACGGGTATTTTAAAGACCCAGCAATGACATTTTGGTTTATGATAAAATTTGCAGTGCAAAGCTTCATTAATATACACAGTGTTGTTACCCATCGTGGCATAAAAAGAATGACTAAATAATGTGATTTAATCTTCTTAATTTAATCATTGTAGTTTTACCTGTTCACTTCTATTCATTTGGACTGCAAAACAATTTATGGTTGAAATATGATGATTTTTATAACTCCACTGAAGGTAAATTGAAATTTTAAGTATTACACAGTCCCACTGGATCCACTAAAAAAGGCTGGTTTGTCAAACTAAAAACAAGGCTGCTTTTCTGATGTAACTTTAGCTCAGTATACATTTTGCATTTCAACTTTTTTGTCGTTCCTGTGTTTGATTTAGACCCGCGCAGCCTGCAGGCCTCCTCCGATAAAGCCGGTGAGGAGCGACTTTGACATCGGCAAATACATTGCCAAAGGTGCCTTTGGGTGAGTAAGACAGACTGCTGTCTTTGTGTTCACACTGACTCTTTGGATAGCGCAGAGAGTCCAGTCAAAGCAGAAAAGAGAGAGATGTGGTGTAGAGTTATTTTGCTCCATCTGGACAGTTTCTTTTCTGATACTCAGTCATAGAAGCTGCTCACGTTTCCTTTCCTCTCTTGTCCAGTACTGTAAACCTTGTGCGCCACAAGGAGACTCGTCGGGTTTTTGCCATGAAGCAAATCAAACCGCAGTACAAGGAACAGAGGGATGACGTCCTGCTGGAGCGGGACATCCTCGCCTTCCTTGACAGCCCTCTTGTCGTCTCCTTGTTTTGCTCATTTGAGACGAAGAACCACATGTACATGGTGATGGAGTATGTCGGAGGTAAGGAGGTTGCTTTTGGATCGGTCATACATGCATATACACTGTATCCACTGTACACATGTGACACACTCTGAGAAGACCTACACATAGCATCTGACCTGTTGTGTCTCTCGCTGATCTTGTAGGTGGGGATTTTGGCACCTTGCTGACATACAATAAGTGTTTCGCTGTATATGTGGCCCGCTTCTACGCTGCAGAGCTCGTGTTAGCACTGGAGTACATCCACAACCACGGCATCATCCACCGAGACCTCAAACCTGACAAGTAAGGCTTCGACCTGTCCCTTTGGAAGGGACATCTTCATAATCTCATAATTTATTGTTTTTCCATGTCTGGTTTTAGGCCCTCCTTAGTTATTGTTACTACGCCTGTCATGCTTTTCATTATTGCATGGTACAGTTTACAACAACGTTGGTGGCAGATATACCATTTGAGGTTTGAAATTTCTAGCCATCAAAATTGATGGTTGTTGGCTGGAAATTAGAAGCTGCTACTCTGTCGCTGGCAGATGTCTCAGCCGAAGCTAGCGAGCTAACAAAGCTAACGTAATTTTAATGAGTTGGTTGAAAACACAGTCTCTGACTTTCTTTCTCTTTCCAACTGACCAGTTTTAAATCTAGAAGGGCACTCGGAGAGCGTAGACATCCACTGTTTATGATTTCTTTATACATTTAATTATTTGTAGATATAAACACTGTTTAAAGCCATTTCTTTGCTCTGATAATGTTGCTTTAGGAAACTCAAAGCCTGACAGAAGTGACATGCCTAGATATAGTTGCTTAGCTATGATTGGACAATCGCTGTTCAGGAGAAGGGTGTAACAAACCTCTTTTTAAGTTGGAGCTAAATTTACAGAAACTCTCCCAGTACTGATATTTTTACCCAATCTTTTGTAGCCCCCTTTAGCTTTGACGACAGGCATTTTCTCAGTCTTCAGTATTAATGTCTTCAGTATTAATCTACCATGTCAAAGTTTACACAATAATAACGGATTAATGCAAATTCACCTTAACAACACTAATGTCTTGAAGGCATTAAGACAACTGATCTTCTGGATGTTGTACTGGGGTCAGTTTTAAAGACACAGTGAAAATACTGGTATCGTGATATTGAATCCGTCGGTACCAACCGTGTCATAGATTTTTGCAAATAAGGTTAAATACTTCTGCTGAATTTTGGCGAGAGGGTCAGACTGGCCCCTTGACCTCTGACCTCCAGATGTATGAATGTAAATGGGTTGTGTGGATAGCCACCAATCTCCCCTTTACAGACATGAGCACTTTATGATAATCACATGCAGTTTGGATCAAGTCATAGTCAAGTCAGCACACTGACACACTGACAACTGCTGTTGCCTGTTGGGCTGCAGTTTGCATGTTATGATTGGAGCATATTTTTGATGCTAAAGTCAGTACCTGTGAGGATTTCTGGACAATATCTATCATTGTTTTGTGTTGTTCATTGATAACCAATAATAAATACACACCTACATTAGCATAAAGCAGCATATTTGTCCACTGTGTAGAGTAGTAGCCCACAAACCCCCAATGACTTTCCTGTTTGTCCTACTTGCTACTGAAGTGGACCAATCCTGTCATATAGTGTAACATGAGACATGTTCTGCTTCCCTCCATTGTAGTCTTCTGATCACAAACACGGGACACCTAACTGTGGCGGATTTCGGGCTGTCCAAGTCCGGGTCAGTGAACATGGCAGCCTGCCTGACTGAGGAAGCCTGTCGGCAAGTTGCCAGAGAGTTCACTGATGGAGAGGTTAGTCTCTTCTTTTCTTTTCTTTCTTTCTTCTTATTTAAACTTGTGTAAATCCTGTGTTATATGTATTTTCCTACTTCATTTTCTCCCACAGTGTTGCGGCACGCTTCCATATTTAGCCCCAGAGGTGATACTACGGACGGGCTACGGAAAGCCCGTAGACTGGTGGGCCGCAGGGATTATTCTGTACAAATTCCTGTTTGGCGTCACACCTTTCGGTTACAGGATCAAGGACTGGGTCAAGGATGCTCCGGAGGTCCGTCGCCGAGTGACCAAAGGTAGGAATCTTTAGCTCATTCATTATCTTCTCATCACATGCAACCTTTCTACACGTTTGTCACTCTAGCCGTTCTGAATGAATCTTTCTGTATTTTAAAAATGATTCAACATGTAGCTACTTTGTGATTTAACTTTAAAATCTGTCACAAAGTAGCTTTCATTTCTTGTTTCGTTTGAATTTGAGATTTACATTTTTACGCTAGGTTTATGATGTTTTCGTCTAAGAATTATGTCATTCGGTCCCTTTGGTGATGTCAATTAAATGTAAAGTCCTTGATCAGATCAACTGATATGTGCTTCTTTTCCAGATGAACTCTTGACACCAAATATAGACAATCCAGGGATACAGGCTGCCAACAGCCTCCTGCATCTTCTCTTGGATAAGAACTGTGAGACGCGTCTTGGTACAAGTAAGTGACAGCTTTACTAACGACAGACTGTATAAGAAACAGAGAAACTGTGTTTTATTGGAGTACTAAGTGGTGTCACGGTCAGACGTGAGCTACATATAAAGTGATAATGTCCATAGAGAGACTAGACCCTGAGAGATCCAGAGACCTTTGAGGGCAGTGTGGAATGTTTGGGTCAGGTATCAGGACCAACATGTGGAGATGTACAAACTAAATGTTGTTGTCATTTCTTCTCCAGGAGGAGCCTATGAGGTGAAAAGACACCCATTCTTCAAAGCTGTGGACTGGAGCGACCTCCTTAATCAGAGGCCTCCGTACGTCCCTAAACTGGACAATGAGGAGGACACACGCACCTTTAAAGGTAGGTGCCAACGCAGACACATTGACAAAGGCTGCGGACGAAAAGTCTTTTTCTCTGAGGAAGGTTCCTGACGGAGTGAAATGACCCCGAAGTATCTGAGTAGCAGCCGTGATGAGAGCTGCTCAGACTCTCTAAACGCTGAGGAAAGGTGCATCAGTGCTTCCTTTCTCATCTCCTTTAGCTTAGGACACACTGGAGCATCCTTTACCAAAGGAAAGGAGATAATGCCGTCCCACAATTCCTTGCAGCTGCAACATTTACAGTGACGCATCATTCTGCTGTTCATGAAAACAAACAATATGCTTATCTTGCATATTATCTTCATACAGTCGTATACTAATTGGGATTCATGTTGATGAATATGAGTGGCAAGTGACGACCATCTGGTTTCAATTTATTTTGAATTCTTCGACCGCAGCCAAATACTCCTGTCTGACATGAATAGTAGATAGTAGCAGTAGTAATAGCAGTTTTTTTCAGTGATGTTTGGTGTGAATTTTAGGATAAATATGTACGTCAATATGTCTTTCCCGCGACTTAACTCATATTGGTTGTTTCAGAGTGCCCTCTTCTGCTGTCGGACACATCTCCTCACGGTGGTGATGTCCAGGATGGATCGACAGACTTCTGTTATGTTGCCTTCCGCTTCAAGGAGGTAGGCTACAGTTTTTCCTCCAGCTCCTCACCTCTCAATGCTGGTAGAGGCTGAATAAATCTGTTTCTCTCTATTGAATGAACAATGAATATAAATAACTGACAGTGGTTTTCTCTTAAAACTCCAGGAGTACGGCAGCCCCCTGCCCCTGTCCCCCCGCACGCTGATGAATCGGGACCTGCTGTCAGAACAGCCGGTCCACAGCGAGGCAGTGGAGGAGCAGGAACCCAACAGCCCCGAACCCGTCGAGGACGACTCCGGTGTGGACAGCCCCAAGGCCAACTCCAGTAGGGACAGCATAATGCGGCGAGTGAGGAGAAAACTGTTGTGGTTCCCTCGCAAGATCAGGAAGATGGTGTCCAAACCCAGGACATCTGCTGACCAGTTATCACTGTTCAAGATAGATGACCACTAGTTGTAATGTGTATATTTGTATATAATTTGTAAATAGAAAAATAAAAATTAAAAATAACAGTGGATGTAATGGAGCTTTTTGAACATAGCAATAAGACTAACTACTTTAGGTTGAGTGTGTGCTGATGATGATCATGTGATGATTGTTTAAGTTTAACAGTTTGAGTATGGATAATAAGCAGTTACAGCAGCTAAATGAAGCACTGCAATAGAATACTTTAAAAAAAAACTAGATGATCGCATTTCCTGCAGAAAATGACAGCTGAAATTTATTGCAAAGCGTTGCTGAAAAGACAGAAATTTATAAGCTGAAATGCGGATAGACTTCTGGTTTAAGACCCGACTTGGTGCTCTGGTCCCCCTCCCTGAAGACGGTTTACATCACTGAGCTCACCGTGCCCCGGGAGGAGGCAGTGGATGAGGCCAATGAGCCGCTGAAGCTCAACATCGGGGCTGGAACACACAAATCCGCCCAGTGGAGGTCCGGTTCAGAGTTTTTGTGGCAGCATCTACCACCAAACCCTTGAGGGACCTGGGATTCAGGGGCCAGAGCCAGCGCTCAGCCATCAAAGGTGCATCGGAAGCAACAGAAAGAAGCAGCCAAAAGGTCAAGCCTAAAAGGCAATTGTTTTTCTGCTAACTGGGCGTGGGATGCAAGCTGAGGTTTGATCAGCCCGTTGGTGAGGGTGTATAGTGTTAAAGGCCCAAACACCCCGATGATCTGAAGAAACACTACTGAAGATGCATCCCAAAAATCTCCAACACAATTTACTGTTCACCAATGAACTTTGCACAAAGGATGTTAAGGTCTCGTCGGTTTTGAATCTAGAAAGTAATCTTTGGATGGAATAAGCCTTTACAAGTATAAGTGTGGGACAGGAAGTAGTATTTGGGTAGAATTAACTTTTATTTTGAAACATTAGGCCCATCCCTAGTTTCCTGTTCACATACAGTGAGAGTTAGGTCTTTTATTGATGAGGGCCCCTATCGTTTTCCTAATTATTAATTCATTATTATTATTATTATTATTATTATTATATTGTGTCTTTGAGCAGAAAAACAAGGTGCTTGGGCTATTCAAAACATCTTGAAAATTGGCACACTTGTCAGAAGTGCGTGAAATCAGATTTTGACATTGGTCCCATTGTCGGATGTAGCAAATTGGCTTCGTAGCGCCCCCTAATGATTTCACCGGTGGCATATTTCACCTAGATGGGTGAGTCTGCCCCAAACTTGACCTACTTCATAACAGTCCAGGCCTGAAAACATCTGAAAACATCTACATGGCAATATTGATTTGACGTCATAGCGTCACCTCCTGGCAACAGGAAATCAGTGTTATGTGACAACAATGATCCAATTCATATGAGATTTACATTTTGTGATCCACACTGGACAATGTGAAACACAATGTATGTTTACATTGTGTTTCAACAACAGGGATGATGGGCTGCATGGTGCTGCAGTGGTTAGCACTGTTGCCTCACAGAAAGAGGCTCACAGGTTCAAATTCAGCTTGGGGCTCTTCTGTGTGGAGTTTGCATCTTCTCACCGTTAATTGGTGACTCTAAATTGTAGGTATGAATGTGACAATGAATGGTTTTGTGTCAGCTCTGCGATGGACTGGCGACCTGTCCGGGGTGAACCCCGCCTTCACCCACTGTCAGCTGGGATCGGCTCCAGCCCCCCTGTGATCCCAGATGGGATAAGCAGTTGCAGAAGGATGGATGGATGGGTTGATGCAAAATATGAATAGCCATGTAACACTTAAAAGACCTGTTGTTTTTCTTTTTTTTTAATTTAGCCCCTTCAGATGTGATAAAAAGACAAAAAGTAGATATAGAAAAAATAGATATATGCATCTGCTCCATTTGCTCAACTGCTCATATGCCTATGCCTCCATCAATCTTACATCAAAAAAGTACAAATGCAAATTCTGCTTTTGTTTTTATTTATTTATTTATTTATTTTTTTGTTTTCAGCAGTTTAGGTTAAATATGAGCACCACTTTTCAGTGGCAGAAGCTGAACATTTCAACCATTTTGCCCACAAACTACTTTTCACTGACTCAGTCACATCAGTTCAGGTGTCTGCTGACTCAGGTTTGTCTACTTCCTCTAATTTCTCCGAGGTGGTCTCTAGCTCTCCTGTCAGCTCCGCTCTCTTTATCCATCCATGGTCAGCTCCATGGGGGCCGTTGGAATGCATTTAACATAAATGTCAGTATCTGGGTGCTCTTCAGTGATAGCGTCAGCTCATTTGACCACGGAGATGAGAGCGACGGCCGGCCGGGCCGCACGTTGTCGCCATACGACACCGTTTCCTGTCCGTGACAGAGGTAGCATGCAGCTTTTGCCGGGATGTCTTGCCCTGCTTTTCCTTCAATGTGTGAAACCCAAAGTGTTTCCATCCTTTACTGGACGTGTAGTGTTTACCACGCTGGATTTAAAACGGCTAGCAGCTTCTCCACAGTCCTTATTTTGAGGTTATTACACCTCCCCGTCAGTAGATGGCGCCCTGGTGCTGCTGTAGATCTTTTAAGGGAGACTGTAACTACGTGCTCTGCTCACGCGCAGCTCACAAATAAGCGAGCTGTGGCTGAGACAAGAAGCTAGCTTTGGTCTTTCTCCCTATTGATCTACAGGTACTGCAAAACTCATTTTTCAATGTTTATGTTGTACCAGCAGCTAATGTGAATGTTATATAAATCGTCTGCTAATGTTGTAAGAAGATGTTGACATGTTTGAGAAGTGTAGCGGGTTTACTATGTTGCTAAATGCTACGAAGGAGATCGCCATTTTTAGCAGTTGCGTCCGTGAACTTTAGTTTTACACAGTAGTTTTGTAAGTGTGATAAACTGATATGAAGTGGCATAATGTTCAGTAGAGTTAGAAAATAAGTTGCAAATGTTCCTAAAAAGTATTAGCCAGCCAACAGTGTGTAAAGACGGTGGTTGTATTCTAACACTTGTTAATGTGTCATGGGCAAAGCACCTTAGCGCTGCTGTGAAGTGCCAGTTAGGAGAATATGTATAATGCGATAATGCGATAGTGCTTGATACGTGTTAAAGGGACTGTATATGTTAATATGTGAATGAAGATACTGTATGAAATTGTGGAGAAATAAAACCCCCCCCCCCTAGCCCTCGCTGCCGGTCCAGATACCCCCTAGGTCTGGCGCTGGTAACACCTCCAGCAAATTTATCGATTTCGGCATTAAAAAAATTGCCATTCATATGAAGTTAGTCAGGTATTATTTTAAATGTCCTGCATGTGTGTAAAGCTATAAGAAATGAACCGTTGTATTGGCATGTTTGGTCACTCCTTGACTTCTGGCCTGTAGGACCTGAACAACATGGAGCGAGTCTTCTGGCTGCTGATGGGCAAAGATGGCGCTTCGGTGCAGAACCTGATGGAGGTGTTTGGAGAATCTCACAGACACTCTCTGCTGGAAAAGCACCGCAAACTAGTACCAATCATTTACTAAATCTACACAATACTTTCAGGCATGCTTATCTCCTATGTGTCTGGTGAGACCGACCCCCCACCCTGGTACCTTTATGATTATTCCCTCTGTTTTACTTCTAGTTGTCACAAGTTTTATCAACTGGAGCAGTGACCGATGAAGGGATCCTGGACGTCATGAGGAGATGCTGGCAGGAAAACCATCATGTCCTGTGGCATCATCACCACTGTCCTCACAGTCCCAGGCTCAACAGGTGAAGCATACTGTATTCACCTGTGTAACCACATACACACCACACATTTCCGACTTCAATGCAAGACATGAACCAGCAGGGTGTCTGAGGTTGTATAGCCTCGAGGAGGACGTTTAACCGAAGGAATGATCTAAACGTGGAAAGCAGACCAGAAGAAGAAACAAGCCTTTTAGAAAAGCTCAAAAACAAAATTAATTCTTAAATATTTTAGACCGGTCACACAACAGGGGCTGCTGTTCAAACAGCAGCCATGCCAGCAGCTTTGTGAGGCTGTATTTACCATAGACGTATAAACATAGACGTCGCTTCAGCCCATTGCAGCGATACGTCAGCGTGGCCGCCACACTGGACCTGTCCAGACTTATCTGTAACCCTGTACTAGTGAACGAGGGAGCTGCCATTTCTCTGGATAAAAAGCACTTTAACGTCTATATTTCCCAACTGATTTCAATGAATCGTTATTATATTAAAGGGTTTATGATGTACATGGTGTAGAAAAATCAAGTTTAGTCTCCGGTTAGCATCTGGATAGTTAAGCTCTAATCGCTGCTAGATGCTCAGGAGACAAGTGTGTCTTGTAGGCTGACATGAACTGAATCACTTGTGTAATAGAAGATAATTATTTTATCATCAGGAACTGTTAAGACTCACGTTTGTCGAGTGTGACTTTGGCTCATTTTCCTTGTTCAAGGTTAATACTTGTAGAGAGGTCCCTGTATAATGCCATATAATGATGAAATATATAAAATAAATAAAAATGTCATAAATAAATAACGATAATAAATAATATAGTATAATAATGTTAGGTATCTGAATTTAATGGAGTAATAGTGATAATACAGCAACTATGAAACCGAAATAATCTGATAACACTTGTAAAGCTTGACGTCATCAGTTTTATTGTTTGCAATATTAGACGCATCATTTTTATTATATATCGGACATAAACATGATATGTAAGACATGAACATCAATAAGTTAACATTAACTCATTGGTTAGCTAACAATACCGAATGTTAGCTCTTATCTGATGTTACAGAAACAAACTTATTGTAAAGATGTAACATAAACTTGATGCAACAAAAACAGTTGAGAATTTGAAAAATGCTTTGAGGAAAATATGATATGATCTAGTTTTAATAACCTATAATGATGGAACCCCACCATACTGAAGGGCAGACCTGTGATCCATAAACCGGAAGCAGTGACGTTAATGTATTTAACAGTTTTCCACAAAAGTAATATCATAGCATTACTCCTCATGGATCATAAACTTTTGATTATAAAACGACTCATTGAAATCGGTTGAAAATGCAATGTTATAGTGCTTTTTATCCAGCAAAACGGCAGCGCCCTCGTTCACTTATATCTGGGTTACAGGCCAGTCTAGCCAGGTCCAATATGGCCCCAACGTTGATGTACGATCCAGGAGTCAATGCGGTGTTCATGTACTAGGGATGGGAACAGTGCGAGTAAAAATACAAACCGCTCGGTTCTCTAGTCACAATTCAGTTTGTGTATGTATTGTTAGGTTTGTTTGAAATAGGTTATGAGGCCGATTGTGTGTTTTTTTTTTTCATCATATATTGTCACACTAGAAATCAAGGCCTATGGAAAGAGGCTGGGACACAACTAAAACACAACCAAAGCATAAGGGATGTTTCTATTGAAAGATATGCAGCCTGATGCAGTCGTGGAGGACGCTGGATGTCAGCATACGATGAGGCTACTTGAGCCGCGCTGTAATATGTCGTCTGGCAGACACATAAGCTACGCAGTACTTCCTGAACTGTCCAACACAGACCACGTAGCTCTGACTACAGACGGACAGACCGAACCCAAAACCGGGACCGCAAACCGGGATTTGAACCGAACCGTGAATTTTATGAACCATCACACCCCTACTATGTATATACGCACAAAAAAAATATTTAATACAATTTCTGAAGCCTTTTATGCATCCAAACTTTTCTTTTTCATTTTTCCTCATGTCCCAAAACTGTGGTGTTGAGATGCGTAAAACAATTATTACATTAACATTATTTCAAATGAAACTGTTTGATAGTCACATTATTATACACATATTAAAATGGTTTTATATTGTTTATACAAAGCATTGTTATTTGAGCAAATGCCACATAGTTTCTTGTTTTTATAAGATAAGATAAGAATAATATTCCTGTATTGGTCTCATAGTGGAGAACATGGCAACAAATCATGGCAACAAGCTGAGTTTTGTTGATTCACAGGAGCCAATCAGAGTCCTTGAATTTTTTGAATTTACAGGAGAGTTTTGAAACTCCTGGAGATGGTTTGTTTACATCATTTGGAGACCTGCAGCACAGAGGACAGACAGACACACATCAATTGACTCAGCAGCCTCAGTTAAGTGGTGAAAACTGACTGGTGGATTTTGCGTTGTCAGCTTGTATTGACTGTTTCTCTGCTATTATCGTTAGCAAAAAGATCCTGTATCTTGAGAACTGTATGTATTTATTTCCTTTTATTAACACTTTATTTTAGCATTTTAAAGTTGATATCCCATAAAAAAAGTTGATTATCATCTGATAAATGGACAGTGTATAGACTTATTTGGCCATATAATTTTAGTTCACAGTCACAGCTCTTCCTCTGCAGTTTAGTTTGCTATAATCTAGTTATCACATTTGGAGAAATCAAACAAACTGAGGTTCAGGTTTATTGTGTTTTGTAGAAGTATATGAAACATTACTGAGCACCATTTTTTTTCTAAAAGTGGGATTATTGTTTATTTTCGAACAGCTTTTATATTCAGTATATTTGTGCATCAGACTATTACTGGTTATACTACAGTAGGTGAGCTCATCTGTATGAATGTAGATACTACTATACTGTAATTGTCTAACTACATTTTGCTGTCATTCTCTTGGTTCAAAGTGTATCTCGCTAAATCTTTCCTAATCCTGCCTAGACAGAAATAATTAGCATTATTTTTAATTTTGTTAAATATTTTAATTCCAAGCACCTGGTCCACATGGCGAAGACGGTGAAGTTCTCTGACGGCGATCTACCTCGGGCCACCCGGACCCTGACGTTCATCCAGAGCCAGCTCGCTGAGCTGACCAGAACCTGTGGCGACGTGCTGCAGGGCGGCCTGGTCAGCTGCAGCTACTTCCTGGAGCTGGAAAATAAACTGGAGAAGATTCTCCACGAGGTAAGTATTTCTCATCTTTGAGACGTTTTGTTTCCAGCTGATTCAAACATTTAAATCTTATTAACACTGATGATGATTTAGCCTACGCCAGCACTATGTGATGCAAAACAAGTGATCTTCTCTTTGTAATTTGCAACCTGTTTCTCCAAATAACAAAAATCCCAAAACCATTCTCACTGAAATGATGTTTTAAAGGGGACATATCATGAAAAACTCACTTTACAGTGCTCGTACACATACATTTGAGTATCTGGAGTACCTACCAACCCACAAACTACCTTTTTTAAAGGTGTACTATTTATATTATTTGTCTATTTATATATTTGCCTCACAAGCAGACTGGGTTTTTTCAGAAGGGGGTCTTAAAGAGACAGGCCCTAAAATGGAGCATTTCAGACAGAGGGTGAATGCAACTACGGGTATTTTAAAGACCCAGCAATGACATTTTGGTTTATGATAAAATTTGCAGTGCAACGCTTCATTAATATACACAGTGTTGTTACCCATCGTGGCATAAAAAGAATGACTAAATAATGTGATTTAATCTTATTAATTTAATCATTGTAGTTGTTCACTTCTATTCATTTGGACTGCAAAACAATTTATGGTTGAAATATGATGATTTTTATAACTCCACTGAAGGTAAATTGAAATTTTAAGTATTACACAGTCCCACTGGATCCACTAAAAAAGGCTGGTTTGTCAAACTAAAAACAAGGCTGCTTTTCTGATGTAACTTTAGCTCAGTATACATTTTGCATTTCAACTTTTTTGTCGTTCCTGTGTTTGATTTAGACCCGCGCAGCCTGCAGGCCTCCTCCGATAAAGCCGGTGAGGAGCGACTTTGACATCGGCAAATACATTGCCAAAGGTGCCTTTGGGTGAGTAAGACAGACTGCTGTCTTTGTGTTCACACTGACTCTTTGGATAGCGCAGAGAGTCCAGTCAAAGCAGAAAAGAGAGAGATGTGGTGTAGAGTTATTTTGCTCCATCTGGACAGTTTCTTTTCTGATACTCAGTCATAGAAGCTGCTCACGTTTCCTTTCCTCTCTTGTCCAGTACTGTAAACCTTGTGCGCCACAAGGAGACTCGTCGGGTTTTTGCCATGAAGCAAATCAAACCGCAGTACAAGGAACAGAGGGATGACGTCCTGCTGGAGCGGGACATCCTCGCCTTCCTTGACAGCCCTCTTGTCGTCTCCTTGTTTTGCTCATTTGAGACGAAGAACCACATGTACATGGTGATGGAGTATGTCGGAGGTAAGGAGGTTGCTTTTGGATCGGTCATACATGCATATACACTGTATCCACTGTACACATGTGACACACTCTGAGAAGACCTACACATAGCATCTGACCTGTTGTGTCTCTCGCTGATCTTGTAGGTGGGGATTTTGGCACCTTGCTGACATACAATAAGTGTTTCGCTGTATATGTGGCCCGCTTCTACGCTGCAGAGCTCGTGTTAGCACTGGAGTACATCCACAACCACGGCATCATCCACCGAGACCTCAAACCTGACAAGTAAGGCTTCGACCTGTCCCTTTGGAAGGGACATCTTCATAATCTCATAATTTATTGTTTTTCCATGTCTGGTTTTAGGCCCTCCTTAGTTATTGTTACTACGCCTGTCATGCTTTTCATTATTGCATGGTACAGTTTACAACAACGTTGGTGGCAGATATACCATTTGAGGTTTGAAATTTCTAGCCATCAAAATTGATGGTTGTTGGCTGGAAATTAGAAGCTGCTACTCTGTCGCTGGCAGATGTCTCAGCCGAAGCTAGCGAGCTAACAAAGCTAACGTAATTTTAATGAGTTGGTTGAAAACACAGTCTCTGACTTTCTTTCTCTTTCCAACTGACCAGTTTTAAATCTAGAAGGGCACTCGGAGAGCGTAGACATCCACTGTTTATGATTTCTTTATACATTTAATTATTTGTAGATATAAACACTGTTTAAAGCCATTTCTTTGCTCTGATAATGTTGCTTTAGGAAACTCAAAGCCTGACAGAAGTGACATGCCTAGATATAGTTGCTTAGCTATGATTGGACAATCGCTGTTCAGGAGAAGGGTGTAACAAACCTCTTTTTAAGTTGGAGCTAAATTTACAGAAACTCTCCCAGTACTGATATTTTTACCCAATCTTTTGTAGCCCCCTTTAGCTTTGACGACAGGCATTTTCTCAGTCTTCAGTATTAATGTCTTCAGTATTAATCTACCATGTCAAAGTTTACACAATAATAACGGATTAATGCAAATTCACCTTAACAACACTAATGTCTTGAAGGCATTAAGACAACTGATCTTCTGGATGTTGTACTGGGGTCGGTTTTAAAGACACAGTGAAAATACTGGTATCGTGATATTGAATCCGTCGGTACCAACCGTGTCATAGCTTTTTGCAAATAAGGTTAAATACTTCTGCTGAATTTTGGCGAGAGGGTCAGACTGGCCCCTTGACCTCTGACCTCCAGATGTATGAATGTAAATGGGTTGTGTGGATAGCCACCAATCTCCCCTTTACAGACATGAGCACTTTATGATAATCACATGCAGTTTGGATCAAGTCATAGTCAAGTCAGCACACTGACACACTGACAACTGCTGTTGCCTGTTGGGCTGCAGTTTGCATGTTATGATTGGAGCATATTTTTGATGCTAAAGTCAGTACCTGTGAGGATTTCTGGACAATATCTATCATTGTTTTGTGTTGTTCATTGATAACCAATAATAAATACACACCTACATTAGCATAAAGCAGCATATTTGTCCACTGTGTAGAGTAGTAGCCCACAAACCCCCAATGACTTTCCTGTTTGTCCTACTTGCTACTGAAGTGGACCAATCCTGTCATATAGTGTAACATGAGACATGTTCTGCTTCCCTCCATTGTAGTCTTCTGATCACAAACACGGGACACCTAACTGTGGCGGATTTCGGGCTGTCCAAGTCCGGGTCAGTGAACATGGCAGCCTGCCTGACTGAGGAAGCCTGTCGGCAAGTTGCCAGAGAGTTCACTGATGGAGAGGTTAGTCTCTTCTTTTCTTTTCTTTCTTTCTTCTTATTTAAACTTGTGTAAATCCTGTGTTATATGTATTTTCCTACTTCATTTTCTCCCACAGTGTTGCGGCACGCTTCCATATTTAGCCCCAGAGGTGATACTACGGACGGGCTACGGAAAGCCCGTAGACTGGTGGGCCGCAGGGATTATTCTGTACAAATTCCTGTTTGGCGTCACACCTTTCGGTTACAGGATCAAGGACTGGGTCAAGGATGCTCCGGAGGTCCGTCGCCGAGTGACCAAAGGTAGGAATCTTTAGCTCATTCATTATCTTCTCATCACATGCAACCTTTCTACACGTTTGTCACTCTAGCCGTTCTGAATGAATCTTTCTGTATTTTAAAAATGATTCAACATGTAGCTACTTTGTGATTTAACTTTAAAATCTGTCACAAAGTAGCTTTCATTTCTTGTTTCGTTTGAATTTGAGATTTACATTTTTACGCTAGGTTTATGATGTTTTCGTCTAAGAATTATGTCATTCGGTCCCTTTGGTGATGTCAATTAAATGTAAAGTCCTTGATCAGATCAACTGATATGTGCTTCTTTTCCAGATGAACTCTTGACACCAAATATAGACAATCCAGGGATACAGGCTGCCAACAGCCTCCTGCATCTTCTCTTGGATAAGAACTGTGAGACGCGTCTTGGTACAAGTAAGTGACAGCTTTACTAACGACAGACTGTATAAGAAACAGAGAAACTGTGTTTTATTGGAGTACTAAGTGGTGTCACGGTCAGACGTGAGCTACATATAAAGTGATAATGTCCATAGAGAGACTAGACCCTGAGAGATCCAGAGACCTTTGAGGGCAGTGTGGAATGTTTGGGTCAGGTATCAGGACCAACATGTGGAGATGTACAAACTAAATGTTGTTGTCATTTCTTCTCCAGGAGGAGCCTATGAGGTGAAAAGACACCCATTCTTCAAAGCTGTGGACTGGAGCGACCTCCTTAATCAGAGGCCTCCGTACGTCCCTAAACTGGACAATGAGGAGGACACACGCACCTTTAAAGGTAGGTGCCAACGCAGACACATTGACAAAGGCTGCGGACGAAAAGTCTTTTTCTCTGAGGAAGGTTCCTGACGGAGTGAAATGACCCCGAAGTATCTGAGTAGCAGCCGTGATGAGAGCTGCTCAGACTCTCTAAACGCTGAGGAAAGGTGCATCAGTGCTTCCTTTCTCATCTCCTTTAGCTTAGGACACACTGGAGCATCCTTTACCAAAGGAAAGGAGATAATGCCGTCCCACAATTCCTTGCAGCTGCAACATTTACAGTGACGCATCATTCTGCTGTTCATGAAAACAAACAATATGCTTATCTTGCATATTATCTTCATACAGTCGTATACTAATTGGGATTCATGTTGATGAATATGAGTGGCAAGTGACGACCATCTGGTTTCAATTTATTTTGAATTCTTCGACCGCAGCCAAATACTCCTGTCTGACATGAATAGTAGATAGTAGCAGTAGTAATAGCAGTTTTTTTCAGTGATGTTTGGTGTGAATTTTAGGATAAATATGTACGTCAATATGTCTTTCCTGCGACTTAACTCATATTGGTTGTTTCAGAGTGCCCTCTTCTGCTGTCGGACACATCTCCTCACGGTGGTGATGTCCAGGATGGATCGACAGACTTCTGTTATGTTGCCTTCCGCTTCAAGGAGGTAGGCTACAGTTTTTCCTCCAGCTCCTCACCTCTCACTGCTGGTAGAGGCTGAATAAATCTGTTTCTCTCTATTGAATGAACAATGAATATAAATAACTGACAGTGGTTTTCTCTTAAAACTCCAGGAGTACGGCAGCCCCCTGCCCCTGTCCCCCCGCACGCTGATGAATCGGGACCTGCTGTCAGAACAGCCGGTCCACAGCGAGGCAGTGGAGGAGCAGGAACCCAACAGCCCCGAACCCGTCGAGGACGACTCCGGTGTGGACAGCCCCAAGGCCAACTCCAGTAGGGACAGCATAATGCGGCGAGTGAGGAGAAAACTGTTGTGGTTTCCTCGCAAGATCAGGAAGATGGTGTCCAAACCCAGGACATCTGCTGACCAGTTATCACTGTTCAAGACAGATGACCACTAGTTGTAATGTGTATATTTGTATATAATTTGTAAATAGAAAAATAAAAATTAAAAATAACAGTGGATGTAATGGAGCTTTTTGAACATAGCAATAAGACTAACTACTTAAGGGTGAGTGTGTGCTGATGATGATCATGTGATGATTGTTTAAGTTTAACAGTTTGAGTATGGATAATAAGCAGTTACAGCAGCTAAATGAAGCACTGCAATAGAATACTTTAAAAAAAACTAGATGATCGCATTTCCTGCAGAAAATGACAGCTGAAATTTATTGCAAAGCGTTGCTGTAAAGACAGAAATTTATAAGCTGAAATGCGGATAGACTTCTGGTTTAAGACCCGACTTGGTGCTCTGGTCCCCCTCCCTGAAGACGGTTTACATCACTGAGCTCACCGTGCCCCGGGAGGAGGCAGTGGATGAGGCCAATGAGCCGCTGAAGCTCAACATCGGGGCTGGAACACACAAATCCGCCCAGTGGAGGTCCGGTTCAGAGTTTTTGTGGCAGCATCTACCACCAAACCCTTGAGGGACCTGGGATTCAGGGGCCAGAGCCAGCGCTCAGCCATCAAAGGTGCATCGGAAGCAACAGAAAGAAGCAGCCAAAAGGTCAAGCCTAAAAGGCAATTGTTTTTCTGCTAACTGGGCGTGGGATGCAAGCTGAGGTTTGATCAGCCCGTTGGTGAGGGTGTATAGTGTTAAAGGCCCAAACACCCCGATGATCTGAAGAAACACTACTGAAGATGCATCCCAAAAATCTCCAACACAATTTACTGTTCACCAATGAACTTTGCACAAAGGATGTTAAGGTCTCGCCGGTTTTGAATCTAGAAAGTAATCTTTGGATGGAATAAGCCTTTACAAGTATAAGTGTGGGACAGGAAGTAGTATTTGGGTAGAATTAACTTTTATTTTGAAACATTAGGCCCATCCCTAGTTTCCTGTTCACATACAGTGAGAGTTAGGTCTTTTATTGATGAGGGCCCCTATCGTTTTCCTAATTATTATTATTATTATTATTATTATATTGTGTCTTTGAGCAGAAAAACAAGGTGCTTGGGCTATTCAAAACATCTTGAAAATTGGCACACTTGTCAGAAGTGCGTGAAATCAGATTTTGACATTGGTCCCATTGTCGGATGTAGCAAATTGGCTTCGTAGCGCCCCCTAATGATTTCACCGGTGGCATATTTCACCTAGATGTGTGAGTCTGCCCCAAACTTGACCTACTTCATAACAGTCCAGGCCTGAAAACATCTGAAAACATCTACATGGCAATATTGATTTGACGTCATAGCGTCACCTCCTGGCAACAGGAAATCAGCGTTATGTGACAACAATGATCCAATTCATATGAGATTTACATTGTGTGATCCACACTGGACAATGTGAAACACAATGTATGTTTACATTGTGTTTCAACAACAGGGATGATGGGCTGCATGGTGCTGCAGTGGTTAGCACTGTTGCCTCACAGAAAGAGGCTCACAGGTTCAAATTCAGCTTGGGGCTCTTCTGTGTGGAGTTTGCATCTTCTCACCGTTAATTGGTGACTCTAAATTGTAGGTATGAATGTGACAATGAATGGTTTTGTGTCAGCTCTGCGATGGACTGGCGACCTGTCCGGGGTGAACCCCGCCTTCACCCACTGTCAGCTGGGATCGGCTCCAGCCCCCCTGTGATCCCAGATGGGATAAGCAGTTGCAGAAGGATGGATGGATGGGTTGATGCAAAATATGAATAGCCATGTAACACTTAAAAGACCTGTTGTTTTTCTTTTTTTTAATTTAGCCCCTTCAGATGTGATAAAAAGACAAAAAGTAGATATAGAAAAAATAGATATATGCATCTGCTCCATTTGCTCAACTGCTCATATGCCTATGCCTCCATCAATCTTACATCAAAAAAGTACAAATGCAAATTCTGCTTTTGTTTTTATTTATTTATTTATTTATTTGTTTTCAGCAGTTTAGGTTAAATATGAGCACCACTTTTCAGTGGCAGAAGCTGAACATTTCAACCATTTTGCCCACAAACTACTTTTCACTGACTCAGTCACATCAGTTCAGGTGTCTGCTGACTCAGGTTTGTCTACTTCCTCTAATTTCTCCGAGGTGGTCTCTAGCTCTCCTGTCAGCTCCGCTCTCTTTATCCATCCATGGTCAGCTCCATGGGGGCCGTTGGAATGCATTTAACATAAATGTCAGTATGTGGGTGCTCTTCAGTGATAGCGTCAGCTCATTTGACCACGGAGATGAGAGCGACGGCCGGCCGGGCCGCACGTTATCGCCATACGACACCGTTTCCTGTCCGTGACAGAGGTAGCATGCAGCTTTAGCCGTGATGTCTAGCTCTGCTTTTCCTGCAATGTGTGAAACCCAAAGTGTTTCCATCCTTTACTGGACGTGTAGTGTTTACCACGCTGGATTTAAAACGGCTAGCAGCTTCTCCACAGTCCTTATTTTGAGGTTATTACACCTCCCCGTCAGTAGATGGCGCCCTGGTGCTGCTGTAGATCTTTTAAGGGAGACTGTAACTACGTGCTCTGCTCACGCGCAGCTCACAAATAAGCGAGCTGTGGCTGAGACAAGAAGCTAGCTTTGGTCTTTCTCCCTATTGATCTACAGGTACTGCAAAACTCATTTTTCAATGTTTATGTTGTATCAGCAGCTAATGTGAATGTTATATAAATCGTCTGCTAATGTTATAAGAAGATGTTGACATGTTTGAGAAGTGTAGCGGGTTTACTATGTTGCTAAATGCTACGAAGGAGATCGCCATTTTTAGCAGTTGCGTCCGTGAACTTTAGTTTTACACAGTAGTTTTGTAAGTGTGATAAACTGATATGAAGTGGCATAATGTTCAGTAGAGTTAGAAAATAAGTTGCAAATGTTCCTAAAAAGTATTAGCCAGCCAACAGTGTGTAAAGACGGTGGTTGTATTCTAACACTTGTTAATGTGTCATGGGCAAAGCACCTTAGCGCTGCTGTGAAGTGCCAGTTAGGAGAATATGTATAATGCGATAATGCGATAGTGCTTGATACATGTTAAAGGGACTGTATATGTTAATATGTGAATGAAGATACTGTATGAAATTGTGGAGAAATAAACAAGCTGTGGCTGAGACAAGACGCTAACTTTGGTCTTTCTCCCTATTGATCTACAGCGTTTATCTCTTGGCTACGCTGTGCTTCACCGCCTGTGTAGCCCTCGCTGCCGGTCCAGATACCCCCCTAGGTCTGGCGCTGGTAACACCTCCAGCAAATTTATCGATTTCGGCATTAAAAAAATTGCCATTCATATGAAGTTAGTCAGGTATTATTTTAAATGTCCTGCATGTGTGTAAAGCTATAAGAAATGAACCGTTGTATTGGCATGTTTGGTCACTCCTTGACTTCTGGCCTGTAGGACCTGAACAACATGGAGCGAGTCTTCTGGCTGCTGATGGGCAAAGATGGCGCTTCGGTGCAGAACCTGATGGAGGTGTTTGGAGAATCTCACAGACACTCTCTGCTGGAAAAGCACCGCAAACTAGTACCAATCATTTACTAAATCTACACAATACTTTCAGGCATGCTTATCTCCTATGTGTCTGGTGAGACCGACCCCCCACCCTGGTACCTTTATGATTATTCCCTCTGTTGTACTTCTAGTTGTCACAAGTTTTATCAACTGGAGCAGTGACCGATGAAGGGATCCTGGACGTCATGAGGAGATGCTGGCAGGAAAACCATCATGTCCTGTGGCATCATCACCACTGTCCTCACAGTCCCAGGCTCAACAGGTGAAGCATACTGTATTCACCTGTGTAACCACATACACACCACACATTTCCGACTTCAATGCAAGACATGAACCAGCAGGGTGTCTGAGGTCGTATAGCCTCGAGGAGGACGTTTAACCGAAGGAATGATCTAAACGTGGAAAGCAGACCAGAAGAAGAAACAAGCCTTTTAGAAAAGCTCAAAAACAAAATTAATTCTTAAATATTTTAGACCGGTCACACAACAGGGGCTGCTGTTCAAACAGCAGCCATGCCAGCAGCTTTGTGAGGCTGTATTTACCATAGACGTATAAACATAGACGTCGCTTCAGCCCATTGCAGCGATACGTCAGCGTGGCCGCCACACTGGACCTGTCCAGACTTATCTGTAACCCTGTACTAGTGAACGAGGGAGCTGCCATTTCTCTGGATAAAAAGCACTTTAACGTCTATATTTCCCAACTGATTTCAATGAATCGTTATTATATTAAAGGGTTTATGATGTACATGGTGTAGAAAAATCAAGTTTAGTCTCCGGTTAGCATCTGGATAGTTAAGCTCTAATCGCTGCTAGATGCTCAGGAGACAAGTGTGTCTTGTAGGCTGACATGAACTGAATCACTTGTGTAATAGAAGATAATTATTTTATCATCAGGAACTGTTAAGACTCACGTTTGTCGAGTGTGACTTTGGCTCATTTTCCTTGTTCAAGGTTAATACTTGTAGAGAGGTCCCTGTATAATGCCATATAATGATGAAATATATAAAATAAATAAAAATGTCATAAATAAATAACGATAATAAATAATATAGTATAATAATGTTAGGTATCTGAATTTAATGGAGTAATAGTGATAATACAGCAACTATGAAACCGAAATAATCTGATAACACTTGTAAAGCTTGACGTCATCAGTTTTATTGTTTGCAATATTAGACGCATCATTTTTATCATATATCGGACATAAACATGATATGTAAGACATGAACATCAATAAGTTAACATTAACTCATTGGTTAGCTAACAATACCGAATGTTAGCTCTTATCTGATGTTACAGAAACAAACTTATTGTAAAGATGTAACATAAACTTGATGCAACAAAAACAGTTGAGAATTTGAAAAATGCTTTGAGGAAAATATGATATGATCTAGTTTTAATAACCTATAATGATGGAACCCCACCATACTGAAGGGCAGACCTGTGATCCATAAACCGGAAGCAGTGACGTTAATGTATTTAACAGTTTTCCACAAAAGTAATATCATAGCATTACTCCTCATGGATCATAAACTTTTGATTATAAAACGACTCATTGAAATCGGTTGAAAATGCAATGTTATAGTGCTTTTTATCCAGCAAAACGGCAGCGCCCTCGTTCACTTATATCTGGGTTACAGGCCAGTCTAGCCAGGTCCAATATGGCCCCAACGTTGATGTACGATCCAGGAGTCAATGCGGTGTTCATGTACAAGGGATGGGAACAGTGCGAGTAAAAATACAAACCGCTCGGTTCTCTAGTCACAATTCAGTTTGTGTATGTATTGTTAGGTTTGTTTGAAATAGGTTATGAGGCCGATTGTGTGTGTTTTTTTTTTCATCATATATTGTCACACTAGAAATCAAGGCCTATGGAAAGAGGCTGGGACACAACTAAAACACAACCAAAGCATAAGGGATGTTTCTATTGAAAGATATGCAGCCTGATGCAGTCGTGGAGGACGCTGGATGTCAGCATACGATGAGGCTACTTGAGCCGCGCTGTAATATGTCGTCTGGCAGACACATAAGCTACGCAGTACTTCCTGAACTGTCCAACACAGACCACGTAGCTCTGACTACAGACGGACAGACCGAACCCAAAACCGGGACCGCAAACCGGGATTTGAACCGAACCGTGAATTTTATGAACCATCACACCCCTACTATGTATATACGCACAAAAAAATATTTAATACAATTTCTGAAGCCTTTTATGCATCCAAACTTTTCTTTTTCATTTTTCCTCATGTCCCAAAACTGTGGTGTTGAGATGCGTAAAACAATTATTACATTACCATTACCTCCCCCCTTCACCCCCCCCCTCCCCCCTCCTCTCCCCCCCCCCCCCCCCTTCCCTCCCCCCTCCCCCTCCCCCCCCCCCCCTTTCTTCCTTTTTTCTTTTTCTTTTACTTTTTCTCTTTCTTCTCTTTCTCTTTTTTTCTTTTTCTTTTTCTTTCCCTTCCCTCCCTTCCCTTTTTTTTTTTTCTTTTTCTTTTTTTTTTTTTCTATTTCTCCTTTTCCCCCCCTTCCCCTTCTTTTCTCCTTCCCTCCCCCCCTTTTTCCATCCATACCTCCCCCTCCCCCCCCCTCTTTCTTCTTTTTCTTCTCCCTCTCTTTCCCTCTTCATCAACCCCCTCTCCCCTCTCTCCCCCCCCCCCCCGCACCCCCCCCCCCCCTCCTTGTGGTGGCGGGGCCCCCCCCACCCCTCTCCCCTCCACCCCCTCTCTCAATATTTTTTTTCTTTTTTTTTTTTTTAACAAATTTTATTTTTTTTTTTTTTTTTTTTTTTTTTTTTTTTTTTTTTTTTTTTTTTTTTTTTTTTTTTTTTTTTTTTTTTTTTTTTTTTTTTTTTTTTTTTTTTTTTTTCTTTTTTTTCCCTCCCCTTCTATTTAAATACCTCCCCCTATTTTCCCCCCTTCTCTTTTTAAACCCCATCTCTCCTTCTTTTATTTTATATCTCCATATTTTTCCATATATTTATATATTTATATATATATATTTTATTTTTTTTTTTCCTATCTCTTGTCTCCACATGTAAAGCACATTGTGCTGCTTTCTGCATGAAATGTGCTATATAAATAAATATTCTTCTTCTTCTTCTTCTTCTATTTCAAATGAAACTGTTTGATAGTCACATTATTATACACATATTAAAATGGTTTTATATTGTTTATACAAAGCATTGTTATTTGAGCAAATGCCACATAGTTTCTTGTTTTTATAAGATAAGATAAGATAATATTCCTGTATTGGTCTCATAGTGGAGAACATGGCAACAAATCATGGCAACAAGCTGAGTTTTGTTGATTCACAGGAGCCAATCAGAGTCCTTGAATTTTTTGAATTTACAGGAGAGTTTTGAAACTCCTGGAGATGGTTTGTTTACATCATTTGGAGACCTGCAGCACAGAGGACAGACAGACACACATCAATTGACTCAGCAGCCTCAGTTAAGTGGTGAAAACTGACTGGTGGATTTTGCGTTGTCAGCTTGTATTGACTGTTTCTCTGCTATTATCGTTAGCAAAAAGATCCTGTATCTTGAGAACTGTATGTATTTATTTCCTTTTATTAACACTTTATTTTAGCATTTTAAAGTTGATATCCCATAAAAAAAGTTGATTATCATCTGATAAATGGACAGTGTATAGACTTATTTGGCCATATAATTTTAGTTCACAGTCACAGCTCTTCCTCTGCAGTTTAGTTTGCTATAATCTAGTTATCACATTTGGAGAAATCAAACAAACTGAGGTTCAGGTTTATTGTGTTTTGTAGAAGTATATGAAACATTACTGAGCACCATTTTTTTTCTAAAAGTGGGATTATTGTTTATTTTCGAACAGCTTTTATATTCAGTATATTTGTGCATCAGACTATTACTGGTTATACTACAGTAGGTGAGCTCATCTGTATGAATGTAGATACTACTATACTGTAATTGTCTAACTACATTTTGCTGTCATTCTCTTGGTTCAAAGTGTATCTCGCTAAATCTTTCCTAATCCTGCCTAGACAGAAATAATTAGCATTATTTTTAATTTTGTTAAATATTTTAATTCCAAGCACCTGGTCCACATGGCGAAGACGGTGAAGTTCTCTGACGGCGATCTACCTCGGGCCACCCGGACCCTGACGTTCATCCAGAGCCAGCTCGCTGAGCTGACCAGAACCTGTGGCGACGTGCTGCAGGGCGGCCTGGTCAGCTGCAGCTACTTCCTGGAGCTGGAAAATAAACTGGAGAAGATTCTCCACGAGGTAAGTATTTCTCATCTTTGAGACGTTTTGTTTCCAGCTGATTCAAACATTTAAATCTTATTAACACTGATGATGATTTAGCCTATGCCAGCACTATGTGATGCAAAACAAGTGATCTTCTCTTTGTAATTTGCAACCTGTTTCTCCAAATAACAAAAATCCCAAAACCATTCTCACTGAAATGATGTTTTAAAGGGGACATATCATGAAAAACTCACTTTACAGTGCTCGTACACAACATTTGAGTATCTGGAGTACCTACCAACCCACAAACTACCTTTTTTAAAGGTGTACTATTTATATTATTTGTCTATTTATATATTTGTCTCACAAGCAGACTGGGTTTTTTCAGAAGGGGGTCTTAAAGAGACAGGCCCTAAAATGGAGCATTTCAGACAGAGGGTGAATGCAACTACGGGTATTTTAAAGACCCAGCAATGACATTTTGGTTTATGATAAAATTTGCAGTGCAACGCTTCATTAATATACACAGTGTTGTTACCCATCGTGGCATAAAAAGAATGACTAAATAATGTGATTTAATCTTATTAATTTAATCATTGTAGTTGTACCTGTTCACTTCTATTCATTTGGACTGCAAAACAATTTATGGTTGAAATATGATGATTTTTATAACTCCACTGAAGGTAAATTGAAATTTTAAGTATTACACAGTCCCACTGGATCCACTAAAAAAGGCTGGTTTGTCAAACTAAAAACAAGGCTGCTTTTCTGATGTAACTTTAGCTCAGTATACATTTTGCATTTCAACTTTTTTGTCGTTCCTGTGTTTGATTTAGACCCGCGCAGCCTGCAGGCCTCCTCCGATAAAACCGGTGAGGAGCGACTTTGACATCGGCAAATACATTGCCAAAGGTGCCTTTGGGTGAGTAAGACAGACTGCTGTCTTTGTGTTCACACTGACTCTTTGGATAGCGCAGAGAGTCCAGTCAAAGCAGAAAAGAGAGAGATGTGGTGTAGAGTTATTTTGCTCCATCTGGACAGTTTCTTTTCTGATACTCAGTCATAGAAGCTGCTCACGTTTCCTTTCCTCTCTTGTCCAGTACTGTAAACCTTGTGCGCCACAAGGAGACTCGTCGGGTTTTTGCCATGAAGCAAATCAAACCGCAGTACAAGGAACAGAGGGATGACGTCCTGCTGGAGCGGGACATCCTCGCCTTCCTTGACAGCCCTCTTGTCGTCTCCTTGTTTTGCTCATTTGAGACGAAGAACCACATGTACATGGTGATGGAGTATGTCGGAGGTAAGGAGGTTGCTTTTGGATCGGTCATACATGCATATACACTGTATCCACTGTACACATGTGACACACTCTGAGAAGACCTACACATAGCATCTGACCTGTTGTGTCTCTCGCTGATCTTGTAGGTGGGGATTTTGGCACCTTGCTGAGATACAATAAGTGTTTCGCTGTATATGTGGCCCGCTTCTACGCTGCAGAGCTCGTGTTAGCACTGGAGTACATCCACAACCACGGCATCATCCACCGAGACCTCAAACCTGACAAGTAAGGCTTCGACCTGTCCCTTTGGAAGGGACATCTTCATAATCTCATAATTTATTATTTTTCCATGTCTGGTTTTAGGCCCTCCTTAGTTATTGTTACTACGCCTGTCATGCTTTTCATTATTGCATGGTACAGTTTACAACAACGTTGGTGGCAGATATACCATTTGAGGTTTGAAATTTCTAGCCATCAAAATTGATGGTTGTTGGCTGGAAATTAGAAGCTGCTACTCTGTCGCTGGCAGATGTCTCAGCCGAAGCTAGCGAGCTAACAAAGCTAACGTAATTTCATGAGTTGGTTGAAAACACAGTCTCTGACTTTCTTTCTCTTTCCAACTGACCAGTTTTAAATCTAGAAGGGCACTCGGAGAGCGTAGACATCCACTGTTTATGATTTCTTTATACATTTAATTATTTGTAGATATAAACACTGTTTAAAGCCATTTCTTTGCTCTGATAATGTTGCTTTAGGAAACTCAAAGCCTGACAGAAGTGACATGCCTAGATATAGTTGCTTAGCTATGATTGGACAATCGCTGTTCAGGAGAAGGGTGTAACAAACCTCTTTTTAAGTTGGAGCTAAATTTACAGAAACTCTCCCAGTACTGATATTTTTACCCAATCTTTTGTAGCCCCCTTTAGCTTTGACGACAGGCATTTTCTCAGTCTTCAGTATTAATGTCTTCAGTATTAATCTACCATGTCAAAGTTTACACAATAATAACGGATTAATGCAAATTCACCTTAACAACACTAATGTCTTGAAGGCATTAAGACAAGTGATCTTCTGGATGTTGTACTGGGGTCAGTTTTAAAGACACAGTGAAAATACTGGTATCGTGATATTGAATCCGTCGGTACCAACCGTGTCATAGCTTGTTGCAAATAAGGTTAAATACTTCTGCTGAATTTTGGCGAGAGGGTCAGACTGGCCCCTTGACCTCTGACCTCCAGATGTATGAATGTAAATGGGTTGTGTGGATAGCCACCAATCTCCCCTTTACAGACATGAGCACTTTATGATAATCACATGCAGTTTGGATCAAGTCATAGTCAAGTCAGCACACTGACACACTGACAGCTGCTGTTGCCTGTTGGGCTGCAGTTTGCATGTTATGATTGGAGCATATTTTTGATGCTAAAGTCAGTACCTGTGAGGATTTCTGGACAATATCTATCATTGTTTTGTGTTGTTCATTGATAACCAATAATAAATACACACCTACATTAGCATAAAGCAGCATATTTGTCCACTGTGTAGAGTAGTAGCCCACAAACCCCCAATGACTTTCCTGTTTGTCCTACTTGCTACTGAAGTGGACCAATCCTGTCATATAGTGTAACATGAGACATGTTCTGCTTCCCTCCATTGTAGTCTTCTGATCACAAACACGGGACACCTAACTGTGGCGGATTTCGGGCTGTCCAAGTCCGGGTCAGTGAACATGGCAGCCTGCCTGACTGAGGAAGCCTGTCGGCAAGTTGCCAGAGAGTTCACTGATGGAGAGGTTAGTCTCTTCTTTTCTTTTCTTTCTTTCTTCTTATTTAAACTTGTGTAAATCCTGTGTTATATGTATTTTCCTACTTCATTTTCTCCCACAGTGTTGCGGCACGCTTCCATATTTAGCCCCAGAGGTGATACTACGGACGGGCTACGGAAAGCCCGTAGACTGGTGGGCCGCAGGGATTATTCTGTACAAATTCCTGTTTGGCGTCACACCTTTCGGTTACAGGATCAAGGACTGGGTCAAGGATGCTCCGGAGGTCCGTCGCCGAGTGACCAAAGGTAGGAATCTTTAGCTCATTCATTATCTTCTCATCACATGCAACCTTTCTACACGTTTGTCACTCTAGCCGTTCTGAATGAATCTTTCTGTATTTTAAAAATGATTCAACACGTAGCTACTTTGTGATTTAACTTTAAAATCTGTCACAAAGTAGCTTTCATTTCTTGTTTCGTTTGAATTTGAGATTTACATTTTTACGCTAGGTTTATGATGTTTTCGTCTAAGAATTATGTCATTCGGTCCCTTTGGTGATGTCAATTAAATGTAAAGTCCTTGATCAGATCAACTGATATGTGCTTCTTTTCCAGATGAACTCTTGACACCAAATATAGACAATCCAGGGATACAGGCTGCCAACAGCCTCCTGCATCTTCTCTTGGATAAGAACTGTGAGACGCGTCTTGGTACAAGTAAGTGACAGCTTTACTAACGACAGACTGTATAAGAAACAGAGAAACTGTGTTTTATTGGAGTACTAAGTGGTGTCACGGTCAGACGTGAGCTACATATAAAGTGATAATGTCCATAGAGAGACTAGACCCTGAGAGATCCAGAGACCTTTGAGGGCAGTGTGGAATGTTTGGGTCAGGTATCAGGACCAACATGTGGAGATGTACAAACTAAATGTTGTTGTCATTTCTTCTCCAGGAGGAGCCTATGAGGTGAAAAGACACCCATTCTTCAAAGCTGTGGACTGGAGCGACCTCCTTAATCAGAGGCCTCCGTACGTCCCTAAACTGGACAATGAGGAGGACACACGCACCTTTAAAGGTAGGTGCCAACGCAGACACATTGACAAAGGCTGCGGACGAAAAGTCTTTTTCTCTGAGGAAGGTTCCTGACGGAGTGAAATGACCCCGAAGTATCTGAGTAGCAGCCGTGATGAGAGCTGCTCAGACTCTCTAAACGCTGAGGAAAGGTGCATCAGTGCTTCCTTTCTCATCTCCTTTAGCTTAGGACACACTGGAGCATCCTTTACCAAAGGAAAGGAGATAATGCCGTCCCACAATTCCTTGCAGCTGCAACATTTACAGTGACGCATCATTCTGCTGTTCATGAAAACAAACAATATGCTTATCTTGCATATTATCTTCATACAGTCGTATACTAATTGGGATTCATGTTGATGAATATGAGTGGCAAGTGACGACCATCTGGTTTCAATTTATTTTGAATTCTTCGACCGCAGCCAAATACTCCTGTCTGACATGAATAGTAGATAGTAGCAGTAGTAATAGCAGTTTTTTTCAGTGATGTTTGGTGTGAATTTTAGGATAAATATGTACGTCAATATGTCTTTCCTGCGACTTAACTCATATTGGTTGTTTCAGAGTGCCCTCTTCTGCTGTCGGACACATCTCCTCACGGTGGTGATGTCCAGGATGGATCGACAGACTTCTGTTATGTTGCCTTCCGCTTCAAGGAGGTAGGCTACAGTTTTTCCTCCAGCTCCTCACCTCTCAATGCTGGTAGAGGCTGAATAAATCTGTTTCTCTCTATTGAATGAACAATGAATATAAATAACTGACAGTGGTTTTCTCTTAAAACTCCAGGAGTACGGCAGCCCCCTGCCCCTGTCCCCCCGCACGCTGATGAATCGGGACCTGCTGTCAGAACAGCCGGTCCACAGCGAGGCAGTGGAGGAGCAGGAACCCAACAGCCCCGAACCCGTCGAGGACGACTCCGGTGTGGACAGCCCCAAGGCCAACTCCAGTAGGGACAGCATAATGCGGCGAGTGAGGAGAAAACTGTTGTGGTTCCCTCGCAAGATCAGGAAGATGGTGTCCAAACCCAGGACATCTGCTGACCAGTTATCACTGTTCAAGACAGATGACCACTAGTTGTAATGTGTATATTTGTATATAATTTGTAAATAGAAAAATAAAAATTAAAAATAACAGTGGATGTAATGGAGCTTTTTGAACATAGCAATAAGACTAACTACTTTAGGTTGAGTGTGTGCTGATGATGATCATGTGATGATTGTTTAAGTTTAACAGTTTGAGTATGGATAATAAGCAGTTACAGCAGCTAAATGAAGCACTGCAATAGAATACTTTAAAAAAAACTAGATGATCGCATTTCCTGCAGAAAATGACAGCTGAAATTTATTGCAAAGCGTTGCTGAAAAGACAGAAATTTATAAGCTGAAATGCGGATAGACTTCTGGTTTAAGACCCGACTTGGTGCTCTGGTCCCCCTCCCTGAAGACGGTTTACATCACTGAGCTCACCGTGCCCCGGGAGGAGGCAGTGGATGAGGCCAATGAGCCGCTGAAGCTCAACATCGGGGCTGGAACACACAAATCCGCCCAGTGGAGGTCCGGTTCAGAGTTTTTGTGGCAGCATCTACCACCAAACCCTTGAGGGACCTGGGATTCAGGGGCCAGAGCCAGCGCTCAGCCATCAAAGGTGCATCGGAAGCAACAGAAAGAAGCAGCCAAAAGGTCAAGCCTAAAAGGCAATTGTTTTTCTGCTAACTGGGCGTGGGATGCAAGCTGAGGTTTGATCAGCCCGTTGGTGAGGGTGTATAGTGTTAAAGGCCCAAACACCCCGATGATCTGAAGAAACACTACTGAAGATGCATCCCAAAAATCTCCAACACAATTTACTGTTCACCAATGAACTTTGCACAAAGGATGTTAAGGTCTCGTCGGTTTTGAATCTAGAAAGTAATCTTTGGATGGAATAAGCCTTTACAAGTATAAGTGTGGGACAGGAAGTAGTATTTGGGTAGAATTAACTTTTATTTTGAAACATTAGGCCCATCCCTAGTTTCCTGTTCACATACAGTGAGAGTTAGGTCTTTTATTGATGAGGGCCCCTATCGTTTTCCTAATTATTATTATTATTATTATTATTATTATTATATTGTGTCTTTGAGCAGAAAAACAAGGTGCTTGGGCTATTCAAAACATCTTGAAAATTGGCACACTTGTCAGAAGTGCGTGAAATCAGATTTTGACATTGGTCCCATTGTCGGATGTAGCAAATTGGCTTCGTAGCGCCCCCTAATGATTTCACCGGTGGCATATTTCACCTAGATGTGTGAGTCTGCCCCAAACTTGACCTACTTCATAACAGTCCAGGCCTGAAAACATCTGAAAACATCTACATGGCAATATTGATTTGACGTCATAGCGTCACCTCCTGGCAACAGGAAATCAGTGTTATGTGACAACAATGATCCAATTCATATGAGATTTACATTGTGTGATCCACACTGGACAATGTGAAACACAATGTATGTTTACATTGTGTTTCAACAACAGGGATGATGGGCTGCATGGTGCTGCAGTGGTTAGCACTGTTGCCTCACAGAAAGAGGCTCACAGGTTCAAATTCAGCTTGGGGCTCTTCTGTGTGGAGTTTGCATCTTCTCACCGTTAATTGGTGACTCTAAATTGTAGGTATGAATGTGACAATGAATGGTTTTGTGTCAGCTCTGCGATATACTGGCGACCTGTCCGGAGTGAACCCCGCCTTCACCCACTGTCAGCTGGGATCGGCTCCAGCCCCCCTGTGATCCCAGATGGGATAAGCAGTTGCAGAACGATGGATGGATGGGTTGATGCAAAATATGAATAGCCATGTAACACTTAAAAGACCTGTTGTTTTTCTTTTTTTTAATTTAGCCCCTTCAGATGTGATAAAAAGACAAAAAGTAGATATAGAAAAAATAGATATATGCATCTGCTCCATTTGCTCAACTGCTCATACGCCTATGCCTCCATCAATCTTACATCAAAAAAGTACAAATGCAAATTCTGCTTTTGTTTTTATTTATTTATTTATTTATTTATTTTGTTTTCAGCAGTTTAGGTTAAATATGAGCACCACTTTTCAGTGGCAGAAGCTGAACATTTCAACCATTTTGCCTACAAACTACTTTTCACTGACTCAGTCACATCAGTTCAGGTGTCTGCTGACTCAGGTTTGTCTACTTCCTCTAATTTCTCCGAGGTGGTCTCTAGCTCTCCTGTCAGCTCCGCTCTCTTTATCCATCCATGGTCAGCTCCATGGGGGCCGTTGGAATGCATTTAACATAAATGTCAGTATCTGGGTGCTCTTCAGTGATATCGTCAGCTCATTTGACCACGGAGATGAGAGCGACGGCCGGCCGGGCCGCATGTTATCGCCATACGACACCGTTTCCTGTCCGTGACAGAGGTAGCGTGCAGCATTAAAACGGCTAGCGGCTTCTCCACAGTCCTTATTTTGAGGTTATTACACCTCCCCGCCAGTAGATGGCGCCCTGGTGCTGCTGTAGATCTTTTAAGGGAGACTGTAACTACGTGCTCTGCTCACGCGCAGCTCACAAATAAGCGAGCTGTGGCTGAGACAAGAAGCTAGCTTTGGTCTTTCTCCCTATTGATCTACAGGTACTGCAAAACTCATTTTTCAATGTTTATGTTGTATCAGCAGCTAATGTGAATGTTATATAAATCGTCTGCTAATGTTGTAAGAAGATGTTGACATGTTTGAGAAGTGTAGCGGGTTTACTATGTTGCTAAATGCTACGAAGGAGATCGCCATTTTTAGCAGTTGCGTCCGTGAACTTTAGTTTTACACAGTAGTTTTGTAAGTGTGGTAAAGTGATATGAAGTGGCATAATGTTCAGTAGAGTTAGAAAATAAGTTGCAAATGTTCCTAAAAAGTGTTAGCCAGCCAACAGTGTGTAAAGACGGTGGTTGTATTCTAACACTTGTTAATGTGTCATGGGCAAAGCGCCTTAGCGCTGCTGTGAAGTGCCAGTTAGGAGAATATGTATAATGCGATAATGCGATAGTGCTTGATACGTGTTAAAGGGACTGTATATGTTAATATGTGAATGAAGATACTGTATGAAATTGTGGAGAAATAAACAAGCTGTGGCTGAGACAAGACGCTAACTTTGGTCTTTCTCCCTATTGATCTACAGCGTTTATCTCTTGGCTACGCTGTGCTTCACCGCCTGTGTAGCCCTCTCTGCCGGTCCAGATACCCCCTAGGTCTGGCGCTGGTAACACCTCCAGCAAATTTATCGATTTCGGCATTAAAAAAATTGCCATTCATATGAAGTTAGTCAGGTATTATTTTAAATGTCCTACATGTGTGTAAAGCTATAAGAAATGAACCGTTGTATTGGCATGTTTGGTCACTCCTTGACTTCTGGCCTGTAGGACCTGAACAACATGGAGCGAGTCTTCTGGCTGCTGATGGGCAAAGATGGCGCTTCGGTGCAGAACCTGATGGAGGTGTTTGGAGAATCTCACAGACACTCTCTGCTGGAAAAGCACCGCAAACTAGTACCAATCATTTACTAAATCTACACAATACTTTCAGGCATGCTTATCTCCTATGTGTCTGGTGAGACCGACCCCCCACCCTGGTACCTTTATGATTATTCCCTCTGTTTTACTTCTAGTTGTCACAAGTTTTATCAACTGGAGCAGTGACCGATGAAGGGATCCTGGACGTCATGAGGAGATGCTGGCAGGAAAACCATCATGTCCTGTGGCATCATCACCACTGTCCTCACAGTCCCAGGCTCAACAGGTGAAGCATACTGTATTCACCTGTGTAACCACATACACACCACACATTTTCGACTTCAATGCAAGACATGAACCAGCAGGGTGTCTGAGGTTGTATAGCCTCGAGGAGGACGTTTAACCGAAGGAATGATCTAAACGTGGAAAGCAGACCAGAAGAAGAAACAAGCCTTTTAGAAAAGCTCAAAAACAAAATTAATTCTTAAATATTGTAGACCGGTCACACAACAGGGGCTGCTGTTCAAACAGCAGCCATGCCAGCAGCTTTGTGAGGCTGTATTTACCATAGACGTATAAAGATAGACGTCGCTTCAGCCCACTGCAGCGATACGTCAGCGTGGCCGCCACACTGGACCTGTCCAGACTTATCTGTAACCCTGTACTAGTGAACGAGGGAGCTGCCATTTCTCTGGATAAAAAGCACTTTAACGTCTATATTTCCCAACTGATTTCAATGAACCGTTATTATATTAAAGGGTTTATGATGTACATGGTGTAGAAAAATCAAGTTTAGTCTCCGGTTAGCATCTGGATAGTTAAGCTCTAATCGCTGCTAGATGCTCAGGAGACAAGTGTGTCTTGTAGGCTGACATGAACTGAATCACTTGTGTAATAGAAGATAATTATTTTATCATCAGGAACTGTTAAGACTCACATTTGTCAAGTGTGACTTTGGCTCATTTTCCTTGTTCAAGGTTAATACTTGTAGAGAGGTCCCTGTATAATGCCATATAATGATGAAATATATAAAATGAATAAAAATGTCATAAATAAATAACGATAATAAATAATATAGTATAATAATGTTAGGTATCTGAATTTAATGGAGTAATAGTGATAATACAGCAACTATGAAACCGAAATAATCTGATAACACTTGTAAAGCTTGACGTCATCAGTTTTATTGTTTGCAATATTAGACGCATCATTTTTATTATATATCGGACATAAACATGATATGTAAGACATGAACATCAATAAGTTAACATTAACTCATTGGTTAGCTAACAGTACCGAATGTTAGCTCTTATCTGATGTTACAGAAACAAACTTATTGTAAAGATGTAACATAAACTTGATGCAACAAAAACAGTTGAGAATTTGAAAAATGCTTTGAGGAAAATATGATATGATCTAGTTTTAATAACCTATAATGATGGAACCCCACCATACTGAAGGGCAGACCTGTGATCCATAAACCGGAAGCAGTGACGTTAATGTATTTAACAGTTTTCCACAAAAGTAATATCATAGCATTACTCCTCATGGATCATAAACTTTTGATTATAAAACGACTCATTGAAATCGGTTGAAAATGCAATGTTATAGTGCTTTTTATCCAGCAAAACGGCAGCGCCCTCGTTCACTTATATCTGGGTTACAGGCCAGTCTAGCCAGGTCCAATATGGCCCCAACGTTGATGTACGATCCAGGAGTCAATGCGGTGTTCATGTACTAGGGATGGGAACAGTGCGAGTAAAAATACAAACCGCTCGGTTCTCTAGTCACAATTCAGTTTGTGTATGTATTGTTAGGTTTGTTTGAAATAGGTTATGAGGCCGATTGTGTGTTTTTTTTTTTTTTCATCATATATTGTCACACTAGAAATCAAGGCCTATGGAAAGAGGCTGGGACACAACTAAAACACAACCAAAGCATAAGGGATGTTTCTATTGAAAGATATGCAGCCTGATGCAGTCGTGGAGGACGCTGGATGTCAGCATACGATGAGGCTACTTGAGCCGCGCTGTAATATGTCGTCTGGCAGACACATAAGCTACGCAGTACTTCCTGAACTGTCCAACACAGACCATGTAGCTCTGACTACAGACGGACAGACCGAACCCAAAACCGGGACCGCAAACCGGGATTTGAACCGAACCGTGAATTTTATGAACCGTCACACCCCTACTATGTATATACGCACAAAAAAATATTTAATACAATTTCTGAAGCCTTTTATGCATCCAAACTTTTCTTTTTCATTTTTCCTCATGTCCGAAAACTGTGGTGTTGAGATGCGTAAAACAATTATTACATTACCATTATTTCAAATGAAACTGTTTGATAGTCACATTATTATACACATATTAAAATGGTTTTATATTGTTTATACAAAGCATTGTTATTTGAGCAAATGCCACATAGTTTTTTGTTTTTATAAGATAAGATAAGATAATATTCCTGTATTGGTCTCATAGTGGAGAACATGGCAACAAATCATGGCAACAAGCTGAGTTTTGTTGATTCACAGGAGCCAATCAGAGTCCTTGAATTTTTTGAATTTACAGGAGAGTTTTGAAACTCCTGGAGATGGTTTGTTTACATCATTTGGAGACCTGCAGCACAGAGGACAGACAGACACACATCAATTGACTCAGCAGCCTCAGTTAAGTGGTGAAAACTGACTGGTGGATTTTGCGTTGTCAGCTTGTATTGACTGTTTCTCTGCTATTATCGTTAGCAAAAAGATCCTGTATCTTGAGAACTGTATGTATTTATTTCCTTTTATTAACACTTTATTTTAGCATTTTAAAGTTGATATCCCATAAAAAAGTTGATTGTCATCTGATAAATGGACAGTGTATAGACTTATTTGGCCATATAATTTTAGTTCACAGTCACAGCTCTTCCTCTGCAGTTTAGTTTGCTATAATCTAGTTATCACATTTGGAGAAATCAAACAAACTGAGGTTCAGGTTTATTGTGTTTTGTAGAAGTATATGAAACATTACTGAGCACCATTTTTTTTTCTAAAAGTGGGATTATTGTTTATTTTCGAACAGCTTTTATATTCAGTATATTTGTGCATCAGACTATTACTGGTTATACTACAGTAGGTGAGCTCATCTGTATGAATGTAGATACTACTGTACTGTAATTGTCTAACTACATTTTGCTGTCATTCAAGCACCTGGTCCACATGGCGAAGACGGTGAAGTTCTCTGACGGCGATCTACCTCGGGCCACCCGGACCCTGACGTTCATCCAGAGCCAGCTCGCTGAGCTGACCAGAACCTGTGGCGACGTGCTGCAGGGCGGCCTGGTCAGCTGCAGCTACTTCCTGGAGCTGGAAAATAAACTGGAGAAGATTCTCCACGAGGTAAGTATTTCTCATCTTTGAGACGTTTTGTTTCCAGCTGATTCAAACATTTAAATCTTATTAACACTGATGATGATTTAGCCTACGCCAGCACTATGTGATGCAAAACAAGTGATCTTCTCTTTGTAATTTGCAACCTGTTTCTCCAAATAACAAAAATCCCAAAACCATTCTCACTGAAATGATGTTTTAAAGGGGACATATCATGAAAAACTCACTTTACAGTGCTCGTACACATACATTTGAGTATCTGGAGTACCTACCAACCCACAAACTACCTTTTTTAAAGGTGTACTATTTATATTATTTGTCTATTTATATATTTGCCTCACAAGCAGACTGGGTTTTTTCAGAAGGGGGTCTTAAAGAGACAGGCCCTAAAATGGAGCATTTCAGACAGAGGGGGAATGCAACTACGGGTATTTTAAAGACCCAGCAATGATATTTTGGTTTATGATAAAATTTGCAGTGCAACGCTTCATTAATATACACAGTGTTGTTACCCATCGTGGCATAAAAAGAATGACTAAATAATGTGATTTAATCTTATTAATTTAATCATTGTAGTTTTACCTGTTCACTTCTATTCATTTGGACTGCAAAACAATTTATGGTTGAAATATGATGATTTTTATAACTCCACTGAAGGTAAATTGAAATTTTAAGTATTACACAGTCCCACTGGATCCACTAAAAAAGGCTGGTTTGTCAAACTGAAAACAAGGCTGCTTTTCTGATGTAACTTTAGCTCAGTATACATTTTGCATTTCAACTTTTTTGTCGTTCCTGTGTTTGATTTAGACCCGCGCAGCCTGCAGGCCTCCTCCGATAAAACCGGTGAGGAGCGACTTTGACATCGGCAAATACATTGCCAAAGGTGCCTTTGGGTGAGTAAGACAGACTGCTGTCTTTGTGTTCACACTGACTCTTTGGATAGCGCAGAGAGTCCAGTCAAAGCAGAAAAGAGAGAGATGTGGTGTAGAGTTATTTTGCTCCATCTGGACAGTTTCTTTTCTGATACTCAGTCATAGAAGCTGCTCACGTTTCCTTTCCTCTCTTGTCCAGTACTGTAAACCTTGTGCGCCACAAGGAGACTCGTCGGGTTTTTGCCATGAAGCAAATCAAACCGCAGTACAAGGAACAGAGGGATGACGTCCTGCTGGAGCGGGACATCCTCGCCTTCCTTGACAGCCCTCTTGTCGTCTCCTTGTTTTGCTCATTTGAGACGAAGAACCACATGTACATGGTGATGGAGTATGTCGGAGGTAAGGAGGTTGCTTTTGGATCGGTCATACATGCATATACACTGTATCCACTGTACACATGTGACACACTCTGAGAAGACCTACACATAGCATCTGACCTGTTGTGTCTCTCGCTGATCTTGTAGGTGGGGATTTTGGCACCTTGCTGACATACAATAAGTGTTTCGCTGTATATGTGGCCCGCTTCTACGCTGCAGAGCTCGTGTTAGCACTGGAGTACATCCACAACCACGGCATCATCCACCGAGACCTCAAACCTGACAAGTAAGGCTTCGACCTGTCCCTTTGGAAGGGACATCTTCATAATCTCATAATTTATTGTTTTTCCATGTCTGGTTTTAGGCCCTCCTTAGTTATTGTTACTACGCCTGTCATGCTTTTCATTATTGCATGGTACAGTTTACAACAACGTTGGTGGCAGATATACCATTTGAGGTTTGAAATTTCTAGCCATCAAAATTGATGGTTGTTGGCTGGAAATTAGAAGCTGCTACTCTGTCGCTGGCAGATGTCTCAGCCGAAGCTAGCGAGCTAACAAAGCTAACGTAATTTTAATGAGTTGGTTGAAAACACAGTCTCTGACTTTCTTTCTCTTTCCAACTGACCAGTTTTAAATCTAGAAGGGCACTCGGAGAGCGTAGACATCCACTGTTTATGATTTCTTTATACATTTAATTATTTGTAGATATAAACACTGTTTAAAGCCATTTCTTTGCTCTGATAATGTTGCTTTAGGAAACTCAAAGCCTGACAGAAGTGACATGCCTAGATATAGTTGCTTAGCTATGATTGGACAATCGCTGTTCAGGAGAAGGGTGTAACAAACCTCTTTTTAAGTTGGAGCTAAATTTACAGAAACTCTCCCAGTACTGATATTTTTACCCAATCTTTTGTAGCCCCCTTTAGCTTTGACGACAGGCATTTTCTCAGTCTTCAGTATTAATGTCTTCAGTATTAATCTACCATGTCAAAGTTTACACAATAATAACGGATTAATGCAAATTCACCTTAACAACACTAATGTCTTGAAGGCATTAAGACAACTGATCTTCTGGATATTGTACTGGGGTCAGTTTTAAAGACACAGTGAAAATACTGGTATCGTGATATTGAATCCGTCGGTACCAACCGTGTCATAGCTTGTTGCAAATAAGGTTAAATACTTCTGCTGAATTTTGGCGAGAGGGTCAGACTGGCCCCTTGACCTCTGACCTCCAGATGTATGAATGTAAATGGGTTGTGTGGATAGCCACCAATCTCCCCTTTACAGACATGAGCACTTTATGATAATCACATGCAGTTTGGATCAAGTCATAGTCAAGTCAGCACACTGACACACTGACAACTGCTGTTGCCTGTTGGGCTGCAGTTTGCATGTTATGATTGGAGCATATTTTTGATGCTAAAGTCAGTACCTGTGAGGATTTCTGGACAATATCTATCATTGTTTTGTGTTGTTCATTGATAACCAATAATAAATACACACCTACATTAGCATAAAGCAGCATATTTGTCCACTGTGTAGAGTAGTAGCCCACAAACCCCCAATGACTTTCCTGTTTGTCCTTCTTGCTACTGAAGTGGACCAATCCTGTCATATAGTGTAACATGAGACATGTTCTGCTTCCCTCCATTGTAGTCTTCTGATCACAAACACGGGACACCTAACTGTGGCGGATTTCGGGCTGTCCAAGTCCGGGTCAGTGAACATGGCAGCCTGCCTGACTGAGGAAGCCTGTCGGCAAGTTGCCAGAGAGTTCACTGATGGAGAGGTTAGTCTCTTCTATTCTTTTCTTTCTTTCTTCTTATTTAAACTTGTGTAAATCCTGTGTTATATGTATTTTCCTACTTCATTTTCTCCCACAGTGTTGCGGCACGCTTCCATATTTAGCCCCAGAGGTGATACTACGGACGGGCTACGGAAAGCCCGTAGACTGGTGGGCCGCAGGGATTATTCTGTACAAATTCCTGTTTGGCGTCACACCTTTCGGTTACAGGATCAAGGACTGGGTCAAGGATGCTCCGGAGGTCCGTCGCCGAGTGACCAAAGGTAGGAATCTTTAGCTCATTCATTATCTTCTCATCACATGCAACCTTTCTACACGTTTGTCACTCTAGCCGTTCTGAATGAATCTTTCTGTATTTTAAAAATGACTCAACACGTAGCTACTTTGTGATTTAACTTTAAAATCTGTCACAAAGTAGCTTTCATTTCTTGTTTCGTTTGAATTTGAGATTTACATTTTTACGCTAGGTTTATGATGTTTTCGTCTAAGAATTATGTCATTCGGTCCCTTTGGTGATGTCAATTAAATGTAAAGTCCTTGATCAGATCAACTGATATGTGCTTCTTTTCCAGATGAACTCTTGACACCAAATATAGACAATCCAGGGATACAGGCTGCCAACAGCCTCCTGCATCTTCTCTTGGATAAGAACTGTGAGACGCGTCTTGGTACAAGTAAGTGACAGCTTTACTAACGACAGACTGTATAAGAAACAGAGAAACTGTGTTTTATTGGAGTACTAAGTGGTGTCACGGTCAGACGTGAGCTACATATAAAGTGATAATGTCCATAGAGAGACTAGACCCTGAGAGATCCAGAGACCTTTGAGGGCAGTGTGGAATGTTTGGGTCAGGTATCAGGACCAACATGTGGAGATGTACAAACTAAATGTTGTTGTCATTTCTTCTCCAGGAGGAGCCTATGAGGTGAAAAGACACCCATTCTTCAAAGCTGTGGACTGGAGCGACCTCCTTAATCAGAGGCCTCCGTACGTCCCTAAACTGGACAATGAGGAGGACACACGCACCTTTAAAGGTAGGTGCCAACGCAGACACATTGACAAAGGCTGCGGACGAAAAGTCTTTTTCTCTGAGGAAGGTTCCTGACGGAGTGAAATGACCCCGAAGTATCTGAGTAGCAGCCGTGATGAGAGCTGCTCAGACTCTCTAAACGCTGAGGAAAGGTGCATCAGTGCTTCCTTTCTCATCTCCTTTAGCTTAGGACACACTGGAGCATCCTTTACCAAAGGAAAGGAGATAATGCCGTCCCACAATTCCTTGCAGCTGCAACATTTACAGTGACGCATCATTCTGCTGTTCATGAAAACAAACAATATGCTTATCTTGCATATTATCTTCATACAGTCGTATACTAATTGGGATTCATGTTGATGAATATGAGTGGCAAGTGACGACCATCTGGTTTCAATTTATTTTGAATTCTTCGACCGCAGCCAAATACTCCTGTCTGACATGAATAGTAGATAGTAGCAGTAGTAATAGCAGTTTTTTTCAGTGATGTTTGGTGTGAATTTTAGGATAAATATGTACGTCAATATGTCTTTCCCGCGACTTAACTCATATTGGTTGTTTCAGAGTGCCCTCTTCTGCTGTCGGACACATCTCCTCACGGTGGTGATGTCCAGGATGGATCGACAGACTTCTGTTATGTTGCCTTCCGCTTCAAGGAGGTAGGCTACAGTTTTTCCTCCAGCTCCTCACCTCTCACTGCTGGTAGAGGCTGAATAAATCTGTTTCTCTCTATTGAATGAACAATGAATATAAATAACTGACAGTGGTTTTCTCTTAAAACTCCAGGAGTACGGCAGCCCCCTGCCCCTGTCCCCCCGCACGCTGATGAATCGGGACCTGCTGTCAGAACAGCCGGTCCACAGCGAGGCAGTGGAGGAGCAGGAACCCAACAGCCCCGAACCCGTCGAGGACGACTCCGGTGTGGACAGCCCCAAGGCCAACTCCAGTAGGGACAGCATAATGCGGCGAGTGAGGAGAAAACTGTTGTGGTTCCCTCGCAAGATCAGGAAGATGGTGTCCAAATCCAGGACATCTGCTGACCAGTTATCACTGTTCAAGATAGATGACCACTAGTTGTAATGTGTATATTTGTTTATAATTTGTAAATAGAAAAATAAAAATTAAAAATAACAGTGGATGTAATGGAGCTTTTTGAACATAGCAATAAGACTAACTACTTTAGGTTGAGAGTGTGCTGATGATGATCATGTGATGATTGTTTAAGTTTAACAGTTTGAGTATGGATAATAAGCAGTTACAGCAGCTAAATGAAGCACTGCAATAGAATACTTAAAAAAAAACTAGATGATCACATTTCCTGCAGAAAATGACAGCTGAAATTTATTGCAAAGCGTTGCTGAAAAGACAGAAATTTCTAAGCTGAAATGCGGATAGACTTCTGGTTTAAGACCCGACTTGGTGCTCTGGTCCCCCTCCCTGAAGACGGTTTACATCACTGAGCTCACCGTGCCCCGGGAGGAGGCAGTAGATGAGGCCAATGAGCCGCTGAAGCTCAACATCGGGGCTGGACACACAAATCCGCCCAGTGGAGGTCCGGTTCAGAGTTTTTGTGGCAGCATCTACCACCAAACCCTTGAGGGACCTGGGATTCAGGGGCCAGAGCCAGCGCTCAGCCATCAAAGGTGCATCGGAAGCAACAGAAAGAAGCAGCCAAAAGGTCAAGCCTAAAAGGCAATTGTTTTTCTGCTAACTGGGCGTGGGATGCAAGCTGAGGTTTGATCAGCCCGTTGGTGAGGGTGTATAGTGTTAAAGGCCCAAACACCCCGATGATCTGAAGAAACACTACTGAAGATGCATCCCAAAAATCTCCAACACAATTTACTGTTCACCAATGAACTTTGCACAAAGGATGTTAAGGTCTCGCCGGTTTTGAATCTAGAAAGTAATCTTTGGATGGAATAAGCCTTTACAAGTATAAGTGTGGGACAGGAAGTAGTATTTGGGTAGAATTAACTTTTATTTTGAAACATTAGGCCCATCCCTAGTTTCCTATTCACATACAGTGAGAGTTAGGTCTTTTATTGATGAGGGCCCCTATCGTTTTCCTAATTATTATTATTATTATTATTATTATATTGTGTCTTTGAGCAGAAAAACAAGGTGCTTGGGCTATTCAAAACATCTTGAAAATTGGCACACTTGTCAGAAGTGCGTGAAATCAGATTTTGACATTGGTCCCATTGTCGGATGTAGCAAATTGGCTTCGTAGCGCCCCCTAATGATTTCACCGGTGGCATATTTCACCTAGATGTGTGAGTCTGCCCCAAACTTGACCTACTTCATAACAGTCCAGGCCTGAAAACATCTGAAAACATCTACATGGCAATATTGATTTGACGTCATAGCGTCACCTCCTGGCAACAGGAAATCAGTGTTATGTGACAACAATGATCCAATTCATATGAGATTTACATTGTGTGATCCACACTGGACAATGTGAAACACAATGTATGTTTACATTGTGTTTCAACAACAGGGATGATGGGCTGCATGGTGCTGCAGTGGTTAGCACTGTTGCCTCACAGAAAGAGGCTCACAGGTTCAAATTCAGCTTGGGGCTCTTCTGTGTGGAGTTTGCATCTTCTCACCGTTAATTGGTGACTCTAAATTGTAGGTATGAATGTGACAATGAATGGTTTTGTGTCAGCTCTGCGATATACTGGCGACCTGTCCGGAGTGAACCCCGCCTTCACCCACTGTCAGCTGGGATCGGCTCCAGCCCCCCTGTGATCCCAGATGGGATAAGCAGTTGCAGAACGATGGATGGATGGGTTGATGCAAAATATGAATAGCCATGTAACACTTAAAAGACCTGTTGTTTTTCTTTTTTTTAATTTAGCCCCTTCAGATGTGATAAAAAGACAAAAAGTAGATATAGAAAAAATAGATATATGCATCTGCTCCATTTGCTCAACTGCTCATATGCCTATGCCTCCATCAATCTTACATCAAAAAAGTACAAATGCAAATTCTGCTTTTGTTTTTATTTATTTATTTATTTATTTATTTTGTTTTCAGCAGTTTAGGTTAAATATGAGCACCACTTTTCAGTGGCAGAAGCTGAACATTTCAACCATTTTGCCTACAAACTACTTTTCACTGACTCAGTCACATCAGTTCAGGTGTCTGCTGACTCAGGTTTGTCTACTTCCTCTAATTTCTCCGAGGTGGTCTCTAGCTCTCCTGTCAGCTCCGCTCTCTTTATCCATCCATGGTCAGCTCCATGGGGGCCGTTGGAATGCATTTAACATAAATGTCAGTATCTGGGTGCTCTTCAGTGATATCGTCAGCTCATTTGACCACGGAGATGAGAGCGACGGCCGGCCGGGCCGCATGTTATCGCCATACGACACCGTTTCCTGTCCGTGACAGAGGTAGCGTGCAGCATTAAAACGGCTAGCGGCTTCTCCACAGTCCTTATTTTGAGGTTATTACACCTCCCCGCCAGTAGATGGCGCCCTGGTGCTGCTGTAGATCTTTTAAGGGAGACTGTAACTACGTGCTCTGCTCACGCGCAGCTCACAAATAAGCGAGCTGTGGCTGAGACAAGAAGCTAGCTTTGGTCTTTCTCCCTATTGATCTACAGGTACTGCAAAACTCATTTTTCAATGTTTATGTTGTATCAGCAGCTAATGTGAATGTTATATAAATCGTCTGCTAATGTTGTAAGAAGATGTTGACATGTTTGAGAAGTGTAGCGGGTTTACTATGTTGCTAAATGCTACGAAGGAGATCGCCATTTTTAGCAGTTGCGTCCGTGAACTTTAGTTTTACACAGTAGTTTTGTAAGTGTGGTAAAGTGATATGAAGTGGCATAATGTTCAGTAGAGTTAGAAAATAAGTTGCAAATGTTCCTAAAAAGTGTTAGCCAGCCAACAGTGTGTAAAGACGGTGGTTGTATTCTAACACTTGTTAATGTGTCATGGGCAAAGCGCCTTAGCGCTGCTGTGAAGTGCCAGTTAGGAGAATATGTATAATGCGATAATGCGATAGTGCTTGATACGTGTTAAAGGGACTGTATATGTTAATATGTGAATGAAGATACTGTATGAAATTGTGGAGAAATAAACAAGCTGTGGCTGAGACAAGACGCTAACTTTGGTCTTTCTCCCTATTGATCTACAGCGTTTATCTCTTGGCTACGCTGTGCTTCACCGCCTGTGTAGCCCTCTCTGCCGGTCCAGATACCCCCTAGGTCTGGCGCTGGTAACACCTCCAGCAAATTTATCGATTTCGGCATTAAAAAAATTGCCATTCATATGAAGTTAGTCAGGTATTATTTTAAATGTCCTACATGTGTGTAAAGCTATAAGAAATGAACCGTTGTATTGGCATGTTTGGTCACTCCTTGACTTCTGGCCTGTAGGACCTGAACAACATGGAGCGAGTCTTCTGGCTGCTGATGGGCAAAGATGGCGCTTCGGTGCAGAACCTGATGGAGGTGTTTGGAGAATCTCACAGACACTCTCTGCTGGAAAAGCACCGCAAACTAGTACCAATCATTTACTAAATCTACACAATACTTTCAGGCATGCTTATCTCCTATGTGTCTGGTGAGACCGACCCCCCACCCTGGTACCTTTATGATTATTCCCTCTGTTTTACTTCTAGTTGTCACAAGTTTTATCAACTGGAGCAGTGACCGATGAAGGGATCCTGGACGTCATGAGGAGATGCTGGCAGGAAAACCATCATGTCCTGTGGCATCATCACCACTGTCCTCACAGTCCCAGGCTCAACAGGTGAAGCATACTGTATTCACCTGTGTAACCACATACACACCACACATTTTCGACTTCAATGCAAGACATGAACCAGCAGGGTGTCTGAGGTTGTATAGCCTCGAGGAGGACGTTTAACCGAAGGAATGATCTAAACGTGGAAAGCAGACCAGAAGAAGAAACAAGCCTTTTAGAAAAGCTCAAAAACAAAATTAATTCTTAAATATTGTAGACCGGTCACACAACAGGGGCTGCTGTTCAAACAGCAGCCATGCCAGCAGCTTTGTGAGGCTGTATTTACCATAGACGTATAAAGATAGACGTCGCTTCAGCCCACTGCAGCGATACGTCAGCGTGGCCGCCACACTGGACCTGTCCAGACTTATCTGTAACCCTGTACTAGTGAACGAGGGAGCTGCCATTTCTCTGGATAAAAAGCACTTTAACGTCTATATTTCCCAACTGATTTCAATGAACCGTTATTATATTAAAGGGTTTATGATGTACATGGTGTAGAAAAATCAAGTTTAGTCTCCGGTTAGCATCTGGATAGTTAAGCTCTAATCGCTGCTAGATGCTCAGGAGACAAGTGTGTCTTGTAGGCTGACATGAACTGAATCACTTGTGTAATAGAAGATAATTATTTTATCATCAGGAACTGTTAAGACTCACATTTGTCAAGTGTGACTTTGGCTCATTTTCCTTGTTCAAGGTTAATACTTGTAGAGAGGTCCCTGTATAATGCCATATAATGATGAAATATATAAAATGAATAAAAATGTCATAAATAAATAACGATAATAAATAATATAGTATAATAATGTTAGGTATCTGAATTTAATGGAGTAATAGTGATAATACAGCAACTATGAAACCGAAATAATCTGATAACACTTGTAAAGCTTGACGTCATCAGTTTTATTGTTTGCAATATTAGACGCATCATTTTTATTATATATCGGACATAAACATGATATGTAAGACATGAACATCAATAAGTTAACATTAACTCATTGGTTAGCTAACAGTACCGAATGTTAGCTCTTATCTGATGTTACAGAAACAAACTTATTGTAAAGATGTAACATAAACTTGATGCAACAAAAACAGTTGAGAATTTGAAAAATGCTTTGAGGAAAATATGATATGATCTAGTTTTAATAACCTATAATGATGGAACCCCACCATACTGAAGGGCAGACCTGTGATCCATAAACCGGAAGCAGTGACGTTAATGTATTTAACAGTTTTCCACAAAAGTAATATCATAGCATTACTCCTCATGGATCATAAACTTTTGATTATAAAACGACTCATTGAAATCGGTTGAAAATGCAATGTTATAGTGCTTTTTATCCAGCAAAACGGCAGCGCCCTCGTTCACTTATATCTGGGTTACAGGCCAGTCTAGCCAGGTCCAATATGGCCCCAACGTTGATGTACGATCCAGGAGTCAATGCGGTGTTCATGTACTAGGGATGGGAACAGTGCGAGTAAAAATACAAACCGCTCGGTTCTCTAGTCACAATTCAGTTTGTGTATGTATTGTTAGGTTTGTTTGAAATAGGTTATGAGGCCGATTGTGTGTTTTTTTTTTTTTTCATCATATATTGTCACACTAGAAATCAAGGCCTATGGAAAGAGGCTGGGACACAACTAAAACACAACCAAAGCATAAGGGATGTTTCTATTGAAAGATATGCAGCCTGATGCAGTCGTGGAGGACGCTGGATGTCAGCATACGATGAGGCTACTTGAGCCGCGCTGTAATATGTCGTCTGGCAGACACATAAGCTACGCAGTACTTCCTGAACTGTCCAACACAGACCATGTAGCTCTGACTACAGACGGACAGACCGAACCCAAAACCGGGACCGCAAACCGGGATTTGAACCGAACCGTGAATTTTATGAACCGTCACACCCCTACTATGTATATACGCACAAAAAAATATTTAATACAATTTCTGAAGCCTTTTATGCATCCAAACTTTTCTTTTTCATTTTTCCTCATGTCCGAAAACTGTGGTGTTGAGATGCGTAAAACAATTATTACATTACCATTATTTCAAATGAAACTGTTTGATAGTCACATTATTATACACATATTAAAATGGTTTTATATTGTTTATACAAAGCATTGTTATTTGAGCAAATGCCACATAGTTTTTTGTTTTTATAAGATAAGATAAGATAATATTCCTGTATTGGTCTCATAGTGGAGAACATGGCAACAAATCATGGCAACAAGCTGAGTTTTGTTGATTCACAGGAGCCAATCAGAGTCCTTGAATTTTTTGAATTTACAGGAGAGTTTTGAAACTCCTGGAGATGGTTTGTTTACATCATTTGGAGACCTGCAGCACAGAGGACAGACAGACACACATCAATTGACTCAGCAGCCTCAGTTAAGTGGTGAAAACTGACTGGTGGATTTTGCGTTGTCAGCTTGTATTGACTGTTTCTCTGCTATTATCGTTAGCAAAAAGATCCTGTATCTTGAGAACTGTATGTATTTATTTCCTTTTATTAACACTTTATTTTAGCATTTTAAAGTTGATATCCCATAAAAAAGTTGATTATCATCTGATAAATGGACAGTGTATAGACTTATTTGGCCATATAATTTTAGTTCACAGTCACAGCTCTTCCTCTGCAGTTTAGTTTGCTATAATCTAGTTATCACATTTGGAGAAATCAAACAAACTGAGGTTCAGGTTTATTGTGTTTTGTAGAAGTATATGAAACATTACTGAGCACCATTTTTTTTTCTAAAAGTGGGATTATTGTTTATTTTCGAACAGCTTTTATATTCAGTATATTTGTGCATCAGACTATTACTGGTTATACTACAGTAGGTGAGCTCATCTGTATGAATGTAGATACTACTGTACTGTAATTGTCTAACTACATTTTGCTGTCATTCAAGCACCTGGTCCACATGGCGAAGACGGTGAAGTTCTCTGACGGCGATCTACCTCGGGCCACCCGGACCCTGACGTTCATCCAGAGCCAGCTCGCTGAGCTGACCAGAACCTGTGGCGACGTGCTGCAGGGCGGCCTGGTCAGCTGCAGCTACTTCCTGGAGCTGGAAAATAAACTGGAGAAGATTCTCCACGAGGTAAGTATTTCTCATCTTTGAGACGTTTTGTTTCCAGCTGATTCAAACATTTAAATCTTATTAACACTGATGATGATTTAGCCTACGCCAGCACTATGTGATGCAAAACAAGTGATCTTCTCTTTGTAATTTGCAACCTGTTTCTCCAAATAACAAAAATCCCAAAACCATTCTCACTGAAATGATGTTTTAAAGGGGACATATCATGAAAAACTCACTTTACAGTGCTCGTACACATACATTTGAGTATCTGGAGTACCTACCAACCCACAAACTACCTTTTTTAAAGGTGTACTATTTATATTATTTGTCTATTTATATATTTGCCTCACAAGCAGACTGGGTTTTTTCAGAAGGGGGTCTTAAAGAGACAGGCCCTAAAATGGAGCATTTCAGACAGAGGGGGAATGCAACTACGGGTATTTTAAAGACCCAGCAATGATATTTTGGTTTATGATAAAATTTGCAGTGCAACGCTTCATTAATATACACAGTGTTGTTACCCATCGTGGCATAAAAAGAATGACTAAATAATGTGATTTAATCTTATTAATTTAATCATTGTAGTTTTACCTGTTCACTTCTATTCATTTGGACTGCAAAACAATTTATGGTTGAAATATGATGATTTTTATAACTCCACTGAAGGTAAATTGAAATTTTAAGTATTACACAGTCCCACTGGATCCACTAAAAAAGGCTGGTTTGTCAAACTGAAAACAAGGCTGCTTTTCTGATGTAACTTTAGCTCAGTATACATTTTGCATTTCAACTTTTTTGTCGTTCCTGTGTTTGATTTAGACCCGCGCAGCCTGCAGGCCTCCTCCGATAAAACCGGTGAGGAGCGACTTTGACATCGGCAAATACATTGCCAAAGGTGCCTTTGGGTGAGTAAGACAGACTGCTGTCTTTGTGTTCACACTGACTCTTTGGATAGCGCAGAGAGTCCAGTCAAAGCAGAAAAGAGAGAGATGTGGTGTAGAGTTATTTTGCTCCATCTGGACAGTTTCTTTTCTGATACTCAGTCATAGAAGCTGCTCACGTTTCCTTTCCTCTCTTGTCCAGTACTGTAAACCTTGTGCGCCACAAGGAGACTCGTCGGGTTTTTGCCATGAAGCAAATCAAACCGCAGTACAAGGAACAGAGGGATGACGTCCTGCTGGAGCGGGACATCCTCGCCTTCCTTGACAGCCCTCTTGTCGTCTCCTTGTTTTGCTCATTTGAGACGAAGAACCACATGTACATGGTGATGGAGTATGTCGGAGGTAAGGAGGTTGCTTTTGGATCGGTCATACATGCATATACACTGTATCCACTGTACACATGTGACACACTCTGAGAAGACCTACACATAGCATCTGACCTGTTGTGTCTCTCGCTGATCTTGTAGGTGGGGATTTTGGCACCTTGCTGACATACAATAAGTGTTTCGCTGTATATGTGGCCCGCTTCTACGCTGCAGAGCTCGTGTTAGCACTGGAGTACATCCACAACCACGGCATCATCCACCGAGACCTCAAACCTGACAAGTAAGGCTTCGACCTGTCCCTTTGGAAGGGACATCTTCATAATCTCATAATTTATTGTTTTTCCATGTCTGGTTTTAGGCCCTCCTTAGTTATTGTTACTACGCCTGTCATGCTTTTCATTATTGCATGGTACAGTTTACAACAACGTTGGTGGCAGATATACCATTTGAGGTTTGAAATTTCTAGCCATCAAAATTGATGGTTGTTGGCTGGAAATTAGAAGCTGCTACTCTGTCGCTGGCAGATGTCTCAGCCGAAGCTAGCGAGCTAACAAAGCTAACGTAATTTTAATGAGTTGGTTGAAAACACAGTCTCTGACTTTCTTTCTCTTTCCAACTGACCAGTTTTAAATCTAGAAGGGCACTCGGAGAGCGTAGACATCCACTGTTTATGATTTCTTTATACATTTAATTATTTGTAGATATAAACACTGTTTAAAGCCATTTCTTTGCTCTGATAATGTTGCTTTAGGAAACTCAAAGCCTGACAGAAGTGACATGCCTAGATATAGTTGCTTAGCTATGATTGGACAATCGCTGTTCAGGAGAAGGGTGTAACAAACCTCTTTTTAAGTTGGAGCTAAATTTACAGAAACTCTCCCAGTACTGATATTTTTACCCAATCTTTTGTAGCCCCCTTTAGCTTTGACGACAGGCATTTTCTCAGTCTTCAGTATTAATGTCTTCAGTATTAATCTACCATGTCAAAGTTTACACAATAATAACGGATTAATGCAAATTCACCTTAACAACACTAATGTCTTGAAGGCATTAAGACAAGTGATCTTCTGGATGTTGTACTGGGGTCAGTTTTAAAGACACAGTGAAAATACTGGTATCGTGATATTGAATCCGTCGGTACCAACCGTGTCATAGCTTGTTGCAAATAAGGTTAAATACTTCTGCTGAATTTTGGCGAGAGGGTCAGACTGGCCCCTTGACCTCTGACCTCCAGATGTATGAATGTAAATGGGTTGTGTGGATAGCCACCAATCTCCCCTTTACAGACATGAGCACTTTATGATAATCACATGCAGTTTGGATCAAGTCATAGTCAAGTCAGCACACTGACACACTGACAACTGCTGTTGCCTGTTGGGCTGCAGTTTGCATGTTATGATTGGAGCATATTTTTGATGCTAAAGTCAGTACCTGTGAGGATTTCTGGACAATATCTATCATTGTTTTGTGTTGTTCATTGATAACCAATAATAAATACACACCTACATTAGCATAAAGCAGCATATTTGTCCACTGTGTAGAGTAGTAGCCCACAAACCCCCAATGACTTTCCTGTTTGTCCTTCTTGCTACTGAAGTGGACCAATCCTGTCATATAGTGTAACATGAGACATGTTCTGCTTCCCTCCATTGTAGTCTTCTGATCACAAACACGGGACACCTAACTGTGGCGGATTTCGGGCTGTCCAAGTCCGGGTCAGTGAACATGGCAGCCTGCCTGACTGAGGAAGCCTGTCGGCAAGTTGCCAGAGAGTTCACTGATGGAGAGGTTAGTCTCTTCTATTCTTTTCTTTCTTTCTTCTTATTTAAACTTGTGTAAATCCTGTGTTATATGTATTTTCCTACTTCATTTTCTCCCACAGTGTTGCGGCACGCTTCCATATTTAGCCCCAGAGGTGATACTACGGACGGGCTACGGAAAGCCCGTAGACTGGTGGGCCGCAGGGATTATTCTGTACAAATTCCTGTTTGGCGTCACACCTTTCGGTTACAGGATCAAGGACTGGGTCAAGGATGCTCCGGAGGTCCGTCGCCGAGTGACCAAAGGTAGGAATCTTTAGCTCATTCATTATCTTCTCATCACATGCAACCTTTCTACACGTTTGTCACTCTAGCCGTTCTGAATGAATCTTTCTGTATTTTAAAAATGACTCAACACGTAGCTACTTTGTGATTTAACTTTAAAATCTGTCACAAAGTAGCTTTCATTTCTTGTTTCGTTTGAATTTGAGATTTACATTTTTACGCTAGGTTTATGATGTTTTCGTCTAAGAATTATGTCATTCGGTCCCTTTGGTGATGTCAATTAAATGTAAAGTCCTTGATCAGATCAACTGATATGTGCTTCTTTTCCAGATGAACTCTTGACACCAAATATAGACAATCCAGGGATACAGGCTGCCAACAGCCTCCTGCATCTTCTCTTGGATAAGAACTGTGAGACGCGTCTTGGTACAAGTAAGTGACAGCTTTACTAACGACAGACTGTATAAGAAACAGAGAAACTGTGTTTTATTGGAGTACTAAGTGGTGTCACGGTCAGACGTGAGCTACATATAAAGTGATAATGTCCATAGAGAGACTAGACCCTGAGAGATCCAGAGACCTTTGAGGGCAGTGTGGAATGTTTGGGTCAGGTATCAGGACCAACATGTGGAGATGTACAAACTAAATGTTGTTGTCATTTCTTCTCCAGGAGGAGCCTATGAGGTGAAAAGACACCCATTCTTCAAAGCTGTGGACTGGAGCGACCTCCTTAATCAGAGGCCTCCGTACGTCCCTAAACTGGACAATGAGGAGGACACACGCACCTTTAAAGGTAGGTGCCAACGCAGACACATTGACAAAGGCTGCGGACGAAAAGTCTTTTTCTCTGAGGAAGGTTCCTGACGGAGTGAAATGACCCCGAAGTATCTGAGTAGCAGCCGTGATGAGAGCTGCTCAGACTCTCTAAACGCTGAGGAAAGGTGCATCAGTGCTTCCTTTCTCATCTCCTTTAGCTTAGGACACACTGGAGCATCCTTTACCAAAGGAAAGGAGATAATGCCGTCCCACAATTCCTTGCAGCTGCAACATTTACAGTGACGCATCATTCTGCTGTTCATGAAAACAAACAATATGCTTATCTTGCATATTATCTTCATACAGTCGTATACTAATTGGGATTCATGTTGATGAATATGAGTGGCTAGTGACGACCATCTGGTTTCAATTTATTTTGAATTCTTCGACCGCAGCCAAATACTCCTGTCTGACATGAATAGTAGATAGTAGCAGTAGTAATAGCAGTTTTTTTCAGTGATGTTTGGTGTGAATTTTAGGATAAATATGTACGTCAATATGTCTTTCCTGCGACTTAACTCATATTGGTTGTTTCAGAGTGCCCTCTTCTGCTGTCGGACACATCTCCTCACGGTGGTGATGTCCAGGATGGATCGACAGACTTCTGTTATGTTGCCTTCCGCTTCAAGGAGGTAGGCTACAGTTTTTCCTCCAGCTCCTCACCTCTCACTGCTGGTAGAGGCTGAATAAATCTGTTTCTCTCTATTGAATGAACAATGAATATAAATAACTGACAGTGGTTTTCTCTTAAAACTCCAGGAGTACGGCAGCCCCCTGCCCCTGTCCCCCCGCACGCTGATGAATCGGGACCTGCTGTCAGAACAGCCGGTCCACAGCGAGGCAGTGGAGGAGCAGGAACCCAACAGCCCCGAACCCGTCGAGGACGACTCCGGTGTGGACAGCCCCAAGGCCAACTCCAGTAGGGACAGCATAATGCGGCGAGTGAGGAGAAAACTGTTGTGGTTCCCTCGCAAGATCAGGAAGATGGTGTCCAAATCCAGGACATCTGCTGACCAGTTATCACTGTTCAAGATAGATGACCACTAGTTGTAATGTGTATATTTGTTTATAATTTGTAAATAGAAAAATAAAAATTAAAAATAACAGTGGATGTAATGGAGCTTTTTGAACATAGCAATAAGACTAACTACTTTAGGTTGAGAGTGTGCTGATGATGATCATGTGATGATTGTTTAAGTTTAACAGTTTGAGTATGGATAATAAGCAGTTACAGCAGCTAAATGAAGCACTGCAATAGAATACTTTAAAAAAAAACTAGATGATCACATTTCCTGCAGAAAATGACAGCTGAAATTTATTGCAAAGCGTTGCTGAAAAGACAGAAATTTCTAAGCTGAAATGCGGATAGACTTCTGGTTTAAGACCCGACTTGGTGCTCTGGTCCCCCTCCCTGAAGACGGTTTACATCACTGAGCTCACCGTGCCCCGGGAGGAGGCAGTAGATGAGGCCAATGAGCCGCTGAAGCTCAACATCGGGGCTGGACACACAAATCCGCCCAGTGGAGGTCCGGTTCAGAGTTTTTGTGGCAGCATCTACCACCAAACCCTTGAGGGACCTGGGATTCAGGGGCCAGAGCCAGCGCTCAGCCATCAAAGGTGCATCGGAAGCAACAGAAAGAAGCAGCCAAAAGGTCAAGCCTAAAAGGCAATTGTTTTTCTGCTAACTGGGCGTGGGATGCAAGCTGAGGTTTGATCAGCCCGTTGGTGAGGGTGTATAGTGTTAAAGGCCCAAACACCCCGATGATCTGAAGAAACACTACTGAAGATGCATCCCAAAAATCTCCAACACAATTTACTGTTCACCAATGAACTTTGCACAAAGGATGTTAAGGTCTCGCCGGTTTTGAATCTAGAAAGTAATCTTTGGATGGAATAAGCCTTTACAAGTATAAGTGTGGGACAGGAAGTAGTATTTGGGTAGAATTAACTTTTATTTTGAAACATTAGGCCCATCCCTAGTTTCCTATTCACATACAGTGAGAGTTAGGTCTTTTATTGATGAGGGCCCCTATCGTTTTCCTAATTATTATTATTATTATTATTATTATATTGTGTCTTTGAGCAGAAAAACAAGGTGCTTGGGCTATTCAAAACATCTTGAAAATTGGCACACTTGTCAGAAGTGCGTGAAATCAGATTTTGACATTGGTCCCATTGTCGGATGTAGCAAATTGGCTTCGTAGCGCCCCCTAATGATTTCACCGGTGGCATATTTCACCTAGATGTGTGAGTCTGCCCCAAACTTGACCTACTTCATAACAGTCCAGGCCTGAAAACATCTGAAAACATCTACATGGCAATATTGATTTGACGTCATAGCGTCACCTCCTGGCAACAGGAAATCAGTGTTATGTGACAACAATGATCCAATTCATATGAGATTTACATTGTGTGATCCACACTGGACAATGTGAAACACAATGTATGTTTACATTGTGTTTCAACAACAGGGATGATGGGCTGCATGGTGCTGCAGTGGTTAGCACTGTTGCCTCACAGAAAGAGGCTCACAGGTTCAAATTCAGCTTGGGGCTCTTCTGTGTGGAGTTTGCATCTTCTCACCGTTAATTGGTGACTCTAAATTGTAGGTATGAATGTGACAATGAATGGTTTTGTGTCAGCTCTGCGATATACTGGCGACCTGTCCGGAGTGAACCCCGCCTTCACCCACTGTCAGCTGGGATCGGCTCCAGCCCCCCTGTGATCCCAGATGGGATAAGCAGTTGCAGAACGATGGATGGATGGGTTGATGCAAAATATGAATAGCCATGTAACACTTAAAAGACCTGTTGTTTTTCTTTTTTTTTAATTTAGCCCCTTCAGATGTGATAAAAAGACAAAAAGTAGATATAGAAAAAATAGATATATGCATCTGCTCCATTTGCTCAACTGCTCATACGCCTATGCCTCCATCAATCTTACATCAAAAAAGTACAAATGCAAATTCTGCTTTTGTTTTTATTTATTTATTTATTTATTTATTTTGTTTTCAGCAGTTTAGGTTAAATATGAGCACCACTTTTCAGTGGCAGAAGCTGAACATTTCAACCATTTTGCCTACAAACTACTTTTCACTGACTCAGTCACATCAGTTCAGGTGTCTGCTGACTCAGGTTTGTCTACTTCCTCTAATTTCTCCGAGGTGGTCTCTAGCTCTCCTGTCAGCTCCGCTCTCTTTATCCATCCATGGTCAGCTCCATGGGGGCCGTTGGAATGCATTTAACATAAATGTCAGTATCTGGGTGCTCTTCAGTGATATCGTCAGCTCATTTGACCACGGAGATGAGAGCGACGGCCGGCCGGGCCGCATGTTATCGCCATACGACACCGTTTCCTGTCCGTGACAGAGGTAGCGTGCAGCATTAAAACGGCTAGCGGCTTCTCCACAGTCCTTATTTTGAGGTTATTACACCTCCCCGCCAGTAGATGGCGCCCTGGTGCTGCTGTAGATCTTTTAAGGGAGACTGTAACTACGTGCTCTGCTCACGCGCAGCTCACAAATAAGCGAGCTGTGGCTGAGACAAGAAGCTAGCTTTGGTCTTTCTCCCTATTGATCTACAGGTACTGCAAAACTCATTTTTCAATGTTTATGTTGTATCAGCAGCTAATGTGAATGTTATATAAATCGTCTGCTAATGTTGTAAGAAGATGTTGACATGTTTGAGAAGTGTAGCGGGTTTACTATGTTGCTAAATGCTACGAAGGAGATCGCCATTTTTAGCAGTTGCGTCCGTGAACTTTAGTTTTACACAGTAGTTTTGTAAGTGTGGTAAAGTGATATGAAGTGGCATAATGTTCAGTAGAGTTAGAAAATAAGTTGCAAATGTTCCTAAAAAGTGTTAGCCAGCCAACAGTGTGTAAAGACGGTGGTTGTATTCTAACACTTGTTAATGTGTCATGGGCAAAGCGCCTTAGCGCTGCTGTGAAGTGCCAGTTAGGAGAATATGTATAATGCGATAATGCGATAGTGCTTGATACGTGTTAAAGGGACTGTATATGTTAATATGTGAATGAAGATACTGTATGAAATTGTGGAGAAATAAACAAGCTGTGGCTGAGACAAGACGCTAACTTTGGTCTTTCTCCCTATTGATCTACAGCGTTTATCTCTTGGCTACGCTGTGCTTCACCGCCTGTGTAGCCCTCTCTGCCGGTCCAGATACCCCCTAGGTCTGGCGCTGGTAACACCTCCAGCAAATTTATCGATTTCGGCATTAAAAAAATTGCCATTCATATGAAGTTAGTCAGGTATTATTTTAAATGTCCTACATGTGTGTAAAGCTATAAGAAATGAACCGTTGTATTGGCATGTTTGGTCACTCCTTGACTTCTGGCCTGTAGGACCTGAACAACATGGAGCGAGTCTTCTGGCTGCTGATGGGCAAAGATGGCGCTTCGGTGCAGAACCTGATGGAGGTGTTTGGAGAATCTCACAGACACTCTCTGCTGGAAAAGCACCGCAAACTAGTACCAATCATTTACTAAATCTACACAATACTTTCAGGCATGCTTATCTCCTATGTGTCTGGTGAGACCGACCCCCCACCCTGGTACCTTTATGATTATTCCCTCTGTTTTACTTCTAGTTGTCACAAGTTTTATCAACTGGAGCAGTGACCGATGAAGGGATCCTGGACGTCATGAGGAGATGCTGGCAGGAAAACCATCATGTCCTGTGGCATCATCACCACTGTCCTCACAGTCCCAGGCTCAACAGGTGAAGCATACTGTATTCACCTGTGTAACCACATACACACCACACATTTTCGACTTCAATGCAAGACATGAACCAGCAGGGTGTCTGAGGTTGTATAGCCTCGAGGAGGACGTTTAACCGAAGGAATGATCTAAACGTGGAAAGCAGACCAGAAGAAGAAACAAGCCTTTTAGAAAAGCTCAAAAACAAAATTAATTCTTAAATATTGTAGACCGGTCACACAACAGGGGCTGCTGTTCAAACAGCAGCCATGCCAGCAGCTTTGTGAGGCTGTATTTACCATAGACGTATAAAGATAGACGTCGCTTCAGCCCACTGCAGCGATACGTCAGCGTGGCCGCCACACTGGACCTGTCCAGACTTATCTGTAACCCTGTACTAGTGAACGAGGGAGCTGCCATTTCTCTGGATAAAAAGCACTTTAACGTCTATATTTCCCAACTGATTTCAATGAACCGTTATTATATTAAAGGGTTTATGATGTACATGGTGTAGAAAAATCAAGTTTAGTCTCCGGTTAGCATCTGGATAGTTAAGCTCTAATCGCTGCTAGATGCTCAGGAGACAAGTGTGTCTTGTAGGCTGACATGAACTGAATCACTTGTGTAATAGAAGATAATTATTTTATCATCAGGAACTGTTAAGACTCACATTTGTCAAGTGTGACTTTGGCTCATTTTCCTTGTTCAAGGTTAATACTTGTAGAGAGGTCCCTGTATAATGCCATATAATGATGAAATATATAAAATGAATAAAAATGTCATAAATAAATAACGATAATAAATAATATAGTATAATAATGTTAGGTATCTGAATTTAATGGAGTAATAGTGATAATACAGCAACTATGAAACCGAAATAATCTGATAACACTTGTAAAGCTTGACGTCATCAGTTTTATTGTTTGCAATATTAGACGCATCATTTTTATTATATATCGGACATAAACATGATATGTAAGACATGAACATCAATAAGTTAACATTAACTCATTGGTTAGCTAACAGTACCGAATGTTAGCTCTTATCTGATGTTACAGAAACAAACTTATTGTAAAGATGTAACATAAACTTGATGCAACAAAAACAGTTGAGAATTTGAAAAATGCTTTGAGGAAAATATGATATGATCTAGTTTTAATAACCTATAATGATGGAACCCCACCATACTGAAGGGCAGACCTGTGATCCATAAACCGGAAGCAGTGACGTTAATGTATTTAACAGTTTTCCACAAAAGTAATATCATAGCATTACTCCTCATGGATCATAAACTTTTGATTATAAAACGACTCATTGAAATCGGTTGAAAATGCAATGTTATAGTGCTTTTTATCCAGCAAAACGGCAGCGCCCTCGTTCACTTATATCTGGGTTACAGGCCAGTCTAGCCAGGTCCAATATGGCCCCAACGTTGATGTACGATCCAGGAGTCAATGCGGTGTTCATGTACTAGGGATGGGAACAGTGCGAGTAAAAATACAAACCGCTCGGTTCTCTAGTCACAATTCAGTTTGTGTATGTATTGTTAGGTTTGTTTGAAATAGGTTATGAGGCCGATTGTGTGTTTTTTTTTTTTTCATCATATATTGTCACACTAGAAATCAAGGCCTATGGAAAGAGGCTGGGACACAACTAAAACACAACCAAAGCATAAGGGATGTTTCTATTGAAAGATATGCAGCCTGATGCAGTCGTGGAGGACGCTGGATGTCAGCATACGATGAGGCTACTTGAGCCGCGCTGTAATATGTCGTCTGGCAGACACATAAGCTACGCAGTACTTCCTGAACTGTCCAACACAGACCATGTAGCTCTGACTACAGACGGACAGACCGAACCCAAAACCGGGACCGCAAACCGGGATTTGAACCGAACCGTGAATTTTATGAACCGTCACACCCCTACTATGTATATACGCACAAAAAAATATTTAATACAATTTCTGAAGCCTTTTATGCATCCAAACTTTTCTTTTTCATTTTTCCTCATGTCCGAAAACTGTGGTGTTGAGATGCGTAAAACAATTATTACATTACCATTATTTCAAATGAAACTGTTTGATAGTCACATTATTATACACATATTAAAATGGTTTTATATTGTTTATACAAAGCATTGTTATTTGAGCAAATGCCACATAGTTTTTTGTTTTTATAAGATAAGATAAGATAATATTCCTGTATTGGTCTCATAGTGGAGAACATGGCAACAAATCATGGCAACAAGCTGAGTTTTGTTGATTCACAGGAGCCAATCAGAGTCCTTGAATTTTTTGAATTTACAGGAGAGTTTTGAAACTCCTGGAGATGGTTTGTTTACATCATTTGGAGACCTGCAGCACAGAGGACAGACAGACACACATCAATTGACTCAGCAGCCTCAGTTAAGTGGTGAAAACTGACTGGTGGATTTTGCGTTGTCAGCTTGTATTGACTGTTTCTCTGCTATTATCGTTAGCAAAAAGATCCTGTATCTTGAGAACTGTATGTATTTATTTCCTTTTATTAACACTTTATTTTAGCATTTTAAAGTTGATATCCCATAAAAAAGTTGATTATCATCTGATAAATGGACAGTGTATAGACTTATTTGGCCATATAATTTTAGTTCACAGTCACAGCTCTTCCTCTGCAGTTTAGTTTGCTATAATCTAGTTATCACATTTGGAGAAATCAAACAAACTGAGGTTCAGGTTTATTGTGTTTTGTAGAAGTATATGAAACATTACTGAGCACCATTTTTTTTTCTAAAAGTGGGATTATTGTTTATTTTCGAACAGCTTTTATATTCAGTATATTTGTGCATCAGACTATTACTGGTTATACTACAGTAGGTGAGCTCATCTGTATGAATGTAGATACTACTGTACTGTAATTGTCTAACTACATTTTGCTGTCATTCAAGCACCTGGTCCACATGGCGAAGACGGTGAAGTTCTCTGACGGCGATCTACCTCGGGCCACCCGGACCCTGACGTTCATCCAGAGCCAGCTCGCTGAGCTGACCAGAACCTGTGGCGACGTGCTGCAGGGCGGCCTGGTCAGCTGCAGCTACTTCCTGGAGCTGGAAAATAAACTGGAGAAGATTCTCCACGAGGTAAGTATTTCTCATCTTTGAGACGTTTTGTTTCCAGCTGATTCAAACATTTAAATCTTATTAACACTGATGATGATTTAGCCTACGCCAGCACTATGTGATGCAAAACAAGTGATCTTCTCTTTGTAATTTGCAACCTGTTTCTCCAAATAACAAAAATCCCAAAACCATTCTCACTGAAATGATGTTTTAAAGGGGACATATCATGAAAAACTCACTTTACAGTGCTCGTACACATACATTTGAGTATCTGGAGTACCTACCAACCCACAAACTACCTTTTTTAAAGGTGTACTATTTATATTATTTGTCTATTTATATATTTGCCTCACAAGCAGACTGGGTTTTTTCAGAAGGGGGTCTTAAAGAGACAGGCCCTAAAATGGAGCATTTCAGACAGAGGGGGAATGCAACTACGGGTATTTTAAAGACCCAGCAATGATATTTTGGTTTATGATAAAATTTGCAGTGCAACGCTTCATTAATATACACAGTGTTGTTACCCATCGTGGCATAAAAAGAATGACTAAATAATGTGATTTAATCTTATTAATTTAATCATTGTAGTTTTACCTGTTCACTTCTATTCATTTGGACTGCAAAACAATTTATGGTTGAAATATGATGATTTTTATAACTCCACTGAAGGTAAATTGAAATTTTAAGTATTACACAGTCCCACTGGATCCACTAAAAAAGGCTGGTTTGTCAAACTGAAAACAAGGCTGCTTTTCTGATGTAACTTTAGCTCAGTATACATTTTGCATTTCAACTTTTTTGTCGTTCCTGTGTTTGATTTAGACCCGCGCAGCCTGCAGGCCTCCTCCGATAAAACCGGTGAGGAGCGACTTTGACATCGGCAAATACATTGCCAAAGGTGCCTTTGGGTGAGTAAGACAGACTGCTGTCTTTGTGTTCACACTGACTCTTTGGATAGCGCAGAGAGTCCAGTCAAAGCAGAAAAGAGAGAGATGTGGTGTAGAGTTATTTTGCTCCATCTGGACAGTTTCTTTTCTGATACTCAGTCATAGAAGCTGCTCACGTTTCCTTTCCTCTCTTGTCCAGTACTGTAAACCTTGTGCGCCACAAGGAGACTCGTCGGGTTTTTGCCATGAAGCAAATCAAACCGCAGTACAAGGAACAGAGGGATGACGTCCTGCTGGAGCGGGACATCCTCGCCTTCCTTGACAGCCCTCTTGTCGTCTCCTTGTTTTGCTCATTTGAGACGAAGAACCACATGTACATGGTGATGGAGTATGTCGGAGGTAAGGAGGTTGCTTTTGGATCGGTCATACATGCATATACACTGTATCCACTGTACACATGTGACACACTCTGAGAAGACCTACACATAGCATCTGACCTGTTGTGTCTCTCGCTGATCTTGTAGGTGGGGATTTTGGCACCTTGCTGACATACAATAAGTGTTTCGCTGTATATGTGGCCCGCTTCTACGCTGCAGAGCTCGTGTTAGCACTGGAGTACATCCACAACCACGGCATCATCCACCGAGACCTCAAACCTGACAAGTAAGGCTTCGACCTGTCCCTTTGGAAGGGACATCTTCATAATCTCATAATTTATTGTTTTTCCATGTCTGGTTTTAGGCCCTCCTTAGTTATTGTTACTACGCCTGTCATGCTTTTCATTATTGCATGGTACAGTTTACAACAACGTTGGTGGCAGATATACCATTTGAGGTTTGAAATTTCTAGCCATCAAAATTGATGGTTGTTGGCTGGAAATTAGAAGCTGCTACTCTGTCGCTGGCAGATGTCTCAGCCGAAGCTAGCGAGCTAACAAAGCTAACGTAATTTTAATGAGTTGGTTGAAAACACAGTCTCTGACTTTCTTTCTCTTTCCAACTGACCAGTTTTAAATCTAGAAGGGCACTCGGAGAGCGTAGACATCCACTGTTTATGATTTCTTTATACATTTAATTATTTGTAGATATAAACACTGTTTAAAGCCATTTCTTTGCTCTGATAATGTTGCTTTAGGAAACTCAAAGCCTGACAGAAGTGACATGCCTAGATATAGTTGCTTAGCTATGATTGGACAATCGCTGTTCAGGAGAAGGGTGTAACAAACCTCTTTTTAAGTTGGAGCTAAATTTACAGAAACTCTCCCAGTACTGATATTTTTACCCAATCTTTTGTAGCCCCCTTTAGCTTTGACGACAGGCATTTTCTCAGTCTTCAGTATTAATGTCTTCAGTATTAATCTACCATGTCAAAGTTTACACAATAATAACGGATTAATGCAAATTCACCTTAACAACACTAATGTCTTGAAGGCATTAAGACAACTGATCTTCTGGATATTGTACTGGGGTCAGTTTTAAAGACACAGTGAAAATACTGGTATCGTGATATTGAATCCGTCGGTACCAACCGTGTCATAGCTTGTTGCAAATAAGGTTAAATACTTCTGCTGAATTTTGGCGAGAGGGTCAGACTGGCCCCTTGACCTCTGACCTCCAGATGTATGAATGTAAATGGGTTGTGTGGATAGCCACCAATCTCCCCTTTACAGACATGAGCACTTTATGATAATCACATGCAGTTTGGATCAAGTCATAGTCAAGTCAGCACACTGACACACTGACAACTGCTGTTGCCTGTTGGGCTGCAGTTTGCATGTTATGATTGGAGCATATTTTTGATGCTAAAGTCAGTACCTGTGAGGATTTCTGGACAATATCTATCATTGTTTTGTGTTGTTCATTGATAACCAATAATAAATACACACCTACATTAGCATAAAGCAGCATATTTGTCCACTGTGTAGAGTAGTAGCCCACAAACCCCCAATGACTTTCCTGTTTGTCCTTCTTGCTACTGAAGTGGACCAATCCTGTCATATAGTGTAACATGAGACATGTTCTGCTTCCCTCCATTGTAGTCTTCTGATCACAAACACGGGACACCTAACTGTGGCGGATTTCGGGCTGTCCAAGTCCGGGTCAGTGAACATGGCAGCCTGCCTGACTGAGGAAGCCTGTCGGCAAGTTGCCAGAGAGTTCACTGATGGAGAGGTTAGTCTCTTCTATTCTTTTCTTTCTTTCTTCTTATTTAAACTTGTGTAAATCCTGTGTTATATGTATTTTCCTACTTCATTTTCTCCCACAGTGTTGCGGCACGCTTCCATATTTAGCCCCAGAGGTGATACTACGGACGGGCTACGGAAAGCCCGTAGACTGGTGGGCCGCAGGGATTATTCTGTACAAATTCCTGTTTGGCGTCACACCTTTCGGTTACAGGATCAAGGACTGGGTCAAGGATGCTCCGGAGGTCCGTCGCCGAGTGACCAAAGGTAGGAATCTTTAGCTCATTCATTATCTTCTCATCACATGCAACCTTTCTACACGTTTGTCACTCTAGCCGTTCTGAATGAATCTTTCTGTATTTTAAAAATGACTCAACACGTAGCTACTTTGTGATTTAACTTTAAAATCTGTCACAAAGTAGCTTTCATTTCTTGTTTCGTTTGAATTTGAGATTTACATTTTTACGCTAGGTTTATGATGTTTTCGTCTAAGAATTATGTCATTCGGTCCCTTTGGTGATGTCAATTAAATGTAAAGTCCTTGATCAGATCAACTGATATGTGCTTCTTTTCCAGATGAACTCTTGACACCAAATATAGACAATCCAGGGATACAGGCTGCCAACAGCCTCCTGCATCTTCTCTTGGATAAGAACTGTGAGACGCGTCTTGGTACAAGTAAGTGACAGCTTTACTAACGACAGACTGTATAAGAAACAGAGAAACTGTGTTTTATTGGAGTACTAAGTGGTGTCACGGTCAGACGTGAGCTACATATAAAGTGATAATGTCCATAGAGAGACTAGACCCTGAGAGATCCAGAGACCTTTGAGGGCAGTGTGGAATGTTTGGGTCAGGTATCAGGACCAACATGTGGAGATGTACAAACTAAATGTTGTTGTCATTTCTTCTCCAGGAGGAGCCTATGAGGTGAAAAGACACCCATTCTTCAAAGCTGTGGACTGGAGCGACCTCCTTAATCAGAGGCCTCCGTACGTCCCTAAACTGGACAATGAGGAGGACACACGCACCTTTAAAGGTAGGTGCCAACGCAGACACATTGACAAAGGCTGCGGACGAAAAGTCTTTTTCTCTGAGGAAGGTTCCTGACGGAGTGAAATGACCCCGAAGTATCTGAGTAGCAGCCGTGATGAGAGCTGCTCAGACTCTCTAAACGCTGAGGAAAGGTGCATCAGTGCTTCCTTTCTCATCTCCTTTAGCTTAGGACACACTGGAGCATCCTTTACCAAAGGAAAGGAGATAATGCCGTCCCACAATTCCTTGCAGCTGCAACATTTACAGTGACGCATCATTCTGCTGTTCATGAAAACAAACAATATGCTTATCTTGCATATTATCTTCATACAGTCGTATACTAATTGGGATTCATGTTGATGAATATGAGTGGCAAGTGACGACCATCTGGTTTCAATTTATTTTGAATTCTTCGACCGCAGCCAAATACTCCTGTCTGACATGAATAGTAGATAGTAGCAGTAGTAATAGCAGTTTTTTTCAGTGATGTTTGGTGTGAATTTTAGGATAAATATGTACGTCAATATGTCTTTCCCGCGACTTAACTCATATTGGTTGTTTCAGAGTGCCCTCTTCTGCTGTCGGACACATCTCCTCACGGTGGTGATGTCCAGGATGGATCGACAGACTTCTGTTATGTTGCCTTCCGCTTCAAGGAGGTAGGCTACAGTTTTTCCTCCAGCTCCTCACCTCTCACTGCTGGTAGAGGCTGAATAAATCTGTTTCTCTCTATTGAATGAACAATGAATATAAATAACTGACAGTGGTTTTCTCTTAAAACTCCAGGAGTACGGCAGCCCCCTGCCCCTGTCCCCCCGCACGCTGATGAATCGGGACCTGCTGTCAGAACAGCCGGTCCACAGCGAGGCAGTGGAGGAGCAGGAACCCAACAGCCCCGAACCCGTCGAGGACGACTCCGGTGTGGACAGCCCCAAGGCCAACTCCAGTAGGGACAGCATAATGCGGCGAGTGAGGAGAAAACTGTTGTGGTTCCCTCGCAAGATCAGGAAGATGGTGTCCAAATCCAGGACATCTGCTGACCAGTTATCACTGTTCAAGATAGATGACCACTAGTTGTAATGTGTATATTTGTTTATAATTTGTAAATAGAAAAATAAAAATTAAAAATAACAGTGGATGTAATGGAGCTTTTTGAACATAGCAATAAGACTAACTACTTTAGGTTGAGAGTGTGCTGATGATGATCATGTGATGATTGTTTAAGTTTAACAGTTTGAGTATGGATAATAAGCAGTTACAGCAGCTAAATGAAGCACTGCAATAGAATACTTTAAAAAAAACTAGATGATCACATTTCCTGCAGAAAATGACAGCTGAAATTTATTGCAAAGCGTTGCTGAAAAGACAGAAATTTCTAAGCTGAAATGCGGATAGACTTCTGGTTTAAGACCCGACTTGGTGCTCTGGTCCCCCTCCCTGAAGACGGTTTACATCACTGAGCTCACCGTGCCCCGGGAGGAGGCAGTAGATGAGGCCAATGAGCCGCTGAAGCTCAACATCGGGGCTGGACACACAAATCCGCCCAGTGGAGGTCCGGTTCAGAGTTTTTGTGGCAGCATCTACCACCAAACCCTTGAGGGACCTGGGATTCAGGGGCCAGAGCCAGCGCTCAGCCATCAAAGGTGCATCGGAAGCAACAGAAAGAAGCAGCCAAAAGGTCAAGCCTAAAAGGCAATTGTTTTTCTGCTAACTGGGCGTGGGATGCAAGCTGAGGTTTGATCAGCCCGTTGGTGAGGGTGTATAGTGTTAAAGGCCCAAACACCCCGATGATCTGAAGAAACACTACTGAAGATGCATCCCAAAAATCTCCAACACAATTTACTGTTCACCAATGAACTTTGCACAAAGGATGTTAAGGTCTCGCCGGTTTTGAATCTAGAAAGTAATCTTTGGATGGAATAAGCCTTTACAAGTATAAGTGTGGGACAGGAAGTAGTATTTGGGTAGAATTAACTTTTATTTTGAAACATTAGGCCCATCCCTAGTTTCCTATTCACATACAGTGAGAGTTAGGTCTTTTATTGATGAGGGCCCCTATCGTTTTCCTAATTATTATTATTATTATTATTATTATATTGTGTCTTTGAGCAGAAAAACAAGGTGCTTGGGCTATTCAAAACATCTTGAAAATTGGCACACTTGTCAGAAGTGCGTGAAATCAGATTTTGACATTGGTCCCATTGTCGGATGTAGCAAATTGGCTTCGTAGCGCCCCCTAATGATTTCACCGGTGGCATATTTCACCTAGATGTGTGAGTCTGCCCCAAACTTGACCTACTTCATAACAGTCCAGGCCTGAAAACATCTGAAAACATCTACATGGCAATATTGATTTGACGTCATAGCGTCACCTCCTGGCAACAGGAAATCAGCGTTATGTGACAACAATGATCCAATTCATATGAGATTTACATTGTGTGATCCACACTGGACAATGTGAAACACAATGTATGTTTACATTGTGTTTCAACAACAGGGATGATGGGCTGCATGGTGCTGCAGTGGTTAGCACTGTTGCCTCACAGAAAGAGGCTCACAGGTTCAAATTCAGCTTGGGGCTCTTCTGTGTGGAGTTTGCATCTTCTCACCGTTAATTGGTGACTCTAAATTGTAGGTATGAATGTGACAATGAATGGTTTTGTGTCAGCTCTGCGATATACTGGCGACCTGTCCGGAGTGAACCCCGCCTTCACCCACTGTCAGCTGGGATCGGCTCCAGCCCCCCTGTGATCCCAGATGGGATAAGCAGTTGCAGAACGATGGATGGATGGGTTGATGCAAAATATGAATAGCCATGTAACACTTAAAAGACCTGTTGTTTTTCTTTTTTTTTTAATTTAGCCCCTTCAGATGTGATAAAAAGACAAAAAGTAGATATAGAAAAAATAGATATATGCATCTGCTCCATTTGCTCAACTGCTCATATGCCTATGCCTCCATCAATCTTACATCAAAAAAGTACAAATGCAAATTCTGCTTTTGTTTTTATTTATTTATTTATTTATTTATTTTGTTTTCAGCAGTTTAGGTTAAATATGAGCACCACTTTTCAGTGGCAGAAGCTGAACATTTCAACCATTTTGCCTACAAACTACTTTTCACTGACTCAGTCACATCAGTTCAGGTGTCTGCTGACTCAGGTTTGTCTACTTCCTCTAATTTCTCCGAGGTGGTCTCTAGCTCTCCTGTCAGCTCCGCTCTCTTTATCCATCCATGGTCAGCTCCATGGGGGCCGTTGGAATGCATTTAACATAAATGTCAGTATCTGGGTGCTCTTCAGTGATATCGTCAGCTCATTTGACCACGGAGATGAGAGCGACGGCCGGCCGGGCCGCATGTTATCGCCATACGACACCGTTTCCTGTCCGTGACAGAGGTAGCGTGCAGCATTAAAACGGCTAGCGGCTTCTCCACAGTCCTTATTTTGAGGTTATTACACCTCCCCGCCAGTAGATGGCGCCCTGGTGCTGCTGTAGATCTTTTAAGGGAGACTGTAACTACGTGCTCTGCTCACGCGCAGCTCACAAATAAGCGAGCTGTGGCTGAGACAAGAAGCTAGCTTTGGTCTTTCTCCCTATTGATCTACAGGTACTGCAAAACTCATTTTTCAATGTTTATGTTGTATCAGCAGCTAATGTGAATGTTATATAAATCGTCTGCTAATGTTGTAAGAAGATGTTGACATGTTTGAGAAGTGTAGCGGGTTTACTATGTTGCTAAATGCTACGAAGGAGATCGCCATTTTTAGCAGTTGCGTCCGTGAACTTTAGTTTTACACAGTAGTTTTGTAAGTGTGGTAAAGTGATATGAAGTGGCATAATGTTCAGTAGAGTTAGAAAATAAGTTGCAAATGTTCCTAAAAAGTGTTAGCCAGCCAACAGTGTGTAAAGACGGTGGTTGTATTCTAACACTTGTTAATGTGTCATGGGCAAAGCGCCTTAGCGCTGCTGTGAAGTGCCAGTTAGGAGAATATGTATAATGCGATAATGCGATAGTGCTTGATACGTGTTAAAGGGACTGTATATGTTAATATGTGAATGAAGATACTGTATGAAATTGTGGAGAAATAAACAAGCTGTGGCTGAGACAAGACGCTAACTTTGGTCTTTCTCCCTATTGATCTACAGCGTTTATCTCTTGGCTACGCTGTGCTTCACCGCCTGTGTAGCCCTCTCTGCCGGTCCAGATACCCCCTAGGTCTGGCGCTGGTAACACCTCCAGCAAATTTATCGATTTCGGCATTAAAAAAATTGCCATTCATATGAAGTTAGTCAGGTATTATTTTAAATGTCCTACATGTGTGTAAAGCTATAAGAAATGAACCGTTGTATTGGCATGTTTGGTCACTCCTTGACTTCTGGCCTGTAGGACCTGAACAACATGGAGCGAGTCTTCTGGCTGCTGATGGGCAAAGATGGCGCTTCGGTGCAGAACCTGATGGAGGTGTTTGGAGAATCTCACAGACACTCTCTGCTGGAAAAGCACCGCAAACTAGTACCAATCATTTACTAAATCTACACAATACTTTCAGGCATGCTTATCTCCTATGTGTCTGGTGAGACCGACCCCCCACCCTGGTACCTTTATGATTATTCCCTCTGTTTTACTTCTAGTTGTCACAAGTTTTATCAACTGGAGCAGTGACCGATGAAGGGATCCTGGACGTCATGAGGAGATGCTGGCAGGAAAACCATCATGTCCTGTGGCATCATCACCACTGTCCTCACAGTCCCAGGCTCAACAGGTGAAGCATACTGTATTCACCTGTGTAACCACATACACACCACACATTTTCGACTTCAATGCAAGACATGAACCAGCAGGGTGTCTGAGGTTGTATAGCCTCGAGGAGGACGTTTAACCGAAGGAATGATCTAAACGTGGAAAGCAGACCAGAAGAAGAAACAAGCCTTTTAGAAAAGCTCAAAAACAAAATTAATTCTTAAATATTGTAGACCGGTCACACAACAGGGGCTGCTGTTCAAACAGCAGCCATGCCAGCAGCTTTGTGAGGCTGTATTTACCATAGACGTATAAAGATAGACGTCGCTTCAGCCCACTGCAGCGATACGTCAGCGTGGCCGCCACACTGGACCTGTCCAGACTTATCTGTAACCCTGTACTAGTGAACGAGGGAGCTGCCATTTCTCTGGATAAAAAGCACTTTAACGTCTATATTTCCCAACTGATTTCAATGAACCGTTATTATATTAAAGGGTTTATGATGTACATGGTGTAGAAAAATCAAGTTTAGTCTCCGGTTAGCATCTGGATAGTTAAGCTCTAATCGCTGCTAGATGCTCAGGAGACAAGTGTGTCTTGTAGGCTGACATGAACTGAATCACTTGTGTAATAGAAGATAATTATTTTATCATCAGGAACTGTTAAGACTCACATTTGTCAAGTGTGACTTTGGCTCATTTTCCTTGTTCAAGGTTAATACTTGTAGAGAGGTCCCTGTATAATGCCATATAATGATGAAATATATAAAATGAATAAAAATGTCATAAATAAATAACGATAATAAATAATATAGTATAATAATGTTAGGTATCTGAATTTAATGGAGTAATAGTGATAATACAGCAACTATGAAACCGAAATAATCTGATAACACTTGTAAAGCTTGACGTCATCAGTTTTATTGTTTGCAATATTAGACGCATCATTTTTATTATATATCGGACATAAACATGATATGTAAGACATGAACATCAATAAGTTAACATTAACTCATTGGTTAGCTAACAGTACCGAATGTTAGCTCTTATCTGATGTTACAGAAACAAACTTATTGTAAAGATGTAACATAAACTTGATGCAACAAAAACAGTTGAGAATTTGAAAAATGCTTTGAGGAAAATATGATATGATCTAGTTTTAATAACCTATAATGATGGAACCCCACCATACTGAAGGGCAGACCTGTGATCCATAAACCGGAAGCAGTGACGTTAATGTATTTAACAGTTTTCCACAAAAGTAATATCATAGCATTACTCCTCATGGATCATAAACTTTTGATTATAAAACGACTCATTGAAATCGGTTGAAAATGCAATGTTATAGTGCTTTTTATCCAGCAAAACGGCAGCGCCCTCGTTCACTTATATCTGGGTTACAGGCCAGTCTAGCCAGGTCCAATATGGCCCCAACGTTGATGTACGATCCAGGAGTCAATGCGGTGTTCATGTACTAGGGATGGGAACAGTGCGAGTAAAAATACAAACCGCTCGGTTCTCTAGTCACAATTCAGTTTGTGTATGTATTGTTAGGTTTGTTTGAAATAGGTTATGAGGCCGATTGTGTGTTTTTTTTTTTTTTCATCATATATTGTCACACTAGAAATCAAGGCCTATGGAAAGAGGCTGGGACACAACTAAAACACAACCAAAGCATAAGGGATGTTTCTATTGAAAGATATGCAGCCTGATGCAGTCGTGGAGGACGCTGGATGTCAGCATACGATGAGGCTACTTGAGCCGCGCTGTAATATGTCGTCTGGCAGACACATAAGCTACGCAGTACTTCCTGAACTGTCCAACACAGACCATGTAGCTCTGACTACAGACGGACAGACCGAACCCAAAACCGGGACCGCAAACCGGGATTTGAACCGAACCGTGAATTTTATGAACCGTCACACCCCTACTATGTATATACGCACAAAAAAATATTTAATACAATTTCTGAAGCCTTTTATGCATCCAAACTTTTCTTTTTCATTTTTCCTCATGTCCGAAAACTGTGGTGTTGAGATGCGTAAAACAATTATTACATTACCATTATTTCAAATGAAACTGTTTGATAGTCACATTATTATACACATATTAAAATGGTTTTATATTGTTTATACAAAGCATTGTTATTTGAGCAAATGCCACATAGTTTTTTGTTTTTATAAGATAAGATAAGATAATATTCCTGTATTGGTCTCATAGTGGAGAACATGGCAACAAATCATGGCAACAAGCTGAGTTTTGTTGATTCACAGGAGCCAATCAGAGTCCTTGAATTTTTTGAATTTACAGGAGAGTTTTGAAACTCCTGGAGATGGTTTGTTTACATCATTTGGAGACCTGCAGCACAGAGGACAGACAGACACACATCAATTGACTCAGCAGCCTCAGTTAAGTGGTGAAAACTGACTGGTGGATTTTGCGTTGTCAGCTTGTATTGACTGTTTCTCTGCTATTATCGTTAGCAAAAAGATCCTGTATCTTGAGAACTGTATGTATTTATTTCCTTTTATTAACACTTTATTTTAGCATTTTAAAGTTGATATCCCATAAAAAAGTTGATTATCATCTGATAAATGGACAGTGTATAGACTTATTTGGCCATATAATTTTAGTTCACAGTCACAGCTCTTCCTCTGCAGTTTAGTTTGCTATAATCTAGTTATCACATTTGGAGAAATCAAACAAACTGAGGTTCAGGTTTATTGTGTTTTGTAGAAGTATATGAAACATTACTGAGCACCATTTTTTTTTCTAAAAGTGGGATTATTGTTTATTTTCGAACAGCTTTTATATTCAGTATATTTGTGCATCAGACTATTACTGGTTATACTACAGTAGGTGAGCTCATCTGTATGAATGTAGATACTACTGTACTGTAATTGTCTAACTACATTTTGCTGTCATTCAAGCACCTGGTCCACATGGCGAAGACGGTGAAGTTCTCTGACGGCGATCTACCTCGGGCCACCCGGACCCTGACGTTCATCCAGAGCCAGCTCGCTGAGCTGACCAGAACCTGTGGCGACGTGCTGCAGGGCGGCCTGGTCAGCTGCAGCTACTTCCTGGAGCTGGAAAATAAACTGGAGAAGATTCTCCACGAGGTAAGTATTTCTCATCTTTGAGACGTTTTGTTTCCAGCTGATTCAAACATTTAAATCTTATTAACACTGATGATGATTTAGCCTACGCCAGCACTATGTGATGCAAAACAAGTGATCTTCTCTTTGTAATTTGCAACCTGTTTCTCCAAATAACAAAAATCCCAAAACCATTCTCACTGAAATGATGTTTTAAAGGGGACATATCATGAAAAACTCACTTTACAGTGCTCGTACACATACATTTGAGTATCTGGAGTACCTACCAACCCACAAACTACCTTTTTTAAAGGTGTACTATTTATATTATTTGTCTATTTATATATTTGCCTCACAAGCAGACTGGGTTTTTTCAGAAGGGGGTCTTAAAGAGACAGGCCCTAAAATGGAGCATTTCAGACAGAGGGGGAATGCAACTACGGGTATTTTAAAGACCCAGCAATGATATTTTGGTTTATGATAAAATTTGCAGTGCAACGCTTCATTAATATACACAGTGTTGTTACCCATCGTGGCATAAAAAGAATGACTAAATAATGTGATTTAATCTTATTAATTTAATCATTGTAGTTTTACCTGTTCACTTCTATTCATTTGGACTGCAAAACAATTTATGGTTGAAATATGATGATTTTTATAACTCCACTGAAGGTAAATTGAAATTTTAAGTATTACACAGTCCCACTGGATCCACTAAAAAAGGCTGGTTTGTCAAACTGAAAACAAGGCTGCTTTTCTGATGTAACTTTAGCTCAGTATACATTTTGCATTTCAACTTTTTTGTCGTTCCTGTGTTTGATTTAGACCCGCGCAGCCTGCAGGCCTCCTCCGATAAAACCGGTGAGGAGCGACTTTGACATCGGCAAATACATTGCCAAAGGTGCCTTTGGGTGAGTAAGACAGACTGCTGTCTTTGTGTTCACACTGACTCTTTGGATAGCGCAGAGAGTCCAGTCAAAGCAGAAAAGAGAGAGATGTGGTGTAGAGTTATTTTGCTCCATCTGGACAGTTTCTTTTCTGATACTCAGTCATAGAAGCTGCTCACGTTTCCTTTCCTCTCTTGTCCAGTACTGTAAACCTTGTGCGCCACAAGGAGACTCGTCGGGTTTTTGCCATGAAGCAAATCAAACCGCAGTACAAGGAACAGAGGGATGACGTCCTGCTGGAGCGGGACATCCTCGCCTTCCTTGACAGCCCTCTTGTCGTCTCCTTGTTTTGCTCATTTGAGACGAAGAACCACATGTACATGGTGATGGAGTATGTCGGAGGTAAGGAGGTTGCTTTTGGATCGGTCATACATGCATATACACTGTATCCACTGTACACATGTGACACACTCTGAGAAGACCTACACATAGCATCTGACCTGTTGTGTCTCTCGCTGATCTTGTAGGTGGGGATTTTGGCACCTTGCTGACATACAATAAGTGTTTCGCTGTATATGTGGCCCGCTTCTACGCTGCAGAGCTCGTGTTAGCACTGGAGTACATCCACAACCACGGCATCATCCACCGAGACCTCAAACCTGACAAGTAAGGCTTCGACCTGTCCCTTTGGAAGGGACATCTTCATAATCTCATAATTTATTGTTTTTCCATGTCTGGTTTTAGGCCCTCCTTAGTTATTGTTACTACGCCTGTCATGCTTTTCATTATTGCATGGTACAGTTTACAACAACGTTGGTGGCAGATATACCATTTGAGGTTTGAAATTTCTAGCCATCAAAATTGATGGTTGTTGGCTGGAAATTAGAAGCTGCTACTCTGTCGCTGGCAGATGTCTCAGCCGAAGCTAGCGAGCTAACAAAGCTAACGTAATTTTAATGAGTTGGTTGAAAACACAGTCTCTGACTTTCTTTCTCTTTCCAACTGACCAGTTTTAAATCTAGAAGGGCACTCGGAGAGCGTAGACATCCACTGTTTATGATTTCTTTATACATTTAATTATTTGTAGATATAAACACTGTTTAAAGCCATTTCTTTGCTCTGATAATGTTGCTTTAGGAAACTCAAAGCCTGACAGAAGTGACATGCCTAGATATAGTTGCTTAGCTATGATTGGACAATCGCTGTTCAGGAGAAGGGTGTAACAAACCTCTTTTTAAGTTGGAGCTAAATTTACAGAAACTCTCCCAGTACTGATATTTTTACCCAATCTTTTGTAGCCCCCTTTAGCTTTGACGACAGGCATTTTCTCAGTCTTCAGTATTAATGTCTTCAGTATTAATCTACCATGTCAAAGTTTACACAATAATAACGGATTAATGCAAATTCACCTTAACAACACTAATGTCTTGAAGGCATTAAGACAACTGATCTTCTGGATATTGTACTGGGGTCAGTTTTAAAGACACAGTGAAAATACTGGTATCGTGATATTGAATCCGTCGGTACCAACCGTGTCATAGCTTGTTGCAAATAAGGTTAAATACTTCTGCTGAATTTTGGCGAGAGGGTCAGACTGGCCCCTTGACCTCTGACCTCCAGATGTATGAATGTAAATGGGTTGTGTGGATAGCCACCAATCTCCCCTTTACAGACATGAGCACTTTATGATAATCACATGCAGTTTGGATCAAGTCATAGTCAAGTCAGCACACTGACACACTGACAACTGCTGTTGCCTGTTGGGCTGCAGTTTGCATGTTATGATTGGAGCATATTTTTGATGCTAAAGTCAGTACCTGTGAGGATTTCTGGACAATATCTATCATTGTTTTGTGTTGTTCATTGATAACCAATAATAAATACACACCTACATTAGCATAAAGCAGCATATTTGTCCACTGTGTAGAGTAGTAGCCCACAAACCCCCAATGACTTTCCTGTTTGTCCTTCTTGCTACTGAAGTGGACCAATCCTGTCATATAGTGTAACATGAGACATGTTCTGCTTCCCTCCATTGTAGTCTTCTGATCACAAACACGGGACACCTAACTGTGGCGGATTTCGGGCTGTCCAAGTCCGGGTCAGTGAACATGGCAGCCTGCCTGACTGAGGAAGCCTGTCGGCAAGTTGCCAGAGAGTTCACTGATGGAGAGGTTAGTCTCTTCTATTCTTTTCTTTCTTTCTTCTTATTTAAACTTGTGTAAATCCTGTGTTATATGTATTTTCCTACTTCATTTTCTCCCACAGTGTTGCGGCACGCTTCCATATTTAGCCCCAGAGGTGATACTACGGACGGGCTACGGAAAGCCCGTAGACTGGTGGGCCGCAGGGATTATTCTGTACAAATTCCTGTTTGGCGTCACACCTTTCGGTTACAGGATCAAGGACTGGGTCAAGGATGCTCCGGAGGTCCGTCGCCGAGTGACCAAAGGTAGGAATCTTTAGCTCATTCATTATCTTCTCATCACATGCAACCTTTCTACACGTTTGTCACTCTAGCCGTTCTGAATGAATCTTTCTGTATTTTAAAAATGACTCAACACGTAGCTACTTTGTGATTTAACTTTAAAATCTGTCACAAAGTAGCTTTCATTTCTTGTTTCGTTTGAATTTGAGATTTACATTTTTACGCTAGGTTTATGATGTTTTCGTCTAAGAATTATGTCATTCGGTCCCTTTGGTGATGTCAATTAAATGTAAAGTCCTTGATCAGATCAACTGATATGTGCTTCTTTTCCAGATGAACTCTTGACACCAAATATAGACAATCCAGGGATACAGGCTGCCAACAGCCTCCTGCATCTTCTCTTGGATAAGAACTGTGAGACGCGTCTTGGTACAAGTAAGTGACAGCTTTACTAACGACAGACTGTATAAGAAACAGAGAAACTGTGTTTTATTGGAGTACTAAGTGGTGTCACGGTCAGACGTGAGCTACATATAAAGTGATAATGTCCATAGAGAGACTAGACCCTGAGAGATCCAGAGACCTTTGAGGGCAGTGTGGAATGTTTGGGTCAGGTATCAGGACCAACATGTGGAGATGTACAAACTAAATGTTGTTGTCATTTCTTCTCCAGGAGGAGCCTATGAGGTGAAAAGACACCCATTCTTCAAAGCTGTGGACTGGAGCGACCTCCTTAATCAGAGGCCTCCGTACGTCCCTAAACTGGACAATGAGGAGGACACACGCACCTTTAAAGGTAGGTGCCAACGCAGACACATTGACAAAGGCTGCGGACGAAAAGTCTTTTTCTCTGAGGAAGGTTCCTGACGGAGTGAAATGACCCCGAAGTATCTGAGTAGCAGCCGTGATGAGAGCTGCTCAGACTCTCTAAACGCTGAGGAAAGGTGCATCAGTGCTTCCTTTCTCATCTCCTTTAGCTTAGGACACACTGGAGCATCCTTTACCAAAGGAAAGGAGATAATGCCGTCCCACAATTCCTTGCAGCTGCAACATTTACAGTGACGCATCATTCTGCTGTTCATGAAAACAAACAATATGCTTATCTTGCATATTATCTTCATACAGTCGTATACTAATTGGGATTCATGTTGATGAATATGAGTGGCTAGTGACGACCATCTGGTTTCAATTTATTTTGAATTCTTCGACCGCAGCCAAATACTCCTGTCTGACATGAATAGTAGATAGTAGCAGTAGTAATAGCAGTTTTTTTCAGTGATGTTTGGTGTGAATTTTAGGATAAATATGTACGTCAATATGTCTTTCCTGCGACTTAACTCATATTGGTTGTTTCAGAGTGCCCTCTTCTGCTGTCGGACACATCTCCTCACGGTGGTGATGTCCAGGATGGATCGACAGACTTCTGTTATGTTGCCTTCCGCTTCAAGGAGGTAGGCTACAGTTTTTCCTCCAGCTCCTCACCTCTCACTGCTGGTAGAGGCTGAATAAATCTGTTTCTCTCTATTGAATGAACAATGAATATAAATAACTGACAGTGGTTTTCTCTTAAAACTCCAGGAGTACGGCAGCCCCCTGCCCCTGTCCCCCCGCACGCTGATGAATCGGGACCTGCTGTCAGAACAGCCGGTCCACAGCGAGGCAGTGGAGGAGCAGGAACCCAACAGCCCCGAACCCGTCGAGGACGACTCCGGTGTGGACAGCCCCAAGGCCAACTCCAGTAGGGACAGCATAATGCGGCGAGTGAGGAGAAAACTGTTGTGGTTCCCTCGCAAGATCAGGAAGATGGTGTCCAAATCCAGGACATCTGCTGACCAGTTATCACTGTTCAAGATAGATGACCACTAGTTGTAATGTGTATATTTGTTTATAATTTGTAAATAGAAAAATAAAAATTAAAAATAACAGTGGATGTAATGGAGCTTTTTGAACATAGCAATAAGACTAACTACTTTAGGTTGAGAGTGTGCTGATGATGATCATGTGATGATTGTTTAAGTTTAACAGTTTGAGTATGGATAATAAGCAGTTACAGCAGCTAAATGAAGCACTGCAATAGAATACTTAAAAAAAAAACTAGATGATCACATTTCCTGCAGAAAATGACAGCTGAAATTTATTGCAAAGCGTTGCTGAAAAGACAGAAATTTCTAAGCTGAAATGCGGATAGACTTCTGGTTTAAGACCCGACTTGGTGCTCTGGTCCCCCTCCCTGAAGACGGTTTACATCACTGAGCTCACCGTGCCCCGGGAGGAGGCAGTAGATGAGGCCAATGAGCCGCTGAAGCTCAACATCGGGGCTGGACACACAAATCCGCCCAGTGGAGGTCCGGTTCAGAGTTTTTGTGGCAGCATCTACCACCAAACCCTTGAGGGACCTGGGATTCAGGGGCCAGAGCCAGCGCTCAGCCATCAAAGGTGCATCGGAAGCAACAGAAAGAAGCAGCCAAAAGGTCAAGCCTAAAAGGCAATTGTTTTTCTGCTAACTGGGCGTGGGATGCAAGCTGAGGTTTGATCAGCCCGTTGGTGAGGGTGTATAGTGTTAAAGGCCCAAACACCCCGATGATCTGAAGAAACACTACTGAAGATGCATCCCAAAAATCTCCAACACAATTTACTGTTCACCAATGAACTTTGCACAAAGGATGTTAAGGTCTCGCCGGTTTTGAATCTAGAAAGTAATCTTTGGATGGAATAAGCCTTTACAAGTATAAGTGTGGGACAGGAAGTAGTATTTGGGTAGAATTAACTTTTATTTTGAAACATTAGGCCCATCCCTAGTTTCCTATTCACATACAGTGAGAGTTAGGTCTTTTATTGATGAGGGCCCCTATCGTTTTCCTAATTATTATTATTATTATTATTATTATATTGTGTCTTTGAGCAGAAAAACAAGGTGCTTGGGCTATTCAAAACATCTTGAAAATTGGCACACTTGTCAGAAGTGCGTGAAATCAGATTTTGACATTGGTCCCATTGTCGGATGTAGCAAATTGGCTTCGTAGCGCCCCCTAATGATTTCACCGGTGGCATATTTCACCTAGATGTGTGAGTCTGCCCCAAACTTGACCTACTTCATAACAGTCCAGGCCTGAAAACATCTGAAAACATCTACATGGCAATATTGATTTGACGTCATAGCGTCACCTCCTGGCAACAGGAAATCAGTGTTATGTGACAACAATGATCCAATTCATATGAGATTTACATTGTGTGATCCACACTGGACAATGTGAAACACAATGTATGTTTACATTGTGTTTCAACAACAGGGATGATGGGCTGCATGGTGCTGCAGTGGTTAGCACTGTTGCCTCACAGAAAGAGGCTCACAGGTTCAAATTCAGCTTGGGGCTCTTCTGTGTGGAGTTTGCATCTTCTCACCGTTAATTGGTGACTCTAAATTGTAGGTATGAATGTGACAATGAATGGTTTTGTGTCAGCTCTGCGATATACTGGCGACCTGTCCGGAGTGAACCCCGCCTTCACCCACTGTCAGCTGGGATCGGCTCCAGCCCCCCTGTGATCCCAGATGGGATAAGCAGTTGCAGAACGATGGATGGATGGGTTGATGCAAAATATGAATAGCCATGTAACACTTAAAAGACCTGTTGTTTTTCTTTTTTTTTAATTTAGCCCCTTCAGATGTGATAAAAAGACAAAAAGTAGATATAGAAAAAATAGATATATGCATCTGCTCCATTTGCTCAACTGCTCATACGCCTATGCCTCCATCAATCTTACATCAAAAAAGTACAAATGCAAATTCTGCTTTTGTTTTTATTTATTTATTTATTTATTTATTTTGTTTTCAGCAGTTTAGGTTAAATATGAGCACCACTTTTCAGTGGCAGAAGCTGAACATTTCAACCATTTTGCCTACAAACTACTTTTCACTGACTCAGTCACATCAGTTCAGGTGTCTGCTGACTCAGGTTTGTCTACTTCCTCTAATTTCTCCGAGGTGGTCTCTAGCTCTCCTGTCAGCTCCGCTCTCTTTATCCATCCATGGTCAGCTCCATGGGGGCCGTTGGAATGCATTTAACATAAATGTCAGTATCTGGGTGCTCTTCAGTGATATCGTCAGCTCATTTGACCACGGAGATGAGAGCGACGGCCGGCCGGGCCGCATGTTATCGCCATACGACACCGTTTCCTGTCCGTGACAGAGGTAGCGTGCAGCATTAAAACGGCTAGCGGCTTCTCCACAGTCCTTATTTTGAGGTTATTACACCTCCCCGCCAGTAGATGGCGCCCTGGTGCTGCTGTAGATCTTTTAAGGGAGACTGTAACTACGTGCTCTGCTCACGCGCAGCTCACAAATAAGCGAGCTGTGGCTGAGACAAGAAGCTAGCTTTGGTCTTTCTCCCTATTGATCTACAGGTACTGCAAAACTCATTTTTCAATGTTTATGTTGTATCAGCAGCTAATGTGAATGTTATATAAATCGTCTGCTAATGTTGTAAGAAGATGTTGACATGTTTGAGAAGTGTAGCGGGTTTACTATGTTGCTAAATGCTACGAAGGAGATCGCCATTTTTAGCAGTTGCGTCCGTGAACTTTAGTTTTACACAGTAGTTTTGTAAGTGTGGTAAAGTGATATGAAGTGGCATAATGTTCAGTAGAGTTAGAAAATAAGTTGCAAATGTTCCTAAAAAGTGTTAGCCAGCCAACAGTGTGTAAAGACGGTGGTTGTATTCTAACACTTGTTAATGTGTCATGGGCAAAGCGCCTTAGCGCTGCTGTGAAGTGCCAGTTAGGAGAATATGTATAATGCGATAATGCGATAGTGCTTGATACGTGTTAAAGGGACTGTATATGTTAATATGTGAATGAAGATACTGTATGAAATTGTGGAGAAATAAACAAGCTGTGGCTGAGACAAGACGCTAACTTTGGTCTTTCTCCCTATTGATCTACAGCGTTTATCTCTTGGCTACGCTGTGCTTCACCGCCTGTGTAGCCCTCTCTGCCGGTCCAGATACCCCCTAGGTCTGGCGCTGGTAACACCTCCAGCAAATTTATCGATTTCGGCATTAAAAAAATTGCCATTCATATGAAGTTAGTCAGGTATTATTTTAAATGTCCTACATGTGTGTAAAGCTATAAGAAATGAACCGTTGTATTGGCATGTTTGGTCACTCCTTGACTTCTGGCCTGTAGGACCTGAACAACATGGAGCGAGTCTTCTGGCTGCTGATGGGCAAAGATGGCGCTTCGGTGCAGAACCTGATGGAGGTGTTTGGAGAATCTCACAGACACTCTCTGCTGGAAAAGCACCGCAAACTAGTACCAATCATTTACTAAATCTACACAATACTTTCAGGCATGCTTATCTCCTATGTGTCTGGTGAGACCGACCCCCCACCCTGGTACCTTTATGATTATTCCCTCTGTTTTACTTCTAGTTGTCACAAGTTTTATCAACTGGAGCAGTGACCGATGAAGGGATCCTGGACGTCATGAGGAGATGCTGGCAGGAAAACCATCATGTCCTGTGGCATCATCACCACTGTCCTCACAGTCCCAGGCTCAACAGGTGAAGCATACTGTATTCACCTGTGTAACCACATACACACCACACATTTTCGACTTCAATGCAAGACATGAACCAGCAGGGTGTCTGAGGTTGTATAGCCTCGAGGAGGACGTTTAACCGAAGGAATGATCTAAACGTGGAAAGCAGACCAGAAGAAGAAACAAGCCTTTTAGAAAAGCTCAAAAACAAAATTAATTCTTAAATATTGTAGACCGGTCACACAACAGGGGCTGCTGTTCAAACAGCAGCCATGCCAGCAGCTTTGTGAGGCTGTATTTACCATAGACGTATAAAGATAGACGTCGCTTCAGCCCACTGCAGCGATACGTCAGCGTGGCCGCCACACTGGACCTGTCCAGACTTATCTGTAACCCTGTACTAGTGAACGAGGGAGCTGCCATTTCTCTGGATAAAAAGCACTTTAACGTCTATATTTCCCAACTGATTTCAATGAACCGTTATTATATTAAAGGGTTTATGATGTACATGGTGTAGAAAAATCAAGTTTAGTCTCCGGTTAGCATCTGGATAGTTAAGCTCTAATCGCTGCTAGATGCTCAGGAGACAAGTGTGTCTTGTAGGCTGACATGAACTGAATCACTTGTGTAATAGAAGATAATTATTTTATCATCAGGAACTGTTAAGACTCACATTTGTCAAGTGTGACTTTGGCTCATTTTCCTTGTTCAAGGTTAATACTTGTAGAGAGGTCCCTGTATAATGCCATATAATGATGAAATATATAAAATGAATAAAAATGTCATAAATAAATAACGATAATAAATAATATAGTATAATAATGTTAGGTATCTGAATTTAATGGAGTAATAGTGATAATACAGCAACTATGAAACCGAAATAATCTGATAACACTTGTAAAGCTTGACGTCATCAGTTTTATTGTTTGCAATATTAGACGCATCATTTTTATTATATATCGGACATAAACATGATATGTAAGACATGAACATCAATAAGTTAACATTAACTCATTGGTTAGCTAACAGTACCGAATGTTAGCTCTTATCTGATGTTACAGAAACAAACTTATTGTAAAGATGTAACATAAACTTGATGCAACAAAAACAGTTGAGAATTTGAAAAATGCTTTGAGGAAAATATGATATGATCTAGTTTTAATAACCTATAATGATGGAACCCCACCATACTGAAGGGCAGACCTGTGATCCATAAACCGGAAGCAGTGACGTTAATGTATTTAACAGTTTTCCACAAAAGTAATATCATAGCATTACTCCTCATGGATCATAAACTTTTGATTATAAAACGACTCATTGAAATCGGTTGAAAATGCAATGTTATAGTGCTTTTTATCCAGCAAAACGGCAGCGCCCTCGTTCACTTATATCTGGGTTACAGGCCAGTCTAGCCAGGTCCAATATGGCCCCAACGTTGATGTACGATCCAGGAGTCAATGCGGTGTTCATGTACTAGGGATGGGAACAGTGCGAGTAAAAATACAAACCGCTCGGTTCTCTAGTCACAATTCAGTTTGTGTATGTATTGTTAGGTTTGTTTGAAATAGGTTATGAGGCCGATTGTGTGTGTTTTTTTTTTTTCATCATATATTGTCACACTAGAAATCAAGGCCTATGGAAAGAGGCTGGGACACAACTAAAACACAACCAAAGCATAAGGGATGTTTCTATTGAAAGATATGCAGCCTGATGCAGTCGTGGAGGACGCTGGATGTCAGCATACGATGAGGCTACTTGAGCCGCGCTGTAATATGTCGTCTGGCAGACACATAAGCTACGCAGTACTTCCTGAACTGTCCAACACAGACCATGTAGCTCTGACTACAGACGGACAGACCGAACCCAAAACCGGGACCGCAAACCGGGATTTGAACCGAACCGTGAATTTTATGAACCGTCACACCCCTACTATGTATATACGCACAAAAAAATATTTAATACAATTTCTGAAGCCTTTTATGCATCCAAACTTTTCTTTTTCATTTTTCCTCATGTCCGAAAACTGTGGTGTTGAGATGCGTAAAACAATTATTACATTACCATTATTTCAAATGAAACTGTTTGATAGTCACATTATTATACACATATTAAAATGGTTTTATATTGTTTATACAAAGCATTGTTATTTGAGCAAATGCCACATAGTTTTTTGTTTTTATAAGATAAGATAAGATAATATTCCTGTATTGGTCTCATAGTGGAGAACATGGCAACAAATCATGGCAACAAGCTGAGTTTTGTTGATTCACAGGAGCCAATCAGAGTCCTTGAATTTTTTGAATTTACAGGAGAGTTTTGAAACTCCTGGAGATGGTTTGTTTACATCATTTGGAGACCTGCAGCACAGAGGACAGACAGACACACATCAATTGACTCAGCAGCCTCAGTTAAGTGGTGAAAACTGACTGGTGGATTTTGCGTTGTCAGCTTGTATTGACTGTTTCTCTGCTATTATCGTTAGCAAAAAGATCCTGTATCTTGAGAACTGTATGTATTTATTTCCTTTTATTAACACTTTATTTTAGCATTTTAAAGTTGATATCCCATAAAAAAGTTGATTATCATCTGATAAATGGACAGTGTATAGACTTATTTGGCCATATAATTTTAGTTCACAGTCACAGCTCTTCCTCTGCAGTTTAGTTTGCTATAATCTAGTTATCACATTTGGAGAAATCAAACAAACTGAGGTTCAGGTTTATTGTGTTTTGTAGAAGTATATGAAACATTACTGAGCACCATTTTTTTTTCTAAAAGTGGGATTATTGTTTATTTTCGAACAGCTTTTATATTCAGTATATTTGTGCATCAGACTATTACTGGTTATACTACAGTAGGTGAGCTCATCTGTATGAATGTAGATACTACTGTACTGTAATTGTCTAACTACATTTTGCTGTCATTCAAGCACCTGGTCCACATGGCGAAGACGGTGAAGTTCTCTGACGGCGATCTACCTCGGGCCACCCGGACCCTGACGTTCATCCAGAGCCAGCTCGCTGAGCTGACCAGAACCTGTGGCGACGTGCTGCAGGGCGGCCTGGTCAGCTGCAGCTACTTCCTGGAGCTGGAAAATAAACTGGAGAAGATTCTCCACGAGGTAAGTATTTCTCATCTTTGAGACGTTTTGTTTCCAGCTGATTCAAACATTTAAATCTTATTAACACTGATGATGATTTAGCCTACGCCAGCACTATGTGATGCAAAACAAGTGATCTTCTCTTTGTAATTTGCAACCTGTTTCTCCAAATAACAAAAATCCCAAAACCATTCTCACTGAAATGATGTTTTAAAGGGGACATATCATGAAAAACTCACTTTACAGTGCTCGTACACATACATTTGAGTATCTGGAGTACCTACCAACCCACAAACTACCTTTTTTAAAGGTGTACTATTTATATTATTTGTCTATTTATATATTTGCCTCACAAGCAGACTGGGTTTTTTCAGAAGGGGGTCTTAAAGAGACAGGCCCTAAAATGGAGCATTTCAGACAGAGGGGGAATGCAACTACGGGTATTTTAAAGACCCAGCAATGATATTTTGGTTTATGATAAAATTTGCAGTGCAACGCTTCATTAATATACACAGTGTTGTTACCCATCGTGGCATAAAAAGAATGACTAAATAATGTGATTTAATCTTATTAATTTAATCATTGTAGTTTTACCTGTTCACTTCTATTCATTTGGACTGCAAAACAATTTATGGTTGAAATATGATGATTTTTATAACTCCACTGAAGGTAAATTGAAATTTTAAGTATTACACAGTCCCACTGGATCCACTAAAAAAGGCTGGTTTGTCAAACTGAAAACAAGGCTGCTTTTCTGATGTAACTTTAGCTCAGTATACATTTTGCATTTCAACTTTTTTGTCGTTCCTGTGTTTGATTTAGACCCGCGCAGCCTGCAGGCCTCCTCCGATAAAACCGGTGAGGAGCGACTTTGACATCGGCAAATACATTGCCAAAGGTGCCTTTGGGTGAGTAAGACAGACTGCTGTCTTTGTGTTCACACTGACTCTTTGGATAGCGCAGAGAGTCCAGTCAAAGCAGAAAAGAGAGAGATGTGGTGTAGAGTTATTTTGCTCCATCTGGACAGTTTCTTTTCTGATACTCAGTCATAGAAGCTGCTCACGTTTCCTTTCCTCTCTTGTCCAGTACTGTAAACCTTGTGCGCCACAAGGAGACTCGTCGGGTTTTTGCCATGAAGCAAATCAAACCGCAGTACAAGGAACAGAGGGATGACGTCCTGCTGGAGCGGGACATCCTCGCCTTCCTTGACAGCCCTCTTGTCGTCTCCTTGTTTTGCTCATTTGAGACGAAGAACCACATGTACATGGTGATGGAGTATGTCGGAGGTAAGGAGGTTGCTTTTGGATCGGTCATACATGCATATACACTGTATCCACTGTACACATGTGACACACTCTGAGAAGACCTACACATAGCATCTGACCTGTTGTGTCTCTCGCTGATCTTGTAGGTGGGGATTTTGGCACCTTGCTGACATACAATAAGTGTTTCGCTGTATATGTGGCCCGCTTCTACGCTGCAGAGCTCGTGTTAGCACTGGAGTACATCCACAACCACGGCATCATCCACCGAGACCTCAAACCTGACAAGTAAGGCTTCGACCTGTCCCTTTGGAAGGGACATCTTCATAATCTCATAATTTATTGTTTTTCCATGTCTGGTTTTAGGCCCTCCTTAGTTATTGTTACTACGCCTGTCATGCTTTTCATTATTGCATGGTACAGTTTACAACAACGTTGGTGGCAGATATACCATTTGAGGTTTGAAATTTCTAGCCATCAAAATTGATGGTTGTTGGCTGGAAATTAGAAGCTGCTACTCTGTCGCTGGCAGATGTCTCAGCCGAAGCTAGCGAGCTAACAAAGCTAACGTAATTTTAATGAGTTGGTTGAAAACACAGTCTCTGACTTTCTTTCTCTTTCCAACTGACCAGTTTTAAATCTAGAAGGGCACTCGGAGAGCGTAGACATCCACTGTTTATGATTTCTTTATACATTTAATTATTTGTAGATATAAACACTGTTTAAAGCCATTTCTTTGCTCTGATAATGTTGCTTTAGGAAACTCAAAGCCTGACAGAAGTGACATGCCTAGATATAGTTGCTTAGCTATGATTGGACAATCGCTGTTCAGGAGAAGGGTGTAACAAACCTCTTTTTAAGTTGGAGCTAAATTTACAGAAACTCTCCCAGTACTGATATTTTTACCCAATCTTTTGTAGCCCCCTTTAGCTTTGACGACAGGCATTTTCTCAGTCTTCAGTATTAATGTCTTCAGTATTAATCTACCATGTCAAAGTTTACACAATAATAACGGATTAATGCAAATTCACCTTAACAACACTAACGTCTTGAAGGCATTAAGACAAGTGATCTTCTGGATGTTGTACTGGGGTCAGTTTTAAAGACACAGTGAAAATACTGGTATCGTGATATTGAATCCGTCGGTACCAACCGTGTCATAGCTTGTTGCAAATAAGGTTAAATACTTCTGCTGAATTTTGGCGAGAGGGTCAGACTGGCCCCTTGACCTCTGACCTCCAGATGTATGAATGTAAATGGGTTGTGTGGATAGCCACCAATCTCCCCTTTACAGACATGAGCACTTTATGATAATCACATGCAGTTTGGATCAAGTCATAGTCAAGTCAGCACACTGACACACTGACAACTGCTGTTGCCTGTTGGGCTGCAGTTTGCATGTTATGATTGGAGCATATTTTTGATGCTAAAGTCAGTACCTGTGAGGATTTCTGGACAATATCTATCATTGTTTTGTGTTGTTCATTGATAACCAATAATAAATACACACCTACATTAGCATAAAGCAGCATATTTGTCCACTGTGTAGAGTAGTAGCCCACAAACCCCCAATGACTTTCCTGTTTGTCCTTCTTGCTACTGAAGTGGACCAATCCTGTCATATAGTGTAACATGAGACATGTTCTGCTTCCCTCCATTGTAGTCTTCTGATCACAAACACGGGACACCTAACTGTGGCGGATTTCGGGCTGTCCAAGTCCGGGTCAGTGAACATGGCAGCCTGCCTGACTGAGGAAGCCTGTCGGCAAGTTGCCAGAGAGTTCACTGATGGAGAGGTTAGTCTCTTCTATTCTTTTCTTTCTTTCTTCTTATTTAAACTTGTGTAAATCCTGTGTTATATGTATTTTCCTACTTCATTTTCTCCCACAGTGTTGCGGCACGCTTCCATATTTAGCCCCAGAGGTGATACTACGGACGGGCTACGGAAAGCCCGTAGACTGGTGGGCCGCAGGGATTATTCTGTACAAATTCCTGTTTGGCGTCACACCTTTCGGTTACAGGATCAAGGACTGGGTCAAGGATGCTCCGGAGGTCCGTCGCCGAGTGACCAAAGGTAGGAATCTTTAGCTCATTCATTATCTTCTCATCACATGCAACCTTTCTACACGTTTGTCACTCTAGCCGTTCTGAATGAATCTTTCTGTATTTTAAAAATGACTCAACACGTAGCTACTTTGTGATTTAACTTTAAAATCTGTCACAAAGTAGCTTTCATTTCTTGTTTCGTTTGAATTTGAGATTTACATTTTTACGCTAGGTTTATGATGTTTTCGTCTAAGAATTATGTCATTCGGTCCCTTTGGTGATGTCAATTAAATGTAAAGTCCTTGATCAGATCAACTGATATGTGCTTCTTTTCCAGATGAACTCTTGACACCAAATATAGACAATCCAGGGATACAGGCTGCCAACAGCCTCCTGCATCTTCTCTTGGATAAGAACTGTGAGACGCGTCTTGGTACAAGTAAGTGACAGCTTTACTAACGACAGACTGTATAAGAAACAGAGAAACTGTGTTTTATTGGAGTACTAAGTGGTGTCACGGTCAAACGTGAGCTACATATAAAGTGATAATGTCCATAGAGAGACTAGACCCTGAGAGATCCAGAGACCTTTGAGGGCAGTGTGGAATGTTTGGGTCAGGTATCAGGACCAACATGTGGAGATGTACAAACTAAATGTTGTTGTCATTTCTTCTCCAGGAGGAGCCTATGAGGTGAAAAGACACCCATTCTTCAAAGCTGTGGACTGGAGCGACCTCCTTAATCAGAGGCCTCCGTACGTCCCTAAACTGGACAATGAGGAGGACACACGCACCTTTAAAGGTAGGTGCCAACGCAGACACATTGACAAAGGCTGCGGACGAAAAGTCTTTTTCTCTGAGGAAGGTTCCTGACGGAGTGAAATGACCCCGAAGTATCTGAGTAGCAGCCGTGATGAGAGCTGCTCAGACTCTCTAAACGCTGAGGAAAGGTGCATCAGTGCTTCCTTTCTCATCTCCTTTAGCTTAGGACACACTGGAGCATCCTTTACCAAAGGAAAGGAGATAATGCCGTCCCACAATTCCTTGCAGCTGCAACATTTACAGTGACGCATCATTCTGCTGTTCATGAAAACAAACAATATGCTTATCTTGCATATTATCTTCATACAGTCGTATACTAATTGGGATTCATGTTGATGAATATGAGTGGCTAGTGACGACCATCTGGTTTCAATTTATTTTGAATTCTTCGACCGCAGCCAAATACTCCTGTCTGACATGAATAGTAGATAGTAGCAGTAGTAATAGCAGTTTTTTTCAGTGATGTTTGGTGTGAATTTTAGGATAAATATGTACGTCAATATGTCTTTCCTGCGACTTAACTCATATTGGTTGTTTCAGAGTGCCCTCTTCTGCTGTCGGACACATCTCCTCACGGTGGTGATGTCCAGGATGGATCGACAGACTTCTGTTATGTTGCCTTCCGCTTCAAGGAGGTAGGCTACAGTTTTTCCTCCAGCTCCTCACCTCTCACTGCTGGTAGAGGCTGAATAAATCTGTTTCTCTCTATTGAATGAACAATGAATATAAATAACTGACAGTGGTTTTCTCTTAAAACTCCAGGAGTACGGCAGCCCCCTGCCCCTGTCCCCCCGCACGCTGATGAATCGGGACCTGCTGTCAGAACAGCCGGTCCACAGCGAGGCAGTGGAGGAGCAGGAACCCAACAGCCCCGAACCCGTCGAGGACGACTCCGGTGTGGACAGCCCCAAGGCCAACTCCAGTAGGGACAGCATAATGCGGCGAGTGAGGAGAAAACTGTTGTGGTTCCCTCGCAAGATCAGGAAGATGGTGTCCAAATCCAGGACATCTGCTGACCAGTTATCACTGTTCAAGATAGATGACCACTAGTTGTAATGTGTATATTTGTTTATAATTTGTAAATAGAAAAATAAAAATTAAAAATAACAGTGGATGTAATGGAGCTTTTTGAACATAGCAATAAGACTAACTACTTTAGGTTGAGAGTGTGCTGATGATGATCATGTGATGATTGTTTAAGTTTAACAGTTTGAGTATGGATAATAAGCAGTTACAGCAGCTAAATGAAGCACTGCAATAGAATACTTAAAAAAAAACTAGATGATCACATTTCCTGCAGAAAATGACAGCTGAAATTTATTGCAAAGCGTTGCTGAAAAGACAGAAATTTCTAAGCTGAAATGCGGATAGACTTCTGGTTTAAGACCCGACTTGGTGCTCTGGTCCCCCTCCCTGAAGACGGTTTACATCACTGAGCTCACCGTGCCCCGGGAGGAGGCAGTAGATGAGGCCAATGAGCCGCTGAAGCTCAACATCGGGGCTGGACACACAAATCCGCCCAGTGGAGGTCCGGTTCAGAGTTTTTGTGGCAGCATCTACCACCAAACCCTTGAGGGACCTGGGATTCAGGGGCCAGAGCCAGCGCTCAGCCATCAAAGGTGCATCGGAAGCAACAGAAAGAAGCAGCCAAAAGGTCAAGCCTAAAAGGCAATTGTTTTTCTGCTAACTGGGCGTGGGATGCAAGCTGAGGTTTGATCAGCCCGTTGGTGAGGGTGTATAGTGTTAAAGGCCCAAACACCCCGATGATCTGAAGAAACACTACTGAAGATGCATCCCAAAAATCTCCAACACAATTTACTGTTCACCAATGAACTTTGCACAAAGGATGTTAAGGTCTCGCCGGTTTTGAATCTAGAAAGTAATCTTTGGATGGAATAAGCCTTTACAAGTATAAGTGTGGGACAGGAAGTAGTATTTGGGTAGAATTAACTTTTATTTTGAAACATTAGGCCCATCCCTAGTTTCCTATTCACATACAGTGAGAGTTAGGTCTTTTATTGATGAGGGCCCCTATCGTTTTCCTAATTATTATTATTATTATTATTATTATATTGTGTCTTTGAGCAGAAAAACAAGGTGCTTGGGCTATTCAAAACATCTTGAAAATTGGCACACTTGTCAGAAGTGCGTGAAATCAGATTTTGACATTGGTCCCATTGTCGGATGTAGCAAATTGGCTTCGTAGCGCCCCCTAATGATTTCACCGGTGGCATATTTCACCTAGATGTGTGAGTCTGCCCCAAACTTGACCTACTTCATAACAGTCCAGGCCTGAAAACATCTGAAAACATCTACATGGCAATATTGATTTGACGTCATAGCGTCACCTCCTGGCAACAGGAAATCAGCGTTATGTGACAACAATGATCCAATTCATATGAGATTTACATTGTGTGATCCACACTGGACAATGTGAAACACAATGTATGTTTACATTGTGTTTCAACAACAGGGATGATGGGCTGCATGGTGCTGCAGTGGTTAGCACTGTTGCCTCACAGAAAGAGGCTCACAGGTTCAAATTCAGCTTGGGGCTCTTCTGTGTGGAGTTTGCATCTTCTCACCGTTAATTGGTGACTCTAAATTGTAGGTATGAATGTGACAATGAATGGTTTTGTGTCAGCTCTGCGATATACTGGCGACCTGTCCGGAGTGAACCCCGCCTTCACCCACTGTCAGCTGGGATCGGCTCCAGCCCCCCTGTGATCCCAGATGGGATAAGCAGTTGCAGAACGATGGATGGATGGGTTGATGCAAAATATGAATAGCCATGTAACACTTAAAAGACCTGTTGTTTTTCTTTTTTTTTTAATTTAGCCCCTTCAGATGTGATAAAAAGACAAAAAGTAGATATAGAAAAAATAGATATATGCATCTGCTCCATTTGCTCAACTGCTCATACGCCTATGCCTCCATCAATCTTACATCAAAAAAGTACAAATGCAAATTCTGCTTTTGTTTTTATTTATTTATTTATTTATTTATTTTGTTTTCAGCAGTTTAGGTTAAATATGAGCACCACTTTTCAGTGGCAGAAGCTGAACATTTCAACCATTTTGCCTACAAACTACTTTTCACTGACTCAGTCACATCAGTTCAGGTGTCTGCTGACTCAGGTTTGTCTACTTCCTCTAATTTCTCCGAGGTGGTCTCTAGCTCTCCTGTCAGCTCCGCTCTCTTTATCCATCCATGGTCAGCTCCATGGGGGCCGTTGGAATGCATTTAACATAAATGTCAGTATCTGGGTGCTCTTCAGTGATATCGTCAGCTCATTTGACCACGGAGATGAGAGCGACGGCCGGCCGGGCCGCATGTTATCGCCATACGACACCGTTTCCTGTCCGTGACAGAGGTAGCGTGCAGCATTAAAACGGCTAGCGGCTTCTCCACAGTCCTTATTTTGAGGTTATTACACCTCCCCGCCAGTAGATGGCGCCCTGGTGCTGCTGTAGATCTTTTAAGGGAGACTGTAACTACGTGCTCTGCTCACGCGCAGCTCACAAATAAGCGAGCTGTGGCTGAGACAAGAAGCTAGCTTTGGTCTTTCTCCCTATTGATCTACAGGTACTGCAAAACTCATTTTTCAATGTTTATGTTGTATCAGCAGCTAATGTGAATGTTATATAAATCGTCTGCTAATGTTGTAAGAAGATGTTGACATGTTTGAGAAGTGTAGCGGGTTTACTATGTTGCTAAATGCTACGAAGGAGATCGCCATTTTTAGCAGTTGCGTCCGTGAACTTTAGTTTTACACAGTAGTTTTGTAAGTGTGGTAAAGTGATATGAAGTGGCATAATGTTCAGTAGAGTTAGAAAATAAGTTGCAAATGTTCCTAAAAAGTGTTAGCCAGCCAACAGTGTGTAAAGACGGTGGTTGTATTCTAACACTTGTTAATGTGTCATGGGCAAAGCGCCTTAGCGCTGCTGTGAAGTGCCAGTTAGGAGAATATGTATAATGCGATAATGCGATAGTGCTTGATACGTGTTAAAGGGACTGTATATGTTAATATGTGAATGAAGATACTGTATGAAATTGTGGAGAAATAAACAAGCTGTGGCTGAGACAAGACGCTAACTTTGGTCTTTCTCCCTATTGATCTACAGCGTTTATCTCTTGGCTACGCTGTGCTTCACCGCCTGTGTAGCCCTCTCTGCCGGTCCAGATACCCCCTAGGTCTGGCGCTGGTAACACCTCCAGCAAATTTATCGATTTCGGCATTAAAAAAATTGCCATTCATATGAAGTTAGTCAGGTATTATTTTAAATGTCCTACATGTGTGTAAAGCTATAAGAAATGAACCGTTGTATTGGCATGTTTGGTCACTCCTTGACTTCTGGCCTGTAGGACCTGAACAACATGGAGCGAGTCTTCTGGCTGCTGATGGGCAAAGATGGCGCTTCGGTGCAGAACCTGATGGAGGTGTTTGGAGAATCTCACAGACACTCTCTGCTGGAAAAGCACCGCAAACTAGTACCAATCATTTACTAAATCTACACAATACTTTCAGGCATGCTTATCTCCTATGTGTCTGGTGAGACCGACCCCCCACCCTGGTACCTTTATGATTATTCCCTCTGTTTTACTTCTAGTTGTCACAAGTTTTATCAACTGGAGCAGTGACCGATGAAGGGATCCTGGACGTCATGAGGAGATGCTGGCAGGAAAACCATCATGTCCTGTGGCATCATCACCACTGTCCTCACAGTCCCAGGCTCAACAGGTGAAGCATACTGTATTCACCTGTGTAACCACATACACACCACACATTTTCGACTTCAATGCAAGACATGAACCAGCAGGGTGTCTGAGGTTGTATAGCCTCGAGGAGGACGTTTAACCGAAGGAATGATCTAAACGTGGAAAGCAGACCAGAAGAAGAAACAAGCCTTTTAGAAAAGCTCAAAAACAAAATTAATTCTTAAATATTGTAGACCGGTCACACAACAGGGGCTGCTGTTCAAACAGCAGCCATGCCAGCAGCTTTGTGAGGCTGTATTTACCATAGACGTATAAAGATAGACGTCGCTTCAGCCCACTGCAGCGATACGTCAGCGTGGCCGCCACACTGGACCTGTCCAGACTTATCTGTAACCCTGTACTAGTGAACGAGGGAGCTGCCATTTCTCTGGATAAAAAGCACTTTAACGTCTATATTTCCCAACTGATTTCAATGAACCGTTATTATATTAAAGGGTTTATGATGTACATGGTGTAGAAAAATCAAGTTTAGTCTCCGGTTAGCATCTGGATAGTTAAGCTCTAATCGCTGCTAGATGCTCAGGAGACAAGTGTGTCTTGTAGGCTGACATGAACTGAATCACTTGTGTAATAGAAGATAATTATTTTATCATCAGGAACTGTTAAGACTCACATTTGTCAAGTGTGACTTTGGCTCATTTTCCTTGTTCAAGGTTAATACTTGTAGAGAGGTCCCTGTATAATGCCATATAATGATGAAATATATAAAATGAATAAAAATGTCATAAATAAATAACGATAATAAATAATATAGTATAATAATGTTAGGTATCTGAATTTAATGGAGTAATAGTGATAATACAGCAACTATGAAACCGAAATAATCTGATAACACTTGTAAAGCTTGACGTCATCAGTTTTATTGTTTGCAATATTAGACGCATCATTTTTATTATATATCGGACATAAACATGATATGTAAGACATGAACATCAATAAGTTAACATTAACTCATTGGTTAGCTAACAGTACCGAATGTTAGCTCTTATCTGATGTTACAGAAACAAACTTATTGTAAAGATGTAACATAAACTTGATGCAACAAAAACAGTTGAGAATTTGAAAAATGCTTTGAGGAAAATATGATATGATCTAGTTTTAATAACCTATAATGATGGAACCCCACCATACTGAAGGGCAGACCTGTGATCCATAAACCGGAAGCAGTGACGTTAATGTATTTAACAGTTTTCCACAAAAGTAATATCATAGCATTACTCCTCATGGATCATAAACTTTTGATTATAAAACGACTCATTGAAATCGGTTGAAAATGCAATGTTATAGTGCTTTTTATCCAGCAAAACGGCAGCGCCCTCGTTCACTTATATCTGGGTTACAGGCCAGTCTAGCCAGGTCCAATATGGCCCCAACGTTGATGTACGATCCAGGAGTCAATGCGGTGTTCATGTACTAGGGATGGGAACAGTGCGAGTAAAAATACAAACCGCTCGGTTCTCTAGTCACAATTCAGTTTGTGTATGTATTGTTAGGTTTGTTTGAAATAGGTTATGAGGCCGATTGTGTGTTTTTTTTTTTTTCATCATATATTGTCACACTAGAAATCAAGGCCTATGGAAAGAGGCTGGGACACAACTAAAACACAACCAAAGCATAAGGGATGTTTCTATTGAAAGATATGCAGCCTGATGCAGTCGTGGAGGACGCTGGATGTCAGCATACGATGAGGCTACTTGAGCCGCGCTGTAATATGTCGTCTGGCAGACACATAAGCTACGCAGTACTTCCTGAACTGTCCAACACAGACCATGTAGCTCTGACTACAGACGGACAGACCGAACCCAAAACCGGGACCGCAAACCGGGATTTGAACCGAACCGTGAATTTTATGAACCGTCACACCCCTACTATGTATATACGCACAAAAAAATATTTAATACAATTTCTGAAGCCTTTTATGCATCCAAACTTTTCTTTTTCATTTTTCCTCATGTCCGAAAACTGTGGTGTTGAGATGCGTAAAACAATTATTACATTACCATTATTTCAAATGAAACTGTTTGATAGTCACATTATTATACACATATTAAAATGGTTTTATATTGTTTATACAAAGCATTGTTATTTGAGCAAATGCCACATAGTTTTTTGTTTTTATAAGATAAGATAAGATAATATTCCTGTATTGGTCTCATAGTGGAGAACATGGCAACAAATCATGGCAACAAGCTGAGTTTTGTTGATTCACAGGAGCCAATCAGAGTCCTTGAATTTTTTGAATTTACAGGAGAGTTTTGAAACTCCTGGAGATGGTTTGTTTACATCATTTGGAGACCTGCAGCACAGAGGACAGACAGACACACATCAATTGACTCAGCAGCCTCAGTTAAGTGGTGAAAACTGACTGGTGGATTTTGCGTTGTCAGCTTGTATTGACTGTTTCTCTGCTATTATCGTTAGCAAAAAGATCCTGTATCTTGAGAACTGTATGTATTTATTTCCTTTTATTAACACTTTATTTTAGCATTTTAAAGTTGATATCCCATAAAAAAGTTGATTATCATCTGATAAATGGACAGTGTATAGACTTATTTGGCCATATAATTTTAGTTCACAGTCACAGCTCTTCCTCTGCAGTTTAGTTTGCTATAATCTAGTTATCACATTTGGAGAAATCAAACAAACTGAGGTTCAGGTTTATTGTGTTTTGTAGAAGTATATGAAACATTACTGAGCACCATTTTTTTTTCTAAAAGTGGGATTATTGTTTATTTTCGAACAGCTTTTATATTCAGTATATTTGTGCATCAGACTATTACTGGTTATACTACAGTAGGTGAGCTCATCTGTATGAATGTAGATACTACTGTACTGTAATTGTCTAACTACATTTTGCTGTCATTCAAGCACCTGGTCCACATGGCGAAGACGGTGAAGTTCTCTGACGGCGATCTACCTCGGGCCACCCGGACCCTGACGTTCATCCAGAGCCAGCTCGCTGAGCTGACCAGAACCTGTGGCGACGTGCTGCAGGGCGGCCTGGTCAGCTGCAGCTACTTCCTGGAGCTGGAAAATAAACTGGAGAAGATTCTCCACGAGGTAAGTATTTCTCATCTTTGAGACGTTTTGTTTCCAGCTGATTCAAACATTTAAATCTTATTAACACTGATGATGATTTAGCCTACGCCAGCACTATGTGATGCAAAACAAGTGATCTTCTCTTTGTAATTTGCAACCTGTTTCTCCAAATAACAAAAATCCCAAAACCATTCTCACTGAAATGATGTTTTAAAGGGGACATATCATGAAAAACTCACTTTACAGTGCTCGTACACATACATTTGAGTATCTGGAGTACCTACCAACCCACAAACTACCTTTTTTAAAGGTGTACTATTTATATTATTTGTCTATTTATATATTTGCCTCACAAGCAGACTGGGTTTTTTCAGAAGGGGGTCTTAAAGAGACAGGCCCTAAAATGGAGCATTTCAGACAGAGGGGGAATGCAACTACGGGTATTTTAAAGACCCAGCAATGATATTTTGGTTTATGATAAAATTTGCAGTGCAACGCTTCATTAATATACACAGTGTTGTTACCCATCGTGGCATAAAAAGAATGACTAAATAATGTGATTTAATCTTATTAATTTAATCATTGTAGTTTTACCTGTTCACTTCTATTCATTTGGACTGCAAAACAATTTATGGTTGAAATATGATGATTTTTATAACTCCACTGAAGGTAAATTGAAATTTTAAGTATTACACAGTCCCACTGGATCCACTAAAAAAGGCTGGTTTGTCAAACTGAAAACAAGGCTGCTTTTCTGATGTAACTTTAGCTCAGTATACATTTTGCATTTCAACTTTTTTGTCGTTCCTGTGTTTGATTTAGACCCGCGCAGCCTGCAGGCCTCCTCCGATAAAACCGGTGAGGAGCGACTTTGACATCGGCAAATACATTGCCAAAGGTGCCTTTGGGTGAGTAAGACAGACTGCTGTCTTTGTGTTCACACTGACTCTTTGGATAGCGCAGAGAGTCCAGTCAAAGCAGAAAAGAGAGAGATGTGGTGTAGAGTTATTTTGCTCCATCTGGACAGTTTCTTTTCTGATACTCAGTCATAGAAGCTGCTCACGTTTCCTTTCCTCTCTTGTCCAGTACTGTAAACCTTGTGCGCCACAAGGAGACTCGTCGGGTTTTTGCCATGAAGCAAATCAAACCGCAGTACAAGGAACAGAGGGATGACGTCCTGCTGGAGCGGGACATCCTCGCCTTCCTTGACAGCCCTCTTGTCGTCTCCTTGTTTTGCTCATTTGAGACGAAGAACCACATGTACATGGTGATGGAGTATGTCGGAGGTAAGGAGGTTGCTTTTGGATCGGTCATACATGCATATACACTGTATCCACTGTACACATGTGACACACTCTGAGAAGACCTACACATAGCATCTGACCTGTTGTGTCTCTCGCTGATCTTGTAGGTGGGGATTTTGGCACCTTGCTGACATACAATAAGTGTTTCGCTGTATATGTGGCCCGCTTCTACGCTGCAGAGCTCGTGTTAGCACTGGAGTACATCCACAACCACGGCATCATCCACCGAGACCTCAAACCTGACAAGTAAGGCTTCGACCTGTCCCTTTGGAAGGGACATCTTCATAATCTCATAATTTATTGTTTTTCCATGTCTGGTTTTAGGCCCTCCTTAGTTATTGTTACTACGCCTGTCATGCTTTTCATTATTGCATGGTACAGTTTACAACAACGTTGGTGGCAGATATACCATTTGAGGTTTGAAATTTCTAGCCATCAAAATTGATGGTTGTTGGCTGGAAATTAGAAGCTGCTACTCTGTCGCTGGCAGATGTCTCAGCCGAAGCTAGCGAGCTAACAAAGCTAACGTAATTTTAATGAGTTGGTTGAAAACACAGTCTCTGACTTTCTTTCTCTTTCCAACTGACCAGTTTTAAATCTAGAAGGGCACTCGGAGAGCGTAGACATCCACTGTTTATGATTTCTTTATACATTTAATTATTTGTAGATATAAACACTGTTTAAAGCCATTTCTTTGCTCTGATAATGTTGCTTTAGGAAACTCAAAGCCTGACAGAAGTGACATGCCTAGATATAGTTGCTTAGCTATGATTGGACAATCGCTGTTCAGGAGAAGGGTGTAACAAACCTCTTTTTAAGTTGGAGCTAAATTTACAGAAACTCTCCCAGTACTGATATTTTTACCCAATCTTTTGTAGCCCCCTTTAGCTTTGACGACAGGCATTTTCTCAGTCTTCAGTATTAATGTCTTCAGTATTAATCTACCATGTCAAAGTTTACACAATAATAACGGATTAATGCAAATTCACCTTAACAACACTAACGTCTTGAAGGCATTAAGACAAGTGATCTTCTGGATGTTGTACTGGGGTCAGTTTTAAAGACACAGTGAAAATACTGGTATCGTGATATTGAATCCGTCGGTACCAACCGTGTCATAGCTTGTTGCAAATAAGGTTAAATACTTCTGCTGAATTTTGGCGAGAGGGTCAGACTGGCCCCTTGACCTCTGACCTCCAGATGTATGAATGTAAATGGGTTGTGTGGATAGCCACCAATCTCCCCTTTACAGACATGAGCACTTTATGATAATCACATGCAGTTTGGATCAAGTCATAGTCAAGTCAGCACACTGACACACTGACAACTGCTGTTGCCTGTTGGGCTGCAGTTTGCATGTTATGATTGGAGCATATTTTTGATGCTAAAGTCAGTACCTGTGAGGATTTCTGGACAATATCTATCATTGTTTTGTGTTGTTCATTGATAACCAATAATAAATACACACCTACATTAGCATAAAGCAGCATATTTGTCCACTGTGTAGAGTAGTAGCCCACAAACCCCCAATGACTTTCCTGTTTGTCCTTCTTGCTACTGAAGTGGACCAATCCTGTCATATAGTGTAACATGAGACATGTTCTGCTTCCCTCCATTGTAGTCTTCTGATCACAAACACGGGACACCTAACTGTGGCGGATTTCGGGCTGTCCAAGTCCGGGTCAGTGAACATGGCAGCCTGCCTGACTGAGGAAGCCTGTCGGCAAGTTGCCAGAGAGTTCACTGATGGAGAGGTTAGTCTCTTCTATTCTTTTCTTTCTTTCTTCTTATTTAAACTTGTGTAAATCCTGTGTTATATGTATTTTCCTACTTCATTTTCTCCCACAGTGTTGCGGCACGCTTCCATATTTAGCCCCAGAGGTGATACTACGGACGGGCTACGGAAAGCCCGTAGACTGGTGGGCCGCAGGGATTATTCTGTACAAATTCCTGTTTGGCGTCACACCTTTCGGTTACAGGATCAAGGACTGGGTCAAGGATGCTCCGGAGGTCCGTCGCCGAGTGACCAAAGGTAGGAATCTTTAGCTCATTCATTATCTTCTCATCACATGCAACCTTTCTACACGTTTGTCACTCTAGCCGTTCTGAATGAATCTTTCTGTATTTTAAAAATGACTCAACACGTAGCTACTTTGTGATTTAACTTTAAAATCTGTCACAAAGTAGCTTTCATTTCTTGTTTCGTTTGAATTTGAGATTTACATTTTTACGCTAGGTTTATGATGTTTTCGTCTAAGAATTATGTCATTCGGTCCCTTTGGTGATGTCAATTAAATGTAAAGTCCTTGATCAGATCAACTGATATGTGCTTCTTTTCCAGATGAACTCTTGACACCAAATATAGACAATCCAGGGATACAGGCTGCCAACAGCCTCCTGCATCTTCTCTTGGATAAGAACTGTGAGACGCGTCTTGGTACAAGTAAGTGACAGCTTTACTAACGACAGACTGTATAAGAAACAGAGAAACTGTGTTTTATTGGAGTACTAAGTGGTGTCACGGTCAAACGTGAGCTACATATAAAGTGATAATGTCCATAGAGAGACTAGACCCTGAGAGATCCAGAGACCTTTGAGGGCAGTGTGGAATGTTTGGGTCAGGTATCAGGACCAACATGTGGAGATGTACAAACTAAATGTTGTTGTCATTTCTTCTCCAGGAGGAGCCTATGAGGTGAAAAGACACCCATTCTTCAAAGCTGTGGACTGGAGCGACCTCCTTAATCAGAGGCCTCCGTACGTCCCTAAACTGGACAATGAGGAGGACACACGCACCTTTAAAGGTAGGTGCCAACGCAGACACATTGACAAAGGCTGCGGACGAAAAGTCTTTTTCTCTGAGGAAGGTTCCTGACGGAGTGAAATGACCCCGAAGTATCTGAGTAGCAGCCGTGATGAGAGCTGCTCAGACTCTCTAAACGCTGAGGAAAGGTGCATCAGTGCTTCCTTTCTCATCTCCTTTAGCTTAGGACACACTGGAGCATCCTTTACCAAAGGAAAGGAGATAATGCCGTCCCACAATTCCTTGCAGCTGCAACATTTACAGTGACGCATCATTCTGCTGTTCATGAAAACAAACAATATGCTTATCTTGCATATTATCTTCATACAGTCGTATACTAATTGGGATTCATGTTGATGAATATGAGTGGCTAGTGACGACCATCTGGTTTCAATTTATTTTGAATTCTTCGACCGCAGCCAAATACTCCTGTCTGACATGAATAGTAGATAGTAGCAGTAGTAATAGCAGTTTTTTTCAGTGATGTTTGGTGTGAATTTTAGGATAAATATGTACGTCAATATGTCTTTCCTGCGACTTAACTCATATTGGTTGTTTCAGAGTGCCCTCTTCTGCTGTCGGACACATCTCCTCACGGTGGTGATGTCCAGGATGGATCGACAGACTTCTGTTATGTTGCCTTCCGCTTCAAGGAGGTAGGCTACAGTTTTTCCTCCAGCTCCTCACCTCTCACTGCTGGTAGAGGCTGAATAAATCTGTTTCTCTCTATTGAATGAACAATGAATATAAATAACTGACAGTGGTTTTCTCTTAAAACTCCAGGAGTACGGCAGCCCCCTGCCCCTGTCCCCCCGCACGCTGATGAATCGGGACCTGCTGTCAGAACAGCCGGTCCACAGCGAGGCAGTGGAGGAGCAGGAACCCAACAGCCCCGAACCCGTCGAGGACGACTCCGGTGTGGACAGCCCCAAGGCCAACTCCAGTAGGGACAGCATAATGCGGCGAGTGAGGAGAAAACTGTTGTGGTTCCCTCGCAAGATCAGGAAGATGGTGTCCAAATCCAGGACATCTGCTGACCAGTTATCACTGTTCAAGATAGATGACCACTAGTTGTAATGTGTATATTTGTTTATAATTTGTAAATAGAAAAATAAAAATTAAAAATAACAGTGGATGTAATGGAGCTTTTTGAACATAGCAATAAGACTAACTACTTTAGGTTGAGAGTGTGCTGATGATGATCATGTGATGATTGTTTAAGTTTAACAGTTTGAGTATGGATAATAAGCAGTTACAGCAGCTAAATGAAGCACTGCAATAGAATACTTAAAAAAAAACTAGATGATCACATTTCCTGCAGAAAATGACAGCTGAAATTTATTGCAAAGCGTTGCTGAAAAGACAGAAATTTCTAAGCTGAAATGCGGATAGACTTCTGGTTTAAGACCCGACTTGGTGCTCTGGTCCCCCTCCCTGAAGACGGTTTACATCACTGAGCTCACCGTGCCCCGGGAGGAGGCAGTAGATGAGGCCAATGAGCCGCTGAAGCTCAACATCGGGGCTGGACACACAAATCCGCCCAGTGGAGGTCCGGTTCAGAGTTTTTGTGGCAGCATCTACCACCAAACCCTTGAGGGACCTGGGATTCAGGGGCCAGAGCCAGCGCTCAGCCATCAAAGGTGCATCGGAAGCAACAGAAAGAAGCAGCCAAAAGGTCAAGCCTAAAAGGCAATTGTTTTTCTGCTAACTGGGCGTGGGATGCAAGCTGAGGTTTGATCAGCCCGTTGGTGAGGGTGTATAGTGTTAAAGGCCCAAACACCCCGATGATCTGAAGAAACACTACTGAAGATGCATCCCAAAAATCTCCAACACAATTTACTGTTCACCAATGAACTTTGCACAAAGGATGTTAAGGTCTCGCCGGTTTTGAATCTAGAAAGTAATCTTTGGATGGAATAAGCCTTTACAAGTATAAGTGTGGGACAGGAAGTAGTATTTGGGTAGAATTAACTTTTATTTTGAAACATTAGGCCCATCCCTAGTTTCCTATTCACATACAGTGAGAGTTAGGTCTTTTATTGATGAGGGCCCCTATCGTTTTCCTAATTATTATTATTATTATTATTATTATATTGTGTCTTTGAGCAGAAAAACAAGGTGCTTGGGCTATTCAAAACATCTTGAAAATTGGCACACTTGTCAGAAGTGCGTGAAATCAGATTTTGACATTGGTCCCATTGTCGGATGTAGCAAATTGGCTTCGTAGCGCCCCCTAATGATTTCACCGGTGGCATATTTCACCTAGATGTGTGAGTCTGCCCCAAACTTGACCTACTTCATAACAGTCCAGGCCTGAAAACATCTGAAAACATCTACATGGCAATATTGATTTGACGTCATAGCGTCACCTCCTGGCAACAGGAAATCAGCGTTATGTGACAACAATGATCCAATTCATATGAGATTTACATTGTGTGATCCACACTGGACAATGTGAAACACAATGTATGTTTACATTGTGTTTCAACAACAGGGATGATGGGCTGCATGGTGCTGCAGTGGTTAGCACTGTTGCCTCACAGAAAGAGGCTCACAGGTTCAAATTCAGCTTGGGGCTCTTCTGTGTGGAGTTTGCATCTTCTCACCGTTAATTGGTGACTCTAAATTGTAGGTATGAATGTGACAATGAATGGTTTTGTGTCAGCTCTGCGATATACTGGCGACCTGTCCGGAGTGAACCCCGCCTTCACCCACTGTCAGCTGGGATCGGCTCCAGCCCCCCTGTGATCCCAGATGGGATAAGCAGTTGCAGAACGATGGATGGATGGGTTGATGCAAAATATGAATAGCCATGTAACACTTAAAAGACCTGTTGTTTTTCTTTTTTTTAATTTAGCCCCTTCAGATGTGATAAAAAGACAAAAAGTAGATATAGAAAAAATAGATATATGCATCTGCTCCATTTGCTCAACTGCTCATACGCCTATGCCTCCATCAATCTTACATCAAAAAAGTACAAATGCAAATTCTGCTTTTGTTTTTATTTATTTATTTATTTATTTATTTTGTTTTCAGCAGTTTAGGTTAAATATGAGCACCACTTTTCAGTGGCAGAAGCTGAACATTTCAACCATTTTGCCTACAAACTACTTTTCACTGACTCAGTCACATCAGTTCAGGTGTCTGCTGACTCAGGTTTGTCTACTTCCTCTAATTTCTCCGAGGTGGTCTCTAGCTCTCCTGTCAGCTCCGCTCTCTTTATCCATCCATGGTCAGCTCCATGGGGGCCGTTGGAATGCATTTAACATAAATGTCAGTATCTGGGTGCTCTTCAGTGATATCGTCAGCTCATTTGACCACGGAGATGAGAGCGACGGCCGGCCGGGCCGCATGTTATCGCCATACGACACCGTTTCCTGTCCGTGACAGAGGTAGCGTGCAGCATTAAAACGGCTAGCGGCTTCTCCACAGTCCTTATTTTGAGGTTATTACACCTCCCCGCCAGTAGATGGCGCCCTGGTGCTGCTGTAGATCTTTTAAGGGAGACTGTAACTACGTGCTCTGCTCACGCGCAGCTCACAAATAAGCGAGCTGTGGCTGAGACAAGAAGCTAGCTTTGGTCTTTCTCCCTATTGATCTACAGGTACTGCAAAACTCATTTTTCAATGTTTATGTTGTATCAGCAGCTAATGTGAATGTTATATAAATCGTCTGCTAATGTTGTAAGAAGATGTTGACATGTTTGAGAAGTGTAGCGGGTTTACTATGTTGCTAAATGCTACGAAGGAGATCGCCATTTTTAGCAGTTGCGTCCGTGAACTTTAGTTTTACACAGTAGTTTTGTAAGTGTGGTAAAGTGATATGAAGTGGCATAATGTTCAGTAGAGTTAGAAAATAAGTTGCAAATGTTCCTAAAAAGTGTTAGCCAGCCAACAGTGTGTAAAGACGGTGGTTGTATTCTAACACTTGTTAATGTGTCATGGGCAAAGCGCCTTAGCGCTGCTGTGAAGTGCCAGTTAGGAGAATATGTATAATGCGATAATGCGATAGTGCTTGATACGTGTTAAAGGGACTGTATATGTTAATATGTGAATGAAGATACTGTATGAAATTGTGGAGAAATAAACAAGCTGTGGCTGAGACAAGACGCTAACTTTGGTCTTTCTCCCTATTGATCTACAGCGTTTATCTCTTGGCTACGCTGTGCTTCACCGCCTGTGTAGCCCTCTCTGCCGGTCCAGATACCCCCTAGGTCTGGCGCTGGTAACACCTCCAGCAAATTTATCGATTTCGGCATTAAAAAAATTGCCATTCATATGAAGTTAGTCAGGTATTATTTTAAATGTCCTACATGTGTGTAAAGCTATAAGAAATGAACCGTTGTATTGGCATGTTTGGTCACTCCTTGACTTCTGGCCTGTAGGACCTGAACAACATGGAGCGAGTCTTCTGGCTGCTGATGGGCAAAGATGGCGCTTCGGTGCAGAACCTGATGGAGGTGTTTGGAGAATCTCACAGACACTCTCTGCTGGAAAAGCACCGCAAACTAGTACCAATCATTTACTAAATCTACACAATACTTTCAGGCATGCTTATCTCCTATGTGTCTGGTGAGACCGACCCCCCACCCTGGTACCTTTATGATTATTCCCTCTGTTTTACTTCTAGTTGTCACAAGTTTTATCAACTGGAGCAGTGACCGATGAAGGGATCCTGGACGTCATGAGGAGATGCTGGCAGGAAAACCATCATGTCCTGTGGCATCATCACCACTGTCCTCACAGTCCCAGGCTCAACAGGTGAAGCATACTGTATTCACCTGTGTAACCACATACACACCACACATTTTCGACTTCAATGCAAGACATGAACCAGCAGGGTGTCTGAGGTTGTATAGCCTCGAGGAGGACGTTTAACCGAAGGAATGATCTAAACGTGGAAAGCAGACCAGAAGAAGAAACAAGCCTTTTAGAAAAGCTCAAAAACAAAATTAATTCTTAAATATTGTAGACCGGTCACACAACAGGGGCTGCTGTTCAAACAGCAGCCATGCCAGCAGCTTTGTGAGGCTGTATTTACCATAGACGTATAAAGATAGACGTCGCTTCAGCCCACTGCAGCGATACGTCAGCGTGGCCGCCACACTGGACCTGTCCAGACTTATCTGTAACCCTGTACTAGTGAACGAGGGAGCTGCCATTTCTCTGGATAAAAAGCACTTTAACGTCTATATTTCCCAACTGATTTCAATGAACCGTTATTATATTAAAGGGTTTATGATGTACATGGTGTAGAAAAATCAAGTTTAGTCTCCGGTTAGCATCTGGATAGTTAAGCTCTAATCGCTGCTAGATGCTCAGGAGACAAGTGTGTCTTGTAGGCTGACATGAACTGAATCACTTGTGTAATAGAAGATAATTATTTTATCATCAGGAACTGTTAAGACTCACATTTGTCAAGTGTGACTTTGGCTCATTTTCCTTGTTCAAGGTTAATACTTGTAGAGAGGTCCCTGTATAATGCCATATAATGATGAAATATATAAAATGAATAAAAATGTCATAAATAAATAACGATAATAAATAATATAGTATAATAATGTTAGGTATCTGAATTTAATGGAGTAATAGTGATAATACAGCAACTATGAAACCGAAATAATCTGATAACACTTGTAAAGCTTGACGTCATCAGTTTTATTGTTTGCAATATTAGACGCATCATTTTTATTATATATCGGACATAAACATGATATGTAAGACATGAACATCAATAAGTTAACATTAACTCATTGGTTAGCTAACAGTACCGAATGTTAGCTCTTATCTGATGTTACAGAAACAAACTTATTGTAAAGATGTAACATAAACTTGATGCAACAAAAACAGTTGAGAATTTGAAAAATGCTTTGAGGAAAATATGATATGATCTAGTTTTAATAACCTATAATGATGGAACCCCACCATACTGAAGGGCAGACCTGTGATCCATAAACCGGAAGCAGTGACGTTAATGTATTTAACAGTTTTCCACAAAAGTAATATCATAGCATTACTCCTCATGGATCATAAACTTTTGATTATAAAACGACTCATTGAAATCGGTTGAAAATGCAATGTTATAGTGCTTTTTATCCAGCAAAACGGCAGCGCCCTCGTTCACTTATATCTGGGTTACAGGCCAGTCTAGCCAGGTCCAATATGGCCCCAACGTTGATGTACGATCCAGGAGTCAATGCGGTGTTCATGTACTAGGGATGGGAACAGTGCGAGTAAAAATACAAACCGCTCGGTTCTCTAGTCACAATTCAGTTTGTGTATGTATTGTTAGGTTTGTTTGAAATAGGTTATGAGGCCGATTGTGTGTTTTTTTTTTTTTCATCATATATTGTCACACTAGAAATCAAGGCCTATGGAAAGAGGCTGGGACACAACTAAAACACAACCAAAGCATAAGGGATGTTTCTATTGAAAGATATGCAGCCTGATGCAGTCGTGGAGGACGCTGGATGTCAGCATACGATGAGGCTACTTGAGCCGCGCTGTAATATGTCGTCTGGCAGACACATAAGCTACGCAGTACTTCCTGAACTGTCCAACACAGACCATGTAGCTCTGACTACAGACGGACAGACCGAACCCAAAACCGGGACCGCAAACCGGGATTTGAACCGAACCGTGAATTTTATGAACCGTCACACCCCTACTATGTATATACGCACAAAAAAATATTTAATACAATTTCTGAAGCCTTTTATGCATCCAAACTTTTCTTTTTCATTTTTCCTCATGTCCGAAAACTGTGGTGTTGAGATGCGTAAAACAATTATTACATTACCATTATTTCAAATGAAACTGTTTGATAGTCACATTATTATACACATATTAAAATGGTTTTATATTGTTTATACAAAGCATTGTTATTTGAGCAAATGCCACATAGTTTTTTGTTTTTATAAGATAAGATAAGATAATATTCCTGTATTGGTCTCATAGTGGAGAACATGGCAACAAATCATGGCAACAAGCTGAGTTTTGTTGATTCACAGGAGCCAATCAGAGTCCTTGAATTTTTTGAATTTACAGGAGAGTTTTGAAACTCCTGGAGATGGTTTGTTTACATCATTTGGAGACCTGCAGCACAGAGGACAGACAGACACACATCAATTGACTCAGCAGCCTCAGTTAAGTGGTGAAAACTGACTGGTGGATTTTGCGTTGTCAGCTTGTATTGACTGTTTCTCTGCTATTATCGTTAGCAAAAAGATCCTGTATCTTGAGAACTGTATGTATTTATTTCCTTTTATTAACACTTTATTTTAGCATTTTAAAGTTGATATCCCATAAAAAAGTTGATTATCATCTGATAAATGGACAGTGTATAGACTTATTTGGCCATATAATTTTAGTTCACAGTCACAGCTCTTCCTCTGCAGTTTAGTTTGCTATAATCTAGTTATCACATTTGGAGAAATCAAACAAACTGAGGTTCAGGTTTATTGTGTTTTGTAGAAGTATATGAAACATTACTGAGCACCATTTTTTTTTCTAAAAGTGGGATTATTGTTTATTTTCGAACAGCTTTTATATTCAGTATATTTGTGCATCAGACTATTACTGGTTATACTACAGTAGGTGAGCTCATCTGTATGAATGTAGATACTACTGTACTGTAATTGTCTAACTACATTTTGCTGTCATTCAAGCACCTGGTCCACATGGCGAAGACGGTGAAGTTCTCTGACGGCGATCTACCTCGGGCCACCCGGACCCTGACGTTCATCCAGAGCCAGCTCGCTGAGCTGACCAGAACCTGTGGCGACGTGCTGCAGGGCGGCCTGGTCAGCTGCAGCTACTTCCTGGAGCTGGAAAATAAACTGGAGAAGATTCTCCACGAGGTAAGTATTTCTCATCTTTGAGACGTTTTGTTTCCAGCTGATTCAAACATTTAAATCTTATTAACACTGATGATGATTTAGCCTACGCCAGCACTATGTGATGCAAAACAAGTGATCTTCTCTTTGTAATTTGCAACCTGTTTCTCCAAATAACAAAAATCCCAAAACCATTCTCACTGAAATGATGTTTTAAAGGGGACATATCATGAAAAACTCACTTTACAGTGCTCGTACACATACATTTGAGTATCTGGAGTACCTACCAACCCACAAACTACCTTTTTTAAAGGTGTACTATTTATATTATTTGTCTATTTATATATTTGCCTCACAAGCAGACTGGGTTTTTTCAGAAGGGGGTCTTAAAGAGACAGGCCCTAAAATGGAGCATTTCAGACAGAGGGGGAATGCAACTACGGGTATTTTAAAGACCCAGCAATGATATTTTGGTTTATGATAAAATTTGCAGTGCAACGCTTCATTAATATACACAGTGTTGTTACCCATCGTGGCATAAAAAGAATGACTAAATAATGTGATTTAATCTTATTAATTTAATCATTGTAGTTTTACCTGTTCACTTCTATTCATTTGGACTGCAAAACAATTTATGGTTGAAATATGATGATTTTTATAACTCCACTGAAGGTAAATTGAAATTTTAAGTATTACACAGTCCCACTGGATCCACTAAAAAAGGCTGGTTTGTCAAACTGAAAACAAGGCTGCTTTTCTGATGTAACTTTAGCTCAGTATACATTTTGCATTTCAACTTTTTTGTCGTTCCTGTGTTTGATTTAGACCCGCGCAGCCTGCAGGCCTCCTCCGATAAAACCGGTGAGGAGCGACTTTGACATCGGCAAATACATTGCCAAAGGTGCCTTTGGGTGAGTAAGACAGACTGCTGTCTTTGTGTTCACACTGACTCTTTGGATAGCGCAGAGAGTCCAGTCAAAGCAGAAAAGAGAGAGATGTGGTGTAGAGTTATTTTGCTCCATCTGGACAGTTTCTTTTCTGATACTCAGTCATAGAAGCTGCTCACGTTTCCTTTCCTCTCTTGTCCAGTACTGTAAACCTTGTGCGCCACAAGGAGACTCGTCGGGTTTTTGCCATGAAGCAAATCAAACCGCAGTACAAGGAACAGAGGGATGACGTCCTGCTGGAGCGGGACATCCTCGCCTTCCTTGACAGCCCTCTTGTCGTCTCCTTGTTTTGCTCATTTGAGACGAAGAACCACATGTACATGGTGATGGAGTATGTCGGAGGTAAGGAGGTTGCTTTTGGATCGGTCATACATGCATATACACTGTATCCACTGTACACATGTGACACACTCTGAGAAGACCTACACATAGCATCTGACCTGTTGTGTCTCTCGCTGATCTTGTAGGTGGGGATTTTGGCACCTTGCTGACATACAATAAGTGTTTCGCTGTATATGTGGCCCGCTTCTACGCTGCAGAGCTCGTGTTAGCACTGGAGTACATCCACAACCACGGCATCATCCACCGAGACCTCAAACCTGACAAGTAAGGCTTCGACCTGTCCCTTTGGAAGGGACATCTTCATAATCTCATAATTTATTGTTTTTCCATGTCTGGTTTTAGGCCCTCCTTAGTTATTGTTACTACGCCTGTCATGCTTTTCATTATTGCATGGTACAGTTTACAACAACGTTGGTGGCAGATATACCATTTGAGGTTTGAAATTTCTAGCCATCAAAATTGATGGTTGTTGGCTGGAAATTAGAAGCTGCTACTCTGTCGCTGGCAGATGTCTCAGCCGAAGCTAGCGAGCTAACAAAGCTAACGTAATTTTAATGAGTTGGTTGAAAACACAGTCTCTGACTTTCTTTCTCTTTCCAACTGACCAGTTTTAAATCTAGAAGGGCACTCGGAGAGCGTAGACATCCACTGTTTATGATTTCTTTATACATTTAATTATTTGTAGATATAAACACTGTTTAAAGCCATTTCTTTGCTCTGATAATGTTGCTTTAGGAAACTCAAAGCCTGACAGAAGTGACATGCCTAGATATAGTTGCTTAGCTATGATTGGACAATCGCTGTTCAGGAGAAGGGTGTAACAAACCTCTTTTTAAGTTGGAGCTAAATTTACAGAAACTCTCCCAGTACTGATATTTTTACCCAATCTTTTGTAGCCCCCTTTAGCTTTGACGACAGGCATTTTCTCAGTCTTCAGTATTAATGTCTTCAGTATTAATCTACCATGTCAAAGTTTACACAATAATAACGGATTAATGCAAATTCACCTTAACAACACTAATGTCTTGAAGGCATTAAGACAACTGATCTTCTGGATATTGTACTGGGGTCAGTTTTAAAGACACAGTGAAAATACTGGTATCGTGATATTGAATCCGTCGGTACCAACCGTGTCATAGCTTGTTGCAAATAAGGTTAAATACTTCTGCTGAATTTTGGCGAGAGGGTCAGACTGGCCCCTTGACCTCTGACCTCCAGATGTATGAATGTAAATGGGTTGTGTGGATAGCCACCAATCTCCCCTTTACAGACATGAGCACTTTATGATAATCACATGCAGTTTGGATCAAGTCATAGTCAAGTCAGCACACTGACACACTGACAACTGCTGTTGCCTGTTGGGCTGCAGTTTGCATGTTATGATTGGAGCATATTTTTGATGCTAAAGTCAGTACCTGTGAGGATTTCTGGACAATATCTATCATTGTTTTGTGTTGTTCATTGATAACCAATAATAAATACACACCTACATTAGCATAAAGCAGCATATTTGTCCACTGTGTAGAGTAGTAGCCCACAAACCCCCAATGACTTTCCTGTTTGTCCTACTTGCTACTGAAGTGGACCAATCCTGTCATATAGTGTAACATGAGACATGTTCTGCTTCCCTCCATTGTAGTCTTCTGATCACAAACACGGGACACCTAACTGTGGCGGATTTCGGGCTGTCCAAGTCCGGGTCAGTGAACATGGCAGCCTGCCTGACTGAGGAAGCCTGTCGGCAAGTTGCCAGAGAGTTCACTGATGGAGAGGTTAGTCTCTTCTATTCTTTTCTTTCTTTCTTCTTATTTAAACTTGTGTAAATCCTGTGTTATATGTATTTTCCTACTTCATTTTCTCCCACAGTGTTGCGGCACGCTTCCATATTTAGCCCCAGAGGTGATACTACGGACGGGCTACGGAAAGCCCGTAGACTGGTGGGCCGCAGGGATTATTCTGTACAAATTCCTGTTTGGCGTCACACCTTTCGGTTACAGGATCAAGGACTGGGTCAAGGATGCTCCGGAGGTCCGTCGCCGAGTGACCAAAGGTAGGAATCTTTAGCTCATTCATTATCTTCTCATCACATGCAACCTTTCTACACGTTTGTCACTCTAGCCGTTCTGAATGAATCTTTCTGTATTTTAAAAATGACTCAACACGTAGCTACTTTGTGATTTAACTTTAAAATCTGTCACAAAGTAGCTTTCATTTCTTGTTTCGTTTGAATTTGAGATTTACATTTTTACGCTAGGTTTATGATGTTTTCGTCTAAGAATTATGTCATTCGGTCCCTTTGGTGATGTCAATTAAATGTAAAGTCCTTGATCAGATCAACTGATATGTGCTTCTTTTCCAGATGAACTCTTGACACCAAATATAGACAATCCAGGGATACAGGCTGCCAACAGCCTCCTGCATCTTCTCTTGGATAAGAACTGTGAGACGCGTCTTGGTACAAGTAAGTGACAGCTTTACTAACGACAGACTGTATAAGAAACAGAGAAACTGTGTTTTATTGGAGTACTAAGTGGTGTCACGGTCAGACGTGAGCTACATATAAAGTGATAATGTCCATAGAGAGACTAGACCCTGAGAGATCCAGAGACCTTTGAGGGCAGTGTGGAATGTTTGGGTCAGGTATCAGGACCAACATGTGGAGATGTACAAACTAAATGTTGTTGTCATTTCTTCTCCAGGAGGAGCCTATGAGGTGAAAAGACACCCATTCTTCAAAGCTGTGGACTGGAGCGACCTCCTTAATCAGAGGCCTCCGTACGTCCCTAAACTGGACAATGAGGAGGACACACGCACCTTTAAAGGTAGGTGCCAACGCAGACACATTGACAAAGGCTGCGGACGAAAAGTCTTTTTCTCTGAGGAAGGTTCCTGACGGAGTGAAATGACCCCGAAGTATCTGAGTAGCAGCCGTGATGAGAGCTGCTCAGACTCTCTAAACGCTGAGGAAAGGTGCATCAGTGCTTCCTTTCTCATCTCCTTTAGCTTAGGACACACTGGAGCATCCTTTACCAAAGGAAAGGAGATAATGCCGTCCCACAATTCCTTGCAGCTGCAACATTTACAGTGACGCATCATTCTGCTGTTCATGAAAACAAACAATATGCTTATCTTGCATATTATCTTCATACAGTCGTATACTAATTGGGATTCATGTTGATGAATATGAGTGGCTAGTGACGACCATCTGGTTTCAATTTATTTTGAATTCTTCGACCGCAGCCAAATACTCCTGTCTGACATGAATAGTAGATAGTAGCAGTAGTAATAGCAGTTTTTTTCAGTGATGTTTGGTGTGAATTTTAGGATAAATATGTACGTCAATATGTCTTTCCCGCGACTTAACTCATATTGGTTGTTTCAGAGTGCCCTCTTCTGCTGTCGGACACATCTCCTCACGGTGGTGATGTCCAGGATGGATCGACAGACTTCTGTTATGTTGCCTTCCGCTTCAAGGAGGTAGGCTACAGTTTTTCCTCCAGCTCCTCACCTCTCACTGCTGGTAGAGGCTGAATAAATCTGTTTCTCTCTATTGAATGAACAATGAATATAAATAACTGACAGTGGTTTTCTCTTAAAACTCCAGGAGTACGGCAGCCCCCTGCCCCTGTCCCCCCGCACGCTGATGAATCGGGACCTGCTGTCAGAACAGCCGGTCCACAGCGAGGCAGTGGAGGAGCAGGAACCCAACAGCCCCGAACCCGTCGAGGACGACTCCGGTGTGGACAGCCCCAAGGCCAACTCCAGTAGGGACAGCATAATGCGGCGAGTGAGGAGAAAACTGTTGTGGTTCCCTCGCAAGATCAGGAAGATGGTGTCCAAATCCAGGACATCTGCTGACCAGTTATCACTGTTCAAGATAGATGACCACTAGTTGTAATGTGTATATTTGTTTATAATTTGTAAATAGAAAAATAAAAATTAAAAATAACAGTGGATGTAATGGAGCTTTTTGAACATAGCAATAAGACTAACTACTTTAGGTTGAGTGTGTGCTGATGATGATCATGTGATGATTGTTTAAGTTTAACAGTTTGAGTATGGATAATAAGCAGTTACAGCAGCTAAATGAAGCACTGCAATAGAATACTTTAAAAAAAACTAGATGATCACATTTCCTGCAGAAAATGACAGCTGAAATTTATTGCAAAGCGTTGCTGAAAAGACAGAAATTTCTAAGCTGAAATGCGGATAGACTTCTGGTTTAAGACCCGACTTGGTGCTCTGGTCCCCCTCCCTGAAGACGGTTTACATCACTGAGCTCACCGTGCCCCGGGAGGAGGCAGTAGATGAGGCCAATGAGCCGCTGAAGCTCAACATCGGGGCTGGACACACAAATCCGCCCAGTGGAGGTCCGGTTCAGAGTTTTTGTGGCAGCATCTACCACCAAACCCTTGAGGGACCTGGGATTCAGGGGCCAGAGCCAGCGCTCAGCCATCAAAGGTGCATCGGAAGCAACAGAAAGAAGCAGCCAAAAGGTCAAGCCTAAAAGGCAATTGTTTTTCTGCTAACTGGGCGTGGGATGCAAGCTGAGGTTTGATCAGCCCGTTGGTGAGGGTGTATAGTGTTAAAGGCCCAAACACCCCGATGATCTGAAGAAACACTACTGAAGATGCATCCCAAAAATCTCCAACACAATTTACTGTTCACCAATGAACTTTGCACAAAGGATGTTAAGGTCTCGCCGGTTTTGAATCTAGAAAGTAATCTTTGGATGGAATAAGCCTTTACAAGTATAAGTGTGGGACAGGAAGTAGTATTTGGGTAGAATTAACTTTTATTTTGAAACATTAGGCCCATCCCTAGTTTCCTATTCACATACAGTGAGAGTTAGGTCTTTTATTGATGAGGGCCCCTATCGTTTTCCTAATTATTATTATTATTATTATTATTATATTGTGTCTTTGAGCAGAAAAACAAGGTGCTTGGGCTATTCAAAACATCTTGAAAATTGGCACACTTGTCAGAAGTGCGTGAAATCAGATTTTGACATTGGTCCCATTGTCGGATGTAGCAAATTGGCTTCGTAGCGCCCCCTAATGATTTCACCGGTGGCATATTTCACCTAGATGTGTGAGTCTGCCCCAAACTTGACCTACTTCATAACAGTCCAGGCCTGAAAACATCTGAAAACATCTACATGGCAATATTGATTTGACGTCATAGCGTCACCTCCTGGCAACAGGAAATCAGCGTTATGTGACAACAATGATCCAATTCATATGAGATTTACATTGTGTGATCCACACTGGACAATGTGAAACACAATGTATGTTTACATTGTGTTTCAACAACAGGGATGATGGGCTGCATGGTGCTGCAGTGGTTAGCACTGTTGCCTCACAGAAAGAGGCTCACAGGTTCAAATTCAGCTTGGGGCTCTTCTGTGTGGAGTTTGCATCTTCTCACCGTTAATTGGTGACTCTAAATTGTAGGTATGAATGTGACAATGAATGGTTTTGTGTCAGCTCTGCGATATACTGGCGACCTGTCCGGAGTGAACCCCGCCTTCACCCACTGTCAGCTGGGATCGGCTCCAGCCCCCCTGTGATCCCAGATGGGATAAGCAGTTGCAGAACGATGGATGGATGGGTTGATGCAAAATATGAATAGCCATGTAACACTTAAAAGACCTGTTGTTTTTCTTTTTTTTTAATTTAGCCCCTTCAGATGTGATAAAAAGACAAAAAGTAGATATAGAAAAAATAGATATATGCATCTGCTCCATTTGCTCAACTGCTCATATGCCTATGCCTCCATCAATCTTACATCAAAAAAGTACAAATGCAAATTCTGCTTTTGTTTTTATTTATTTATTTATTTATTTTTTTGTTTTCAGCAGTTTAGGTTAAATATGAGCACCACTTTTCAGTGGCAGAAGCTGAACATTTCAACCATTTTGCCCACAAACTACTTTTCACTGACTCAGTCACATCAGTTCAGGTGTCTGCTGACTCAGGTTTGTCTACTTCCTCTAATTTCTCCGAGGTGGTCTCTAGCTCTCCTGTCAGCTCCGCTCTCTTTATCCATCCATGGTCAGCTCCATGGGGGCCGTTGGAATGCATTTAACATAAATGTCAGTATCTGGGTGCTCTTCAGTGATATCGTCAGCTCATTTGACCACGGAGATGAGAGCGACGGCCGGCCGGGCCGCATGTTATCGCCATACGACACCGTTTCCTGTCCGTGACAGAGGTAGCGTGCAGCGATGTCTTCTCTTTTTTTGTAACCAAGTGTTTCCATCCTTTCTGGATTGTGTTTCATTAAAACGGCTAGCGGCTTCTCCACAGTCCTTATTTTGAGGTTATTACACCTCCCCGTCAGTAGATGGCGCCCTGGTGCTGCTGTAGATCTTTTAAGGGAGACTGTAACTACGTGCTCTGCTCACGCGCAGCTCACAAATAAGCGAGCTGTGGCTGAGACAAGAAGCTAGCTTTGGTCTTTCTCCCTATTGATCTACAGGTACTGCAAAACTCATTTTTCAATGTTTATGTTGTATCAGCAGCTAATGTGAATGTTATATAAATCGTCTGCTAATGTTGTAAGAAGATGTTGACATGTTTGAGAAGTGTAGCGGGTTTACTATGTTGCTAAATGCTACGAAGGAGATCGCCATTTTTAGCAGTTGCGTCCGTGAACTTTAGTTTTACACAGTAGTTTTGTAAGTGTGGTAAAGTGATATGAAGTGGCATAATGTTCAGTAGAGTTAGAAAATAAGTTGCAAATGTTCCTAAAAAGTGTTAGCCAGCCAACAGTGTGTAAAGACGGTGGTTGTATTCTAACACTTGTTAATGTGTCATGGGCAAAGCGCCTTAGCGCTGCTGTGAAGTGCCAGTTAGGAGAATATGTATAATGCGATAATGCGATAGTGCTTGATACGTGTTAAAGGGACTGTATATGTTAATATGTGAATGAAGATACTGTATGAAATTGTGGAGAAATAAACAAGCTGTGGCTGAGACAAGACGCTAACTTTGGTCTTTCTCCCTATTGATCTACAGCGTTTATCTCTTGGCTACGCTGTGCTTCACCGCCTGTGTAGCCCTCTCTGCCGGTCCAGATACCCCCTAGGTCTGGCGCTGGTAACACCTCCAGCAAATTTATCGATTTCGGCATTAAAAAAATTGCCATTCATATGAAGTTAGTCAGGTATTATTTTAAATGTCCTACATGTGTGTAAAGCTATAAGAAATGAACCGTTGTATTGGCATGTTTGGTCACTCCTTGACTTCTGGCCTGTAGGACCTGAACAACATGGAGCGAGTCTTCTGGCTGCTGATGGGCAAAGATGGCGCTTCGGTGCAGAACCTGATGGAGGTGTTTGGAGAATCTCACAGACACTCTCTGCTGGAAAAGCACCGCAAACTAGTACCAATCATTTACTAAATCTACACAATACTTTCAGGCATGCTTATCTCCTATGTGTCTGGTGAGACCGACCCCCCACCCTGGTACCTTTATGATTATTCCCTCTGTTTTACTTCTAGTTGTCACAAGTTTTATCAACTGGAGCAGTGACCGATGAAGGGATCCTGGACGTCATGAGGAGATGCTGGCAGGAAAACCATCATGTCCTGTGGCATCATCACCACTGTCCTCACAGTCCCAGGCTCAACAGGTGAAGCATGAAGAAGGAAAGGGAAGGGGGGGGCGGAGGCTCTTTCCCTATGATGTTGTTTGGGAGGATGGGGGGGCCCCGGGCTATACCCCCCCACCAACAAAACCCAATTGTTTGTTGGGGGGGGCCCTTTTTCTTCTCCTCGCAGCCCCCGCGGCCCCCGGCCAAAGCCCCAAACCCCACCCCCCCCCCTTCTCTCTCACCTCTCCCTTTAAATTTTTTTTTTTTTTTTGAAATTTATTTTTTGAAAAAAAAAGTTTAAAAATAAATTTCCCCACTGTGGGATTAATAAAGAAATATCTTTCTTTCTTTCTTTCTTTCATACTGTATTCACCTGTGTAACCACATACACACCACACATTTTCGACTTCAATGCAAGACATGAACCAGCAGGGTGTCTGAGGTTGTATAGCCTCGAGGAGGACGTTTAACCGAAGGAATGATCTAAACGTGGAAAGCAGACCAGAAGAAGAAACAAGCCTTTTAGAAAAGCTCAAAAACAAAATTAATTCTTAAATATTGTAGACCGGTCACACAACAGGGGCTGCTGTTCAAACAGCAGCCATGCCAGCAGCTTTGTGAGGCTGTATTTACCATAGACGTATAAAGATAGACGTCGCTTCAGCCCACTGCAGCGATACGTCAGCGTGGCCGCCACACTGGACCTGTCCAGACTTATCTGTAACCCTGTACTAGTGAACGAGGGAGCTGCCATTTCTCTGGATAAAAAGCACTTTAACGTCTATATTTCCCAACTGATTTCAATGAACCGTTATTATATTAAAGGGTTTATGATGTACATGGTGTAGAAAAATCAAGTTTAGTCTCCGGTTAGCATCTGGATAGTTAAGCTCTAATCGCTGCTAGATGCTCAGGAGACAAGTGTGTCTTGTAGGCTGACATGAACTGAATCACTTGTGTAATAGAAGATAATTATTTTATCATCAGGAACTGTTAAGACTCACATTTGTCAAGTGTGACTTTGGCTCATTTTCCTTGTTCAAGGTTAATACTTGTAGAGAGGTCCCTGTATAATGCCATATAATGATGAAATATATAAAATGAATAAAAATGTCATAAATAAATAACGATAATAAATAATATAGTATAATAATGTTAGGTATCTGAATTTAATGGAGTAATAGTGATAATACAGCAACTATGAAACCGAAATAATCTGATAACACTTGTAAAGCTTGACGTCATCAGTTTTATTGTTTGCAATATTAGACGCATCATTTTTATTATATATCGGACATAAACATGATATGTAAGACATGAACATCAATAAGTTAACATTAACTCATTGGTTAGCTAACAGTACCGAATGTTAGCTCTTATCTGATGTTACAGAAACAAACTTATTGTAAAGATGTAACATAAACTTGATGCAACAAAAACAGTTGAGAATTTGAAAAATGCTTTGAGGAAAATATGATATGATCTAGTTTTAATAACCTATAATGATGGAACCCCACCATACTGAAGGGCAGACCTGTGATCCATAAACCGGAAGCAGTGACGTTAATGTATTTAACAGTTTTCCACAAAAGTAATATCATAGCATTACTCCTCATGGATCATAAACTTTTGATTATAAAACGACTCATTGAAATCGGTTGAAAATGCAATGTTATAGTGCTTTTTATCCAGCAAAACGGCAGCGCCCTCGTTCACTTATATCTGGGTTACAGGCCAGTCTAGCCAGGTCCAATATGGCCCCAACGTTGATGTACGATCCAGGAGTCAATGCGGTGTTCATGTACTAGGGATGGGAACAGTGCGAGTAAAAATACAAACCGCTCGGTTCTCTAGTCACAATTCAGTTTGTGTATGTATTGTTAGGTTTGTTTGAAATAGGTTATGAGGCCGATTGTGTGTTTTTTTTTTTTTTCATCATATATTGTCACACTAGAAATCAAGGCCTATGGAAAGAGGCTGGGACACAACTAAAACACAACCAAAGCATAAGGGATGTTTCTATTGAAAGATATGCAGCCTGATGCAGTCGTGGAGGACGCTGGATGTCAGCATACGATGAGGCTACTTGAGCCGCGCTGTAATATGTCGTCTGGCAGACACATAAGCTACGCAGTACTTCCTGAACTGTCCAACACAGACCATGTAGCTCTGACTACAGACGGACAGACCGAACCCAAAACCGGGACCGCAAACCGGGATTTGAACCGAACCGTGAATTTTATGAACCGTCACACCCCTACTATGTATATACGCACAAAAAAATATTTAATACAATTTCTGAAGCCTTTTATGCATCCAAACTTTTCTTTTTCATTTTTCCTCATGTCCGAAAACTGTGGTGTTGAGATGCGTAAAACAATTATTACATTACCATTATTTCAAATGAAACTGTTTGATAGTCACATTATTATACACATATTAAAATGGTTTTATATTGTTTATACAAAGCATTGTTATTTGAGCAAATGCCACATAGTTTTTTGTTTTTATAAGATAAGATAAGATAATATTCCTGTATTGGTCTCATAGTGGAGAACATGGCAACAAATCATGGCAACAAGCTGAGTTTTGTTGATTCACAGGAGCCAATCAGAGTCCTTGAATTTTTTTGAATTTACAGGAGAGTTTTGAAACTCCTGGAGATGGTTTGTTTACATCATTTGGAGACCTGCAGCACAGAGGACAGACAGACACACATCAATTGACTCAGCAGCCTCAGTTAAGTGGTGAAAACTGACTGGTGGATTTTGCGTTGTCAGCTTGTATTGACTGTTTCTCTGCTATTATCGTTAGCAAAAAGATCCTGTATCTTGAGAACTGTATGTATTTATTTCCTTTTATTAACACTTTATTTTAGCATTTTAAAGTTGATATCCCATAAAAAAGTTGATTATCATCTGATAAATGGACAGTGTATAGACTTATTTGGCCATATAATTTTAGTTCACAGTCACAGCTCTTCCTCTGCAGTTTAGTTTGCTATAATCTAGTTATCACATTTGGAGAAATCAAACAAACTGAGGTTCAGGTTTATTGTGTTTTGTAGAAGTATATGAAACATTACTGAGCACCATTTTTTTTCTAAAAGTGGGATTATTGTTTATTTTCGAACAGCTTTTATATTCAGTATATTTGTGCATCAGACTATTACTGGTTATACTACAGTAGGTGAGCTCATCTGTATGAATGTAGATACTACTGTACTGTAATTGTCTAACTACATTTTGCTGTCATTCTTTTCTTTCTTTTTTTTTCCTTCCTAGACAGAAATAATTAGCATTATTTTTAATTTTGTTAAATATTTTAATTCCAAGCACCTGGTCCACATGGCGAAGACGGTGAAGTTCTCTGACGGCGATCTACCTCGGGCCACCCGGACCCTGACGTTCATCCAGAGCCAGCTCGCTGAGCTGACCAGAACCTGTGGCGACGTGCTGCAGGGCGGCCTGGTCAGCTGCAGCTACTTCCTGGAGCTGGAAAATAAACTGGAGAAGATTCTCCACGAGGTAAGTATTTCTCATCTTTGAGACGTTTTGTTTCCAGCTGATTCAAACATTTAAATCTTATTAACACTGATGATGATTTAGCCTACGCCAGCACTATGTGATGCAAAACAAGTGATCTTCTCTTTGTAATTTGCAACCTGTTTCTCCAAATAACAAAAATCCCAAAACCATTCTCACTGAAATGATGTTTTAAAGGGGACATATCATGAAAAACTCACTTTACAGTGCTCGTACACATACATTTGAGTATCTGGAGTACCTACCAACCCACAAACTACCTTTTTTAAAGGTGTACTATTTATATTATTTGTCTATTTATATATTTGCCTCACAAGCAGACTGGGTTTTTTCAGAAGGGGGTCTTAAAGAGACAGGCCCTAAAATGGAGCATTTCAGACAGAGGGGGAATGCAACTACGGGTATTTTAAAGACCCAGCAATGATATTTTGGTTTATGATAAAATTTGCAGTGCAACGCTTCATTAATATACACAGTGTTGTTACCCATCGTGGCATAAAAAGAATGACTAAATAATGTGATTTAATCTTATTAATTTAATCATTGTAGTTTTACCTGTTCACTTCTATTCATTTGGACTGCAAAACAATTTATGGTTGAAATATGATGATTTTTATAACTCCACTGAAGGTAAATTGAAATTTTAAGTATTACACAGTCCCACTGGATCCACTAAAAAAGGCTGGTTTGTCAAACTGAAAACAAGGCTGCTTTTCTGATGTAACTTTAGCTCAGTATACATTTTGCATTTCAACTTTTTTGTCGTTCCTGTGTTTGATTTAGACCCGCGCAGCCTGCAGGCCTCCTCCGATAAAACCGGTGAGGAGCGACTTTGACATCGGCAAATACATTGCCAAAGGTGCCTTTGGGTGAGTAAGACAGACTGCTGTCTTTGTGTTCACACTGACTCTTTGGATAGCGCAGAGAGTCCAGTCAAAGCAGAAAAGAGAGAGATGTGGTGTAGAGTTATTTTGCTCCATCTGGACAGTTTCTTTTCTGATACTCAGTCATAGAAGCTGCTCACGTTTCCTTTCCTCTCTTGTCCAGTACTGTAAACCTTGTGCGCCACAAGGAGACTCGTCGGGTTTTTGCCATGAAGCAAATCAAACCGCAGTACAAGGAACAGAGGGATGACGTCCTGCTGGAGCGGGACATCCTCGCCTTCCTTGACAGCCCTCTTGTCGTCTCCTTGTTTTGCTCATTTGAGACGAAGAACCACATGTACATGGTGATGGAGTATGTCGGAGGTAAGGAGGTTGCTTTTGGATCGGTCATACATGCATATACACTGTATCCACTGTACACATGTGACACACTCTGAGAAGACCTACACATAGCATCTGACCTGTTGTGTCTCTCGCTGATCTTGTAGGTGGGGATTTTGGCACCTTGCTGACATACAATAAGTGTTTCGCTGTATATGTGGCCCGCTTCTACGCTGCAGAGCTCGTGTTAGCACTGGAGTACATCCACAACCACGGCATCATCCACCGAGACCTCAAACCTGACAAGTAAGGCTTCGACCTGTCCCTTTGGAAGGGACATCTTCATAATCTCATAATTTATTGTTTTTCCATGTCTGGTTTTAGGCCCTCCTTAGTTATTGTTACTACGCCTGTCATGCTTTTCATTATTGCATGGTACAGTTTACAACAACGTTGGTGGCAGATATACCATTTGAGGTTTGAAATTTCTAGCCATCAAAATTGATGGTTGTTGGCTGGAAATTAGAAGCTGCTACTCTGTCGCTGGCAGATGTCTCAGCCGAAGCTAGCGAGCTAACAAAGCTAACGTAATTTTAATGAGTTGGTTGAAAACACAGTCTCTGACTTTCTTTCTCTTTCCAACTGACCAGTTTTAAATCTAGAAGGGCACTCGGAGAGCGTAGACATCCACTGTTTATGATTTCTTTATACATTTAATTATTTGTAGATATAAACACTGTTTAAAGCCATTTCTTTGCTCTGATAATGTTGCTTTAGGAAACTCAAAGCCTGACAGAAGTGACATGCCTAGATATAGTTGCTTAGCTATGATTGGACAATCGCTGTTCAGGAGAAGGGTGTAACAAACCTCTTTTTAAGTTGGAGCTAAATTTACAGAAACTCTCCCAGTACTGATATTTTTACCCAATCTTTTGTAGCCCCCTTTAGCTTTGACGACAGGCATTTTCTCAGTCTTCAGTATTAATGTCTTCAGTATTAATCTACCATGTCAAAGTTTACACAATAATAACGGATTAATGCAAATTCACCTTAACAACACTAATGTCTTGAAGGCATTAAGACAAGTGATCTTCTGGATGTTGTACTGGGGTCAGTTTTAAAGACACAGTGAAAATACTGGTATCGTGATATTGAATCCGTCGGTACCAACCGTGTCATAGCTTGTTGCAAATAAGGTTAAATACTTCTGCTGAATTTTGGCGAGAGGGTCAGACTGGCCCCTTGACCTCTGACCTCCAGATGTATGAATGTAAATGGGTTGTGTGGATAGCCACCAATCTCCCCTTTACAGACATGAGCACTTTATGATAATCACATGCAGTTTGGATCAAGTCATAGTCAAGTCAGCACACTGACACACTGACAACTGCTGTTGCCTGTTGGGCTGCAGTTTGCATGTTATGATTGGAGCATATTTTTGATGCTAAAGTCAGTACCTGTGAGGATTTCTGGACAATATCTATCATTGTTTTGTGTTGTTCATTGATAACCAATAATAAATACACACCTACATTAGCATAAAGCAGCATATTTGTCCACTGTGTAGAGTAGTAGCCCACAAACCCCCAATGACTTTCCTGTTTGTCCTTCTTGCTACTGAAGTGGACCAATCCTGTCATATAGTGTAACATGAGACATGTTCTGCTTCCCTCCATTGTAGTCTTCTGATCACAAACACGGGACACCTAACTGTGGCGGATTTCGGGCTGTCCAAGTCCGGGTCAGTGAACATGGCAGCCTGCCTGACTGAGGAAGCCTGTCGGCAAGTTGCCAGAGAGTTCACTGATGGAGAGGTTAGTCTCTTCTATTCTTTTCTTTCTTTCTTCTTATTTAAACTTGTGTAAATCCTGTGTTATATGTATTTTCCTACTTCATTTTCTCCCACAGTGTTGCGGCACGCTTCCATATTTAGCCCCAGAGGTGATACTACGGACGGGCTACGGAAAGCCCGTAGACTGGTGGGCCGCAGGGATTATTCTGTACAAATTCCTGTTTGGCGTCACACCTTTCGGTTACAGGATCAAGGACTGGGTCAAGGATGCTCCGGAGGTCCGTCGCCGAGTGACCAAAGGTAGGAATCTTTAGCTCATTCATTATCTTCTCATCACATGCAACCTTTCTACACGTTTGTCACTCTAGCCATTCTGAATGAATCTTTCTGTATTTTAAAAATGACTCAACACGTAGCTACTTTGTGATTTAACTTTAAAATCTGTCACAAAGTAGCTTTCATTTCTTGTTTCGTTTGAATTTGAGATTTACATTTTTACGCTAGGTTTATGATGTTTTTGTCTAAGAATTATGTCATTCGGTCCCTTTGGTGATGTCAATTAAATGTAAAGTCCTTGATCAGATCAACTGATATGTGCTTCTTTTCCAGATGAACTCTTGACACCAAATATAGACAATCCAGGGATACAGGCTGCCAACAGCCTCCTGCATCTTCTCTTGGATAAGAACTGTGAGACGCGTCTTGGTACAAGTAAGTGACAGCTTTACTAACGACAGACTGTATAAGAAACAGAGAAACTGTGTTTTATTGGAGTACTAAGTGGTGTCACGGTCAGACGTGAGCTACATATAAAGTGATAATGTCCATAGAGAGACTAGACCCTGAGAGATCCAGAGACCTTTGAGGGCAGTGTGGAATGTTTGGGTCAGGTATCAGGACCAACATGTGGAGATGTACAAACTAAATGTTGTTGTCATTTCTTCTCCAGGAGGAGCCTATGAGGTGAAAAGACACCCATTCTTCAAAGCTGTGGACTGGAGCGACCTCCTTAATCAGAGGCCTCCGTACGTCCCTAAACTGGACAATGAGGAGGACACACGCACCTTTAAAGGTAGGTGCCAACGCAGACACATTGACAAAGGCTGCGGACGAAAAGTCTTTTTCTCTGAGGAAGGTTCCTGACGGAGTGAAATGACCCCGAAGTATCTGAGTAGCAGCCGTGATGAGAGCTGCTCAGACTCTCTAAACGCTGAGGAAAGGTGCATCAGTGCTTCCTTTCTCATCTCCTTTAGCTTAGGACACACTGGAGCATCCTTTACCAAAGGAAAGGAGATAATGCCGTCCCACAATTCCTTGCAGCTGCAACATTTACAGTGACGCATCATTCTGCTGTTCATGAAAACAAACAATATGCTTATCTTGCATATTATCTTCATACAGTCGTATACTAATTGGGATTCATGTTGATGAATATGAGTGGCTAGTGACGACCATCTGGTTTCAATTTATTTTGAATTCTTCGACCGCAGCCAAATACTCCTGTCTGACATGAATAGTAGATAGTAGCAGTAGTAATAGCAGTTTTTTTCAGTGATGTTTGGTGTGAATTTTAGGATAAATATGTACGTCAATATGTCTTTCCCGCGACTTAACTCATATTGGTTGTTTCAGAGTGCCCTCTTCTGCTGTCGGACACATCTCCTCACGGTGGTGATGTCCAGGATGGATCGACAGACTTCTGTTATGTTGCCTTCCGCTTCAAGGAGGTAGGCTACAGTTTTTCCTCCAGCTCCTCACCTCTCACTGCTGGTAGAGGCTGAATAAATCTGTTTCTCTCTATTGAATGAACAATGAATATAAATAACTGACAGTGGTTTTCTCTTAAAACTCCAGGAGTACGGCAGCCCCCTGCCCCTGTCCCCCCGCACGCTGATGAATCGGGACCTACTGTCAGAACAGCCGGTCCACAGCGAGGCAGTGGAGGAGCAGGAACCCAACAGCCCCGAACCCGTCGAGGACGACTCCGGTGTGGACAGCCCCAAGGCCAACTCCAGTAGGGACAGCATAATGCGGCGAGTGAGGAGAAAACTGTTGTGGTTCCCTCGCAAGATCAGGAAGATGGTGTCCAAATCCAGGACATCTGCTGACCAGTTATCACTGTTCAAGATAGATGACCACTAGTTGTAATGTGTATATTTGTTTATAATTTGTAAATAGAAAAATAAAAATTAAAAATAACAGTGGATGTAATGGAGCTTTTTGAACATAGCAATAAGACTAACTACTTTAGGTTGAGTGTGTGCTGATGATGATCATGTGATGATTGTTTAAGTTTAACAGTTTGAGTATGGATAATAAGCAGTTACAGCAGCTAAATGAAGCACTGCAATAGAATACTTAAAAAAAAACTAGATGATCACATTTCCTGCAGAAAATGACAGCTGAAATTTATTGCAAAGCGTTGCTGAAAAGACAGAAATTTCTAAGCTGAAATGCGGATAGACTTCTGGTTTAAGACCCGACTTGGTGCTCTGGTCCCCCTCCCTGAAGACGGTTTACATCACTGAGCTCACCGTGCCCCGGGAGGAGGCAGTAGATGAGGCCAATGAGCCGCTGAAGCTCAACATCGGGGCTGGACACACAAATCCGCCCAGTGGAGGTCCGGTTCAGAGTTTTTGTGGCAGCATCTACCACCAAACCCTTGAGGGACCTGGGATTCAGGGGCCAGAGCCAGCGCTCAGCCATCAAAGGTGCATCGGAAGCAACAGAAAGAAGCAGCCAAAAGGTCAAGCCTAAAAGGCAATTGTTTTTCTGCTAACTGGGCGTGGGATGCAAGCTGAGGTTTGATCAGCCCGTTGGTGAGGGTGTATAGTGTTAAAGGCCCAAACACCCCGATGATCTGAAGAAACACTACTGAAGATGCATCCCAAAAATCTCCAACACAATTTACTGTTCACCAATAATCTTTGGATGGAATAAGCCTTTACAAGTATAAGTGTGGGACAGGAAGTAGTATTTGGGTAGAATTAACTTTTATTTTGAAACATTAGGCCCATCCCTAGTTTCCTGTTCACATACAGTGAGAGTTAGGTCTTTTATTGATGAGGGCCCCTATCGTTTTCCTAATTATTATTATTATTATTATTATTATTACTATTATTATTATATTGTGTCTTTGAGCAGAAAAACAAGGTGCTTGGGCTATTCAAAACATCTTGAAAATTGGCACACTTGTCAGAAGTGGGTGAAATCAGATTTTGACATTGGTCCCATTGTCGGATGTAGCAAATTGGCTTCGTAGCGCCCCCTAATGATTTCACCGGTGGCATATTTCACCTAGATGTGTGAGTCTGCCCAAAACTTGACCTACTTCATAACAGTCCAGGCCTGAAAACATCTGAAAACATCTACATGGCAATATTGATTTGACGTCATAGCGTCACCTCCTGGCAACAGGAAATCAGCGTTATGTGACAACAATGATCCAATTCATATGAGATTTACATTGTGTGATCCACACTGGACAATGTGAAACACAATGTATGTTTACATTGTGTTTCAACAACAGGGATGATGGGCTGCATGGTGCTGCAGTGGTTAGCACTGTTGCCTCACAGAAAGAGGCTCACAGGTTCAAATTCAGCTTGGGGCTCTTCTGTGTGGAGTTTGCATCTTCTCACCGTTAATTGGTGACTCTAAATTGTAGGTATGAATGTGACAATGAATGGTTTTGTGTCAGCTCTGCGATGGACTGGCGACCTGTCCGGAGTGAACCCCGCCTTCACCCACTGTCAGCTGGGATCGGCTCCAGCCCCCCTGTGATCCCAGATGGGATAAGCAGTTGCAGAAGGATGGATGGATGGGTTGATGCAAAATATGAATAGCCATGTAACAACACCTGTTGTTTTTCTTTTTTTTTTTAATTTAGCCCCTTCAGATGTGATAAAAAGACAAAAAGTAGAAAAAAAAATAGATATATGCATCTGCTCCATTTGCTCAACTGCTCATATGCCTATGCCTCCATCAATCTTACATCAAAAAAGTACAAATGCAAATTCCGCTTTTGTTTTTATTTATTTATTTATTTATTTTTTTGTTTTCAGCAGTTTAGGTTAAATATGAGCACCACTTTTCAGTGGCAGAAGCTGAACATTTCAACCATTTTGCCTACAAACTACTTTTCACTGACTCAGTCTCAGACTCAGTCACATCAGTTCAGGTGTCTGCTGACTCAGGTTTGTCTACTTCCTCTAATTTCTCCGAGGTGGTCTCTAGCTCTCCTCTCAGCTCCGCTCTCTTTATCCATCCATGGTCAGCTCCATGGGGGCCGTTGGAATGCATTTAACATAAATGTCAGTATCTGGGTGCTCTTCAGTGATAGCGTCAGCTCATTTGACCACGGAGATGAGAGCGACGGCCGGCCGGGCCGCATGTTATCGCCATACGACACCGTTTCCTGTCCGTGACAGAGGTAGCGTGCAGCATTAAAACGGCTAGCGGCTTCTCCACAGTCCTTATTTTGAGGTTATTACACCTCCTCGTCAGTAGATGGCGCCCTGGTGCTGCTGTAGATCTTTTAAGGGAGACTGTAACTACGTGCTCTGCTCACGCGCAGCTCACAAATAAGCGAGCTGTGGCTGAGACAAGAAGCTAGCTTTGGTCTTTCTCCCTATTGATCTACAGGTACTGCAAAACTCATTTTTCAATGTTTATGTTGTATCAGCAGCTAATGTGAATGTTATATAAATCGTCTGCTAATGTTGTAAGAAGATGTTGACATGTTTGAGAAGTGTAGCGGGTTTACTATGTTGCTAAATGCTACGAAGGAGATCGCCATTTTTAGCAGTTGCGTCCGTGAACTTTAGTTTTACACAGTAGTTTTGTAAGTGTGGTAAAGTGATATGAAGTGGCATAATGTTCAGTAGAGTTAGAAAATAAGTTGCAAATGTTCCTAAAAAGTATTAGCCAGCCAACAGTGTGTAAAGACGGTGGTTGTATTCTAACACTTGTTAATGTGTCATGGGCAAAGCGCCTTAGCGCTTCCTCCGGTCCTACCCCCTAGGTCTGGCGCTGGTAACACCTCCAGCAAATTTATCGATTTCGGCATTAAAAAAAATTGCCATTCATATAAAGTTAGTCAGGTATTATTTTAAATGTCCTGTATGTGTGTAAAGCTATAACAAATGAACCGTTGTATTGGCATGTTTGGTCACTCCTTGACTTCTGGCCTGTAGGACCTGAACAACATGGAGCGAGTCTTCTGGCTGCTGATGGGCAAAGATGGCGCTTCGGTGAAGAACCTGATGGAGGTGTTTGGAGAATGTCACAGACACTCTCTGCTGGAAAAGCACCGCAAACTAGTACCAATCATTTACTAAATCTACACAATACTTTCAGGCATGCTTATATCCTATGTGTCTGGTGAGACCGACCCCCCACCCTGGTACCTTTATGATTATTCCCTCTGTTTTACTTCTAGTTGTCACAAGTTTTATCAACTGGAGCAGTGACCGATGAAGGGATCCTGGACGTCATGAGGAGATGCTGGCAGGAAAACCATCATGTCCTGTGGCATCATCACCACTGTCCTCACAGTCCCAGGCTCAACAGGTGAAGCATACTGTATTCACCTGTGTAACCACATACACACCACACATTTTCGACTTCAATGCAAGACATGAACCAGCAGGGTGTCTGAGGTTGTATAGCCTCGAGGAGGACGTTTAACCGAAGGAATGATCTAAACGTGGAAAGCAGACCAGAAGAAGAAACAGAAGCCTTTTAGAAAAGCTCAAAAACAAAATTAATTCTTAAATATTGTAGACCGGTCACACAACAGGGGCTGCTGTTCAAACAGCAGCCATGCCAGCAGCTTTGTGAGGCTGTATTTACCATAGACGTATAAAGATAGACGTCGCTTCAGCCCATTGCAGCGATACGTCAGTGTGGCCGCCACACTGGACCTGTCCAGACTTATCTGTAACCCTGTACTAGTGAACGAGGGAGCTGCCATTTCTCTGGATAAAAAGCACTTTAACGACTATATTTCCCAACTGATTTCAATGAATCGTTATTATATTAAAGGGTTTATGATCTACATGGTGTAGAAAAATCAAGTTTAGTCTCCGGTTAGCATCTGGATAGTTAAGCTCTAATCGCTGCTAGATGCTCAGGAGACAAGTGTGTCTTGTAGGCTGACATGAACTGAATCACTTGTGTAATAGAAGATAATTATTTTATCATCAGGAACTGTTAAGACTCACATTTGTCAAGTGTGACTTTGGCTCATTTTCCTTGTTCAAGGTTAATACTTGTAGAGAGGTCCCTGTATAATGCCATATAATGATGAAATATATAAAATAAATAAAAATGTCATAAATAAATAACGATAATAAATAATATAGTATAATAATGTTAGGTATCTGAATTTAATGGAGTAATAGTGATAATACAGCAACTATGAAACCGAAATAATCTGATAACACTTGTAAAGCTTGACGTCATCAGTTTTATTGTTTGCAATATTAGACGCATCATTTTTATTATATATCGGACATAAACATGATATGTAAGACATGAACATCAATAAGTTAACATTAACTCATTGGTTAGCTAACAGTACCGAATGTTAGCTCTTATCTGATGTTACAGAAACAAACTTATTGTAAAGATGTAACATAAACTTGATGCAACAAAAACAGTTGAGAATTTGAAAAATGCTTTGAGGAAAATATGATATGATCTAGTTTTAATAACCTATAATGATGGAACCCCACCATACTGAAGGGCAGACCTGTGATCCATAAACCGGAAGCAGTGACGTTAATGTATTTAACAGTTTTCCACAAAAGTAATATCATAGCATTACTCCTCATGGATCATAAACTTTTGATTATAAAACGACTCATTGAAATCGGTTGAAAATGCAATGTTATAGTGCTTTTTATCCAGCAAAACGGCAGCGCCCTCGTTCACTTATATCTGGGTTACAGGCCAGTCTAGCCAGGTCCAATATGGCCCCAACGTTGATGTACGATCCAGGAGTCAATGCGGTGTTCATGTACTAGGGATGGGAACAGTGCGAGTAAAAATACAAACCGCTCGGTTCTCTAGTCACAATTCAGTTTGTGTATGTATTGTTAGGTTTGTTTGAAATAGGTTATGAGGCCGATTGTGTGTTTTTTTTTTCATCATATATTGTCACACTAGAAATCAAGGCCTATGGAAAGAGGCTGGGACACAACTAAAACACAACCAAAGCATAAGGGATGTTTCTATTGAAAGATATGCAGCCTGATGCAGTCGTGGAGGACGCTGGATGTCAGCATACGATGAGGCTACTTGAGCCGCGCTGTAATATGTCGTCTGGCAGACACATAAGCTACGCAGTACTTCCTGAACTGTCCAACACAGACCACGTAGCTCTGACTACAGACGGACAGACCGAACCCAAAACCGGGACCGCAAACCGGGATTTGAACCGAACCGTGAATTTTATGAACCATCACACCTCTACTATGTATATACGCACAAAAAAAATATTTAATACAATTTCTGAAGCCTTTTATGCATCCAAACTTTTCTTTTTCATTTTTCCTCATGTCCCAAAACTGTGGTGTTGAGATGCGTAAAACAATTATTACATTACCATTATTTCAAATGAAACTGTTTGATAGTCACATTATTATACACATATTAAAATGGTTTTATATTGTTTATACAAAGCATTGTTATTTGAGCAAATGCCACATAGTTTCTTGTTTTTATAAGATAAGATAAGACAAGATAATATTCCTGTATTGGTCTCATAGTGGAGAACATGGCAACAAATCATGGCAACAAGCTGAGTTTTGTTGATTCACAGAGCCAATCAGAGTCCTTGAATTTTTTGAATTTACAGGAGAGTTTTGAAACTCCTGGAGATGGTTTGTTTACATCATTTGGAGACCTGCAGCACAGAGGACAGACAGACACACATCAATTGACTCAGCAGCCTCAGTTAAGTGGTGAAAACTGACTGGTGGATTTTGTGTTGTCAGCTTGTATTGACTGTTTCTCTGCTATTATCGTTAGCAAAAAGATCCTGTATCTTGAGAACTGTATGTATTTATTTCCTTTTATTAACACTTTATTTTAGCATTTTAAAGTTGATATCCCATAAAAAAGTTGATTATCATCTGATAAATGGACAGTGTATAGACTTATTTGGCCATATAATTTTAGTTCACAGTCACAGCTCTTCCTCTGCAGTTTAGTTTGCTATAATCTAGTTATCACAT
>CAMQGK010000138.1:52500-156883 GCA_947000775.1 Pterois miles | reverse complement strand
GCTTCTGCCCGGATCCAAGCCCAGTGTCCTTCACCCTAACCTGGGCAGCCAACCCAGCATTGACCCCGTCTCCCTGGTGGTCCTCTTTATCCTGCTGGTCTACCTTCAGAGCTGGAGTGGTGCTCCCTGGTTGGTGGCCCTTTCCTAAAGGGCTTTTATTCTTTTCACGGTCATCTTTACTTCCCTCTTCAGGGCACCCAGACACCCCTCTTCTCTCGTTCTGTATATCATCCTCCTGTTGACGACTGCTGTGTCCAGGTTTCGTCCCCCCTGTCTAACTGCCCCTCTGTGGTTTTTTACACCCTGGTCTTCTGCCGTCCGTCTTTGGGGAACCTCTGTGGGCTGAGACAGTGAGAAAAGACCAACAGAATCCATTTTGTTCTCTACAGCTTCAGGGAGTGGATCAGATTTTAAGGATGTCGACGGTAGTTTTCTGGCCGTTTGAGCGTCCATCGCAGCAGAAGGAGGAAGAGCGGCGGCTGCTGCTGCCGCCGTCTCCCCTTCAACAGGTCCCTTCCTTACCAGCACTGACTGCCGGCTCACCTCCCTTCCCTCCTCTACAGCTCTGGATCCCCAGTGGTCTAAACTGGGCCCATTTTGTTCGTGCTGCTCAGCCCCGGGGGATTCGATGACGCTCAGATGGGCTGCGGATGACCCCTATATGACCTACAACGCCGACTTGACCTATGACCTCATTTTGTCCCTCTTTGTGTGGCAGAGAGAGAGACGCTCTCCCGTTGCTCAGTTCTAGCCTGGACGCCGTGACCACGAGTTGCTGCCTCGGTTGTGAGGCAGCTGGACCACCAGGGGGGCCCTAACGAGCTCAGCACCTTCCCCTCTTTTCCATGATTCTCCTTGGTCTGGATCACTGAAGGGTTGCAAACAATAATACTGCTGCTGTTGCTGTTGTTGAGGTGGCTCCTGTGGTAGCTCTCAGCAATCTTAAGCTCCCTCTTCTTCAGTGGTATCTTGGCCTGCTCGTTGCTCCTGACGACGACCCGCTCCTCTTCCTCGTCCTTGTTCACTTTCTGTTTTGCAGTACTTGCCCCCTAGTGCAGTGACGACCGACACAGCGTTTTTGGGAGCGTCGGCCTCCCTGGATTCTGATTTGATGACGGTGGTGATGGTGCTCACGCGGTTGTCAAACACAGGCAATGACTTGCGGTCCGTCTTCTCTTCTTTCACCTCAGCATCAGCGTTTTCCTGCTTGGTGGGCTGCGTCTCCTCCAGCTTTACCGCTGCAAAACAAAAAACAGACAAAACAGTAAGACTCAGTTAGAGCACAGAGCAGATCAGGTAGAGAACCACCATTAAAACACAGATAGCAGTGGAGACTTTTCCTGTCCCTCTTCTTCAGTGATGGAAACAAGAATTAAAGTGAGTCCTGGTGCACAACACCCACAGTTTGAGTCTCTACTGCACACTTTACATTTAGGCAAAAAAGATGCCACAAACTAGTGTAATTCATCTCAACACAGCAAGGATGATCAGATCTATCCATCTGTACCTCATCTGATCAGATTTGTTTTTTATCAAAACGGTATAATATTGAACTTTTAGGCATTACAATGTCTAAAACACAGCTAGACCTGCTATACATATATCTTCTAAGTTTTAATCAAAGTAACAGTCCATTTCATTTCATCCCCTGGGCTCATGCGTTGTGGTTGTCAGACTTATTTCATTCAACAGCGCCCGTCCTGGGCGTGAGACAAAATATAAACGTTGGAGAAGCTCCAGTGTCTTTATTCTGAGTACCTGGTGTCTACGGTTCCTCTTCCTTTACAGGGTCAACCTCCTCTGTGGTCTTGAAGGTTTGAGACTTGGTTCTTCTACTGGCCTCATCCTCTAAATGGACATAACACACATCTTTACTTTTACAGTAAAGCATTCCCCCATTAACTAAATTAACAATCAATTAACAATCTTGGCTCTTTTAGTTTTTCACCTGTTAGTATTAATACTGAAGGGTGACTTTGGGCTAGAGAGAAAATGATAAATGATACTGGACTTTTCAGTTGTTTAAATTCCATCATTAGATTACTTTTCTTATTTCAACATTTTATTTGGCCTGAAAGAAGAAAAATTGCTCTGAATGCATTTTTTCGGTGTGTTTATCTTTTGATCATATTATGTAATGCTGCCTGTGATGTGTGCAGTCGTCCAGCATCATGTTAGTCTGTCGGCTCTGTTAACCTGAAGATTAGAGTCGGATCTATAGACAGATATGAACAGCTGATTAAGGTGAAGGAGAGAAGATGAGAGTTGACCTGTCGGGTATTTTTCTCTCAGTAATAATTTAAGATGTTTAACAAACATGCATTCATCACCTCTCCATCCAGTGATGATTTCTCATCCACACCATAACTCCTGTGATCCAAAGCAACATCTCCTCATTCTCCCATCATACCTGCATCTCTCTCTGTGGGGCTGGAACTCCTGGACCCAGCCTGGTTCTAAGAATCCCTGGTCTGATTCTGATTCTGTGTGGGTTCAACTGGGCCTTCAGCAGCTGAACTACCCAGGTCGTTACGAGTCCCTGAGAAGACAGTTTGGATAAGAGGCTCAAACAGTTTCCTAAAGAGTGCTATAGTCTTTAACTGGAATGATGCTATTGGCCCCCTTTAGTCTCGATCAGAACTAGTATGTTTTTTTTTTCCCGTCATTCATTCATTCATTTTAACCTTTAATGCCACTTTGGAAATATAAAACCACATTTTTTCAAATGACAAAACACAAAATCCCAAATATTTTCCATACACTAATTGAGCGAGGACTCTGGTCTTGCTGCCTTTATGGGATAGTTGCTTGTGTTATTGAGTGACTTTGGTATATAAGAGAGTCAGTGTGGATCCACATAAGGCCAGTGATAGACCACAGTCTGGTGGCTTTGAAAGGGATCATCGGTAAGAGTTTCAGTTCCCTCTCAGAAAGGCCAGCTGACGGCGAGGTGAAGCAGTGAAAATATTCTAAATATAGCATACGCTTTAGTTGATATTGATTTTCTGAGGTGTTTTAAAATCTGTTTAGCTGCTGCCTTCGTCCACAGCAGTACATCGCTTTACTCCCATGTTGCAGTCTGTTTCTTCAAACTGTGTGTGTGTGTGTGTGTGTGTGTGTGTGTGTGTGTGTGTGTGTGTGTGTGTGTGTGTGTGTGTGTGTGTGTGTGTGTGTGTGTGTGTGTGTGGGGGGGGGGGGGGGGGGGGGGGGGGGGGGGGGGGGGGCATCTATTGTAGTAATACACTGACTATGGATCAGTACCTCATATACTGAAAAGACAAGGTTGGCATTTGAATTTGCAATGTGAACATAACCAAATAAAATCATGTAAAACAGAGATTGGAAAGGACTATATGAAGGAAACAATAATAATAGGTCTGACTGCAGCCTGAGACACTGGTGGTGGAGGTGTTCATCCACCAGGAGAGCAATACCTGACGATGCACCTCCAGGTGGATCCGTCCAGATCGTCCTGCTCCTCCGTGTACAGCCGGATGTTCTGCTCCTGGTCCAGCTGAAGCCAGTACATCAGGCCCTGCTGGTCCCGCCCGATCGGCTGCAGACGCATCTTCTCGGGGTCCTCCTCATTGATCGCCGTCTTGAACTTCAGGTTGTCGTCAAACTGACACTCGCAGAGATACTGAAGGGTTAAACAGAATAAGAGTGCAGACAGAAAGAAGAGGGAGGGAAGGGGAAAGGATATAAGAGGAGTAATGTGGTTGTTGCATTGACTGCATATGTTTCCCTCTCTCTTACTATATCCCAGGCCCAGTCCACCCTGCTGCAGCCCCCTTCATCTCCCACTTCAAGACAGTGCCCCCCTCCTCCTCCTTCACCACCTTCAGCTCAACAAAAGCACCCCCACTGACATCAACACCTCCATCGACACCTACGGCTCCAGCAGCCCTACGGCCCCAGCTCTACCCCATACACAAGCCCCCCTACTCCAGTTTGTCCTTCACAACACTTCAGGCACAACGGTCCAGGCTCCTGAAGTCCTGCGCAGACCAGCTGTGTGGGACTTTTGGACATCTATTTAACCTTGAGCCTGAAGCTGAGGAAGGTACCACTACTGGGGGCGGCAGTAGCTCAGTCTGTAGGGAGTTGGCTGCTCCACTACTCAGCCCTGACCCCCCACCAACCCCAAACCTCTGCCTCTGACACACAGCCCTGCATGTACCATACTCCAGTTTGTCCTTCACAACTGTGGAAGACATCCTGCGTGGTACCTGTGCCCAAGACCCCAACGCTCCAGGCTCCTGAAGTCCTGCGCAGACCAGCATTGGGGTGGGACTTTCTCACCTGGACATCTATTTAACCTGAGCCTGAAGCTGAGGAAGGTACCACAACTGGGGGAACTTCAGACACGGTGGTCTGCAGTGGCCCGCAGGGAACGGTTCCTCTTCACGCTCTACACTGCAGACTTCTCCTACAACTCACCAACCTGTCACCTGCAGAAGTTCTCTGATGACTCTGCTATCGTCGGCCTCATCACTGATGGGGACGATGGGGAGTACAGAGAACTTTCCCAGGACTTTGTGGACTGGTGCCTGCAGAACCACCTCCAGATCAACGCGGGGAAAACTAAAGAGCTGGTGGTGGATTTCCGCAGGCAAACTCATCCCCCTCCAATACCGGTGAACATCCAGGGATCAGACATTGAGACGATGACATCTTATCAATACCTGGGTGTTCACCTGAACAATAAACTGGAGTGGACTACAAATTCCTTTGCACTCCATAAAAAAGGCCAGAGCAGACTGTATCTGCTCAGGAGACTGAGGTCTTTTGAGTGCAGGGGACACTCCTGAAAACATTTTATGACACCGTGGTGGCATCAGCCATATTTTATGGAGTGGTTTGCTGGGGCAGCAGCATCACAGCTGCAGACAGGAAGAGGCTGGATAAGATCATCAAAAGGGCCAGCTCTGTCCTGGGATGCTCTCTGGACTCAGTGCAGGTGGTGGGAGAGAGGAGGACGATGGCTAAGCTGTCGTCCATGATGGAGAAGGACTCCACCCCATGAGAGACACCATCAGAGCTCTGGAGAGCTCCTTCAGTGACAGGCTGCTACACCCTAAGTGTACGAAGGAGAAGGTCGCCTGCAGCTACAGAAGGTCCCCAGTTCCAGTGCCTGCAGCTGTTAGACTCCACAACCATTATATATATATATATATATATATATATATATATATATATATATATATATATATATATATATATATATACATATTATTTTATTTTATTTGTATTAATACTTTTTAAAATCTATGCTTCTTGTTTATTGCACTATCCACTTTGCTGCTGTAACATGTAAATGTCTCCACTGTGGGACCAATAAAGGAAGATCTTATCTTATGTCTTATCTTATCTTAAAACTGGGCTGCTACAACCTAAAAACTGCATGTTATGTTAATGCCTCAGAGAAACCGGTAGCGTTAAAACCAGTTTGCGTTATCATTGTTAACGTTAACTCTGACAGCCCTGGTTTCTGGTTATCTAGGAGCCAGTTAAAAGCATCATTAGCTGCTGGAGTTAACATGAAACAGGTCAGTGATTGTAGGACATAGTGAGCAGATACACAGAAGGATTAGTTGGACAGACTATTTTTGACAGCTGTATTAATATTTTAGGAATCTGGGTTTGATCAGTGGCTGTGTATCCATGTGTCGAACGTCTGACTCTTGAATCTGTATTATGGTTCATCTTCACACCACTATTAACAGAAAAATGGGGAGGAAATCATCTCACTATGTCCCTGAAGGAGAAACATGAGATGTGTGAGCATCATACTGACCTGTCCACGCAGTGTGTGACAGGTAAACCTGTGTGATGAGTCTGTGTCGGTCAGGTCCAGGCTTTCTGAAGTCTCCAGGTTTAGGATGGATCACATGACTCTGGCCATCAGGATACAGAACCTGCAGAGAGGGAAGGCGTCTACGATGCTCAGAAAGCAGGTGATTCAGACAGGTTTTTATTACCCGGGGCGACATGAGGGAGCAGGTAATGGTTTTAGAGAGGACGACATAGAAAATAACAGCGAGCATATCTACACATCCTGAAAAGTATCGGGTGCCAGATAGTAGCAAGAACAGAAGGAACAAAATCTCCAGCACTCACAGATTGTGTGTTTTTATTCTACTGGGCAAGCAAATGAACACGTCTCAGCAATAACGTTTAACGTCTTGGACCACATGATTGTAGGAAAAACAAACACTTGGACTTGGACAGGTTGCATAGAGACAGACAACCATTCACGCTCACATTCACATCTAAATCAGGACTATTAGAGTGTTGGTACTGGAGACCCGGAGAAAACCCACACAGAAGAGCCCCAAGCCGGATCTGAGCCTATGACCCTCTTGCTGTGAGGTGACAGCACCCACCCACTGCACCACTGTGCAGCTCTCCAGGAGCAGGTCAGACTCGTAAATTTGTCAGTATATAAGCTGTTCGGGGCCAAAATACACCGGGTACAAAGAGAGGGCTTTGGAGGCTAATCTGAATGAGATCTGGGCAGAGAATCAGCAGCAGGTGACAGAAACATGATCGATCAGGAGGAGAAGGTGTTTGTTTCCACCCAGTTCAGGTCTATCAGGAGGGATGTGCCACATGTCAAACTTGCTGTAAATCGGGACAAATACGGGAGAACTGCGATCCCAAGAGGAAACCAGGAGAGGGTGATGAAAAACAGGAGTCTCCTGAGAAAACTGGCAAATATTTTTACATACTGTATTTTTCGCACTATAAGGCGCATTAAGCGAAACAAAACAGTCAGATAAGTCAAACTTTATTCAATTGATTTAATAACTCAATAACTCTCATCATTTTTCAGTTGTAACACATGAAATACAAAACAATACACTCACTGTTCAGTTCAAATCCATCAAATCCTTCATCAGTGTCTGAGTTGAACAGTTGGCCGATTTTAAGTGAACCTTATAGTGCGAAAAATACGGTGCTTGTTTTGGTGACAAATGAAACATTTTAGCACTGAGAGCCTGTTGACTTCTCCAGACCAGTTCCTCACTATTTCAGTTTGAAGATGAAAACTTAAAGACAAGTGCTGAAGTAGAAGAGAAGCCATCTCCAGCAGGCCGAGATTGTTTTTATCTTCAACAGACTGTAATTATGTGGCTGACCAAAACCCAGAGGACCAACTGAGAAACTGAGGTTAGCTATTATTTGTGCACCAAACTGACCTGAACTTTCACAGTGTTCTGGGGATCCTGGACGTGCTCCAGCGTCGCATCAATGTCCAGCGCCACCACCAGGCCGCTGGTGAACCTCAGCGGGTTGTCAGACTCCCCCGTCGGCTCGATGATGGCGGCTGTGGCCTGATGGATCTGTCCACCGGCAGGAAAATGAAATAATAAATTAATAAAACAAGACTTGGTTGATGAAACTGAGTACAAAAACACATTTTAGCATGTTTGTGCAGACATCCCTTTGCTATACCTGCTCAGGCAGTCTGAGCTGCAGCAGGCCACTCTGCCTCAGGGTCGTCTGGAGGATCTTCACCATCTCCACCGGTTTACAGGACGACAGCCGGGGCATCAGCTCCAAAAGCTTGTCCACAAAACTGTCCTGCAGGTGGGGGCAGCTCTGCCAGAAACAACCTGAGGGTTGCAGAAAATATGGAAACGGTGAGAGTAGTCAGGTCTATGTGGACCAACAAAAGGAGAGGGAAAAATCTACCATAGAAAGCAAATTATTCTTTAAACCCTACAGAGGTAGTGGAGAAGTACATAGGTTTCTAAGACAAGATGCATTTTCATGAATATATAGCACTTCATCAGGCAGTAAATTCAACCAATTTCATAATAGTTTTCAGTCTTCAGTATGAAAGTGAATGACTATCATTCCTGAGACTCGCTGGCCTACAAAAGGCAGCTAAAGAGACAGATAGTAAAGATAAATCAATTGAAGCTTCAGGAGATTTCTTCATTCATAAACTGCTGGGCCGCTTTAGTTTCTCTACCTGTCTCTGTATGTAAAGGACTCACTGAGCTTCATAATGTACCAGTGACCACAGGGTCAAAACTGAACATGGAGAAGCAGCAGGCCTGTCAACAGTTAACCACAGAGAACATTTAGACTCGTCAAATATGTCAGTCTACAGGTTCATTTATGGTCCAAATCAGGGCTGTCAAACTGAGTCTCATCCAGGCCACGTCAGCATCATGGTTCCCCTCAAAGGGCCTCGTAGCAAAGAAGACACACCGGCTGCTCTCCATGAACCACTAACATGGATCCTCTTTCTGTCCTTCCCTCTGCACCAACTTTTCTTTTCTTGGACATTTTGGTTTATTCATATTATTTTACGACCCCATCACTCGGCCAGAGCGCCGCTGCTGGAAACCGCTGATGTTGAGACGCTTCAGTGAGCATGGAACAAAATGGAGATGCATTGTGGGACATGTAGTTTAAGGACACCGTACTTCTGTAAAGCAGCATAGAATTGTATGATAAGCACAATATATTCTTTGCAAGCCCTCGCAGGCCACAATAAAGTGAGGTGGCGGGCCTAATTTGGCCCGCGAGTCTGGAGTTTGACACGTGATCGACATGTTAACCAGCTGAGCTGTTCAGACAGGACGCTGGACTCTGCAGCGAGTCCTGCAATGTGTGAAACAGTTGGACCGTGCACCGGGCCTGACACCACAGAGCCAATTAAAGAGCAGACAAATGAGCACTGAAAACATTTGAAATGAGCCATCTGATTGGTTCTTTTGAGCTGCCTTTCTGAAGACCACCAATCAGACTGTTTAGAATGAATATCAGCTGATAACGATCAATCAGAGCACCGTGACCTGATCAAAACCTGTCAATAAACTTCAGCTGGATGGATATAGAGCTTCGAAATGCAGCGTAAAAGCTCACCGAATCAGTGGAGCGCTGGAGTGGTTTTAAGTTAAGGCATCAAACTTTTCTGTTCACCACTGTTCATTAGAGTGAAAAACAGAGTGAAAAAAATTGAATTTCCCCTCGTGGGACTAATAAAGGACTATCTTCTTCTTCTTCTTCTTCTATAAAAAGGTCATAAAAAAGTTATATGTCATAAAAAGGCCATGATATAAAGTTATTGTGTAATATGTCATTAAAAGGTCATAAAAATAAAGTTATAGTATAATATGTCAAAGTTTTATAACAAACCCCCATTTATTTCTTTTTATTTTGTTTTTATTCAGCTACTTTACTAATAACTTTTATATATAGATAACCAAAAAAACTACAACTTTTGAGAGACTCCATTTTGGCAGGTGGAGAGGTCACGTGAACACTTTGGAATTCTGAACGGTCCATGACTTTGTGACGTCACACAGGCTCGCGAACGTTTCTGACAGTTTGCGTTGTTCTGTCAGTGCGAGTCAGACCTTCATCGGAGACGCAGCCTAGTGTGAGCAGAGCGACAGCTAGCTAGTAATATTGCTAGTACTACTACAGCGACCGCCGACACAGCAGTAATATTTCAGCTTTGAGCATCTTCATTCAGCTGCAATGACACCGATCGTCCTTTCAGGAAACGAGGTAAGATTTCTGATCTTTCTCCTACTTTTTGATTTCTCCTACTGATCGAGCCCAGCCCACATTTAATCTCTTTTAGTGCTGTTTGTCTGAAAACACACAATTCAAATGATTAGGACAGAAATGATTGAATGTGATTCAATATTAGCTTTGATTAAATGCAGCGGTGTATCGGTAGTTTTAACGGAGCGGTGTAATGCGCTTCGAGCTGGGCTTAGGGAGTTCAACACTGTGGTCTGAGGCTGAACTAGACTCTGCTGACTAACTGAATCAGTGTGTTTCAGTTTGGCTCTTAAAAGCAGATGTGTGCTGCATTTGTCTCTTTATTATTCAATCAAGCAGAGTAGAAACAGAAAGAGTGGCGCTACCGGAGGGAAGCTGATAGTCTGCTGCTCTTTGAAACTGAAATGTTTCCTCCAAGTCATGAATTACGCTAAATACCGCTACAGGCTACAGCCTGCCGTACATTCACAGCACCACGAAGAAGTAATGAGTCCTCATGAATCCTCATGAGTCCTCATGAGTCCTGACGCCCTGCTGCTGCTGGCCCGATGATGAGCAGCTGCCCGGTCGTCCCTCTCCACCTGCTAGTCCCGGCCTGAGCAGAGCAGCCTCCGCCGGGATGAGAGAGAGACTCACAGGGAGACGTTGACAGCGTCGGGCTGGATTTAAACATTTAGTGTTGTACGGTAGCCGCGGTGCTAAACCGTCCCGGTTCATACTACACCAGAACATCTCCACAGTAGTACTACCGTGTAGTACTACCTACCGTGTAGTACTACCTACCGTGTAGTACTACCGTGGATCGCTGAACGAGCGCTGAGCGCGGGGCCAGTTTCCACCGTGTAGCGGGCTGACGCTGTTCTCCTCCGGGCTGCTGTTGGCGCTACACGCTGCTCTGATGGACACTAACACACGTGGAGGATAAGTTAACAAATCCCCGAACATGTCTGTGACCAGCCAGCGGTACTGGTCCATACAGGAGCGCTGCTCGGTCCCACTTCAAGGACTCACTGGGACCAGCTGAAAGATGCTGATGTTATAAAACACACGAGCTGCTCCAGCTGTGCAGCCACACATCTGTTGTGATCTGGATCACCTGATGGGCGCTCACATCTTAAATATCTAAGTCTTTCCATACAAAATACAGATATTATGGCCCCTCTATAATCATGCTTTACCGTATCTTCACGACAGAAAGCTGAAAGATTACTAGTCCAGGTAGGATATATTGTACATGTACATGTGTGTATATATTATATGCTGTTGTCACTGTGGTGGGAATAGCAGTGTTGTACAGCATGTGCAGGACCAGAATCAGCTGTTCTGTACAGATTCAGGGACAGACCGACTTCTGGGATCTACAGAGATCCTGTCGATTTATTAGCGTTTGTCTGTTTTTGCCCACTAAGGGCTGCTGAATTTGCAAAACATTTATCAGCAAAATGATCATATGGTTTTACTTCACAAACATTAGTTTTGGATTAAGAGTTGAGGAAATATGCTCTCAAAACATTTTTTTCCAATTTCAACCTGTTCTCTTTTGCTCTCAAATCTCTGTTTTGGTTGCACATCTATTCTATTTGATTGAATACTAAACAGACAACTGGATCTCCATACAGATGGAGCTGGCTTCAGTATTTTCAGCTGTCTGTCTGTGTGGATCCAACGTTAGGATGGGACTGCTTTCTAAGCTTTTACATTTATGTCTTTCAGGAACAGAACCCACAGCTGGTAGAAGCTGCTAATCATAATGGTCCCGACCAGGACCAGCAAAACCTGGAGCTGGCCTCAGACAGCGCTGCCCTGAAGGAGCAGATGACCAGAATGGAGTCCGGCTGGGAGGAGGGAGAAGATGAGGCTCCTGAAGGCTCTCAGGTCAGAGAGGGCCATCAGGAAAGAAGCCCAGAAAGGCCTCAAAGTCAAAAACAAGGACAAGGATGAGGAGCTGACTGCCAAGCTCCACTCTCACATCGCCGAGCTGTCCTCTGAAAATGCTGTTCTGGTGGAGCAGCTGCTCAGGGAGGTGGATGAAAAGGTGGAGAGCATCATTAGAGTGCAGGAGCTGGAGGAGAACATCAAGCTCCTGACACAGAACAACCCTGACCTCCAGGTTCAACTCCTCCAGACTCCCAGCAAGCTCCTGAAGGCGTTCGAGGACCACATTACCGAGCTGGCCTCTGAAAATGCTGCTCTGAAGGAGCAGCTGGCCACCAAGGAGTCCGGCTGGGAGGAGGAGAAGGACAGGATCCTCACCGCTCTCAGGTCAGAGAGAGCCATCCGTAAACAGACTCATAACGACCTGAAGACCAAGGAGAAGGAGTACCAGGAGCAGATCGACTCTCTGAGCCACCACCTGGACGTGAGGGAGAACGAGCTCCGACTGGCCGAACAATTCTGGACCGGAGAGCGAGACCGGATCTCTGCATCGTGGGAGGACAAGATCGCCAAGGTCTCAGAGATCTGGGAGAGACAGCTCGAAATAGCATCTGTCCAGAAGCACCTGTTGGCCAAATCCCTGGAGGAGGAGTCGGACAGGAAGGTGAGCCAGGTCGTCCTGGAAAAGGACGAAGTGATCGCCCAACTGACGGCGACTAACGAGGCTCTGAAAGTCCAGAGTCTGGAGAGAGAGACCCAGCTGGAGGAGAAGGAGAGGCAGCTCATCCAGAGTGAGGAGGACCACAACACCAAACTCGCCGCTCTGGAGGCTGACCTGAAGACCAAGGAGAAGGAGTACCAGGAGCAGATTGACTCTCTGAGCCACCACCTGGACGTGAAGGAGAACGAGCTCCGAGGCCCCGGCGCCCCCCTGACGGGAGAGCAGCTCCGACTGGCCGAACAATTCTGGACCGGAGAGCGAGACCGGGTCTCTGCCTCTTGGGAGGAGAAGGCCGCCAAGATCACAGAGACCTGGGAGAAGGAGCTCCAGCTAGCACTTGTCCAGAAGGACCTGTTGGCCAAATCCCTGCAGGAGGAGTCGGACAGGAAGGTGAACCAGGTCTTCCTGGAAAGGGACAAAGTGATCGCCCAACTGACGGCAGCTAACGAGGCTCTGAAAGTCCAGATTCTGGAGAGAGAGACCCAGCTACAGGAGAAGGAGAGGCAGCTCATCCAGAGCGAGGAGGACCACTACACCAAACTCTTCGCTCTGGAGTCTGACCTGAGGAGCCAGCTGGCTTCCCAGGAGGAGACCATCGAGGAGCTCCGGAGAAACACCAGCGACATGGAGCAGCACTGGACCAACCAAATGAGCTTAATGAAGGACCAGGTCCAGGTCCTGAACAACATCACCACCACCCTCCAGGCACGCGTCCTCAGCCTCCAGGAGTCTAACCAGGAGAAGATGACATCGGAGGAGCTGAAGGCCCAGAAGAAGAAATTGAAGAGGCTGATCAAGGAGAAGGAGGAGGAGGAGAAGAGACAGACGAAAGAAAGGAAGGAGAGGGAAAAGAAAGAGAAAAAGGAGAAGGAGAAGAGAGAGAAGGAGGAACTGAAACGACTTAAGAAAGAAAGGCAGGAGAGGGAGAAAAAAGAAAGGAGGACTTGAAGAAGGAGAAGTAGAAGGAGAGGAAGGAGAAAGACAGGAGAGAGAAGAAGAGAAAGGAATAACTTTCTTTCTCAACTCACTCTGGACTTTTTCCATCCTCATCCCTTCTTCTGACCCTGTCACCTCTTCACCCCTACACCCAACCTGATCTACTTGTCATCCTCCCTACCATCATCCATCCATCCTCTCTTCTACCCACAGTGACATGGGGGGTGAGTGATTCGCCCTCCTTGTCTGCGTGGGTTGAAGATCCGGGTGATCCAGGTGATCCGGGTGATCCGGTCCCTGGAGTCATCCCCTCAACACACACACACACAAAAATAATAATAATAATAATAAAAATAAACATAACAAAAAACAAATATCTGCCAGTTTGTCTTTTTAAAGTTACAATCCTTCAGATTTCAGTCCTGGTTGATTTACAGTTTCTGTCTATTATAATTTCTATTCTGATATTTTGTGGTTTAGTGTTTAACAGTCTGAGCTTCAAGGTTTCACAGCTGTCTGCATAGTTTCATTATTTGTGTTCATACAGTGGAGAGAAAACTGGAATTAAGCAGGTTTTCACCACAGACACCCAGTTAGTTACAAGAACCACCTACCTGTCCTATACCATAGTATAGACGGTCAGAAACCATGAAGTTATAGGATAATATGTCATTAAAGAGGTCATAATCAATGCAGTTATAGTATATGTCATTAAAAAGGTCATAATCAATGAAGTTAGAGTATACGTCATAAAAAGGTCATAATAAATAAAGTTAAAGTATAATATGTCATTAAAGAGGTCATAATCAATAAAGTTAGAGTATAATATGTGATTAAAAAGGTCATAATCAATACAGTTATAATATAATATGCTATAAAAAGGTCATAATCAATACAGTTTTAGTATAATATGTGATTAAAAAGGTCATAATCAATACAGTTATAATATAATATGCTATAAAAAGGTCATAAACAAGAAAGTTTTAGTATAATATGTGATTAAAAAAGTCACAAAATAAAGTTCTAGTGTAATATGTCGTTAAAACGTCCTAAAAATCTAGTTGTAGTATCTGTCAACAGAGTGGAGGAACTATCAGCCCTAGTGAGGAGCCAGAGGGAAGACAGGGAGGCCAGTTTGCTGTGTTTTACAGAGACATGGCTGAACGGGACGACACCGGACTGCTGAGTGGAGCCGACCGGCTTCACTTTAGTGAGAGCGGACAGGGACCAGCGGAGCGGGAAGAGGACAGGAGGGGGGCTCGCTGTCCTTGTTAACCCTCCATAGTGTAATCCTGATCACGTCTCTGTTAAACACCGCATCTGTGAGTCTGAGGCCTTATTATCTGCCATCACAGTCATTGTGTATATTCCCCCAGGCGCCGTGGCTGCACAGGCGAGTGACGCCATCAGCTCGACCGTCGGCGGATTACAGACCAAACACCCCGACTCATTCATCATCATCAATGGAACAAAACATGAACCAACTTCACCCAGTATGTAAGGTAGGGGACCAAGGCTGTCCAGAAGGAGCTGAAGAAGGAGCTTCAGCTGGCTCAGGACGCCTACAAGGACAAGCTGGAGGGGAAACTACAAGCCAGCAGCTCCAGAGAGGTGTGGGGGGGCTTCAGGAGGATAACGGGCTACAAACAGCCGGGCCCTGCAGTGGAGGCGACGCTGGAACAGGTCAACCAGTTAAACCTGTTCTTCAACAGGTTTGACCATCCGGTCGTAAAGTTACTGTACAAAATGTCCTAAAAATATGTAATTTAGCTGTTCATTTCTGCGTTTTTGTAAATAAAGTTAACCCTTTATCCTGCAAGTGACTTTTTGGTAATTTCCGTCCACTTTACATATGGCCACCCTCCTGTACCTCAGTGAGGTCAAGAGGCATGTGGTCCTCACTCAGCCAATCAGAAGAGATCACCCTACATCACAGATCCCACTACTGTGGCATCTGACCAATCAGCAGAGACCTGGCGCGCATCCAACTTCCTGTTTTCTCTGAAGTCCGAAAAAGACGCCCATGTGGCTCGGCTCACCGTACATTTCCGTGTAAAATATCAAACCTAACCATGGCAGGTTGATGAAACACATTTTCTTGTTGAATAGTTGTGCTAAGTGATGACCTCTATGTTGTGTGTGGAGGACTTAGTGAAATGAGTGAAATTACAGCATGAAACATGTGGGCACCGTATTTCATCATATGTGCGATTCACTTAAAAACTAGAGTGAATTAGATTTGTCCATTTTTGGACATATGTCTGATGCACCTAACATAAAGTTGATGTTATTGTAGGAGCCAAAAATGATGATGACACATACTGAGTGTAATTCACTGTTATGAACACTGGGGTTGCTGTGTTAACTGCCTGACCCAGCCACAGATATATAAACCACAGGTAGGGAGGTTTGCTTCTGTTGGCGCCCCCCCCCCCCCCCCCCCCCCCCCCCCCCCCCCCCCCCCCCCCCCCCCCTCTTATCCACAGTAAGTTCTGTCTTCGACCCCCTCGGCTTTTGGCACCACTCATATTACCAGCAAAACTCATCTTGCGCGACCTGTGCAAAAACAAACATAGCTGGGAAAAAGAGATTGAAGGTAAACAAGCAAAAAGATGGCATGAATGGTGAGCAGACTTGGAGAGTTTGGCAGAGTTCATCATACCCAGATGCATCAAAACAGAAGAGTTTGGATCCACACAATCAGCACAGTTGCATCATTTTGCTGACACTAGTGAGGATGGATATGCTACAGCTTCCTACATATTGCTTACTAGTCATGCACACTTATCTCACAAAAAGGTGAGATAAGTGTGCTCCTTCCTTTCCCACACCGACAGCTCAACCTCGGTCGGCTGTCCACATTCACACCTCTGGACAGACGGGACACACGTCACAGACACCTGTGAAGTGTGTCTGTTACAACAGGAAGAGGACGTCCTCCTACCAGCGAGGTGAGCAGAGCACCACCACGCATCAAAAAAGGGGGAAAGAAAAGACGGCTGAAATTCACAGCCAAGTGCTGAAGGTGTGCCAACACTAAATCAGCTTGGCTCTGGTCAGCATGTGAATGCCCCATCGGAGACTGAACACACTTGTCTTCACGGTATGGATGCAAGCTTTTAAACCACCATCAGCTCACAACACAGGCACTGACAGGTACTGTTGGTGATATGTGCAGAATCACACCTGGAGGACTTGTGTGTGTGACAGTCAAACTCACCACATTTCCTTGTACATCCACTGAATTGGTGCCTAAAAAAACAAAACAAATTATCACACATGGAAACAGTTCCTCTGAAATTCTGCTCCACAGGTAAAGAGTAACCTACAAGCGAGGACAACTGTGAGTCTTTTCAACATAACGCTAATTCAGAGTTTTACGCACAAGTTCAAACTTTATTAAAGTTGCAAGCAGAGATGATCAGACCCCGCACCTTCACACACGTCTGGGCTACTTGCAGGACGCTGGTTGCATGCAGCCCCACATTTCAGTGACCATTGGACGCTGGACAAGTTATTTCCTGCATGGATTGAGTGACATAGGAAATGACGGACTGCCAATTTCACAGCACCTCCTGTGAGCGCTATGTAGCAGTAATGTTTGTCATATAACACTGACTTCCTGTTGCCAGTAGCTGGCGCAATGACTATGAGTCAATATTGCCATGTAGATGTCCTCAGGCCTGGACTGCTAAGACGTGGGTCAAGTTAGGGGCAGATTTCAGGAGTTTCTGCAGACCCTGAAAACACAGAAATCTGACCTAAGATTGTGTACTTTATAGCATTTGCCCGTTTCAGATAACCCACTCCAAGTTACGTGGCTGCAAATAAAACCTGTTTCCTTCATGTTAGTCACAAGTCGTGGTTTCACTCTGAGGCAACAGTGGTTAATCACAGCTATGACTGGACAGATAAACTGACAGTGTGATGTTTGAGCTGCAATGACTCTTTTGTTTGCACATATTCAAGGTCTCAGCATCAACATGTTTTCAGGTAAAACAGCACATTAGACAAAACCAGTACACCTGAATATTTGCAGTTCTTTACTGACTTCGGTCTGGTGAGCTGTTAACTCCCATTTTAAAGGATTTTTATGGACAGTAGTCACTCAAAGTTTCCACACTCACCGAACAGGTACACCACGCCGACCGCTCCGCCAACTCCCATGAGCCCGGCGAGCCGTAGCACCATCTTCTTAGCGTAGGCAGTGTTCTCCTTCTGCTTCTTGTCCTCTGTATGTTCTCCCTCCTTCTCGCCCTCGCCTCCCTCAGGAGGAGGCTGGCCCTGGACAAACACAAAAATAAACCATCATTAATGTCTTTAACAACAGTTATATACTGGACATATCAAGGACTTCAGCCTGATCTGAGGGGTGAGTATCACCTGATCAACAAATAACATTTTAGTTTGCTAAATATATACTGAATAATAGATCCAATCAAAGGCAAAAAGTGACGTTCTGAGGTTTTGCAGAAGTCAAAAATCTACAAGTTACTAACCGAATATAAGGGATTAACCAAACATATTATTGGGGGCGGCAGTAGCTCAGTCCGTAGGGAGTTGGTTTAGGAATCGGAGGGTCACTGGTTCAAGTCCCAACATGGACCAAGACCAGCTGGTTGCTGGAGAGGTGCCAGTTTACTTGGGCACTGCCAAGGTGCCCCTGAGCAAGGCACCAAACCCCCAACTGCTCAGGGCGCTTGTCAGGAGCAGCCCCCTCACCCTGACATCTCTCCATTAATGCATGTATGTGTAGTGTGTGAAATTAACAACAGAGTGGAAAAAACTGAATTTCCCTACGGGGATTAATAAAAGTTCATCTTATCTTATTATATACAGCTTTCCTCCAGTACATGGAAATTAGTTCATTCATCAAAAGGTTGTTATCTAAGCTTCATCAGGTTGTTTCAGGGTTTCTTGAATACAGTCCATCCATCAGTTATGTTACTTGCAAATAAAAGGCAACATCACTGTCATCTTTTGAAAACATGGGAAACTACAACAGATAGAAAAAGTCTTCACACCGTCTTCACACAGTCTTCACACCGCTGTTAAAATACAAGGTTTTTGTGATGTAAAAAAATTAGACAATGATAAATCATTGCAGACCATTTCCATCTTTAATGTGACCTATAACCTGAACAATTCCATTGGAAAACTAACTCAAATCTTTTAGGGGGAAAAAAATAAAAAAAATAAAATAATGTGGTTGCATAATAATTATAATTGGGGATGTGCCTGTGTTTAGAACTAACCAATCACATTCAAACTCATGCTAAATAGTAGTCATTACACACCTGCCATCAGTTAAAGTGACTATTATTAACCCCAAATAATAGCAATATAATAACATAATATAATAATAGTTCAGCTGTTCTAGTAGGACTGAACTGACATTTACTTGGTTGCATCTTACAGTAAAAGCTGCAGGCTGCAGAGAGCTGACAAAGCATCAACTGGATCTCACTGCTGAAAGATATCAGTCAGGAGAAGGGTACAAAAGACTTTCCAAGGCATTAGATATAGCATGAACACAATGAAGACAGTTATCAACAAGCGGAGAAAAAAAATGCTCTGACCTTCAAACCAAACAAACCTTGGCTTGTCAACAAATGCAGTTTATCTAACAACTGCTCCAGATAACAAACTAAGCCTCGTCAGAGACGGTTAGCTCAGTGTGAGTGTCTGTGAGGAGCTGATACTAGCAGGAACCTCCTACATTACAGTGAACCAGAGATGAGGCACAGCTTCAACTGATGCTAACTACAAGCTAGCTACCCAGAGTAAAACAGCACACATTATTTCATTCATTATTTTCTGTTAGGGAAGGTACCGACTGGACTCAGGTAGTGACTGTTAAAGTAATGTGTCTCTTCCAGGTGTTACAGAGAAGCAGTCAACCTACCAGTAACAACGCATGCTAACATTAGCCAGCTAGCCTGTTAGCTTCACTAATCTCAGATTCATTCATTCAACACACTCGCAAAATGGAGCCGAAATGTAATCTATATAAAGCTGACATTTATCGTCCTAAATAGCACACAATATACAATCAATACAGTCTGTTAGTTTCTGTTTGACAGCTAAATATTTGGTGTAAACTAGCTTCAGTTTAACCAGAGGCTAGAAATATCAGCGATAGTGTCTTCGATTTGAGTAACACGGACAACTCGTACGGGCGGGGTTTTACGTCCACGTACAGCGTAATCGCTGTCCCCGCCAACATGGCTGACACATTACTTAAATCGAGCTCACATACGCAGGCTAGCTGTCCCACCTGACTCTGCTGCTGCTGCTGCGGAGTCTCTCCTGGAGGATAGCCTGAGCTAGTCCGCCCGTCGCACTGCCCGTTCCGGTCGGCGGCTGCTCCGTGGAGAGAGTCCGGGCGCTGTCCACCACAGCCGGCGAAGAGACACCCATCGCCCCGCTCCGGAGCCTCAGGAGGCCCCGGCTCGCTCGCACACACATGGGTAACATAGCCGTAGTAGACATGTTGGATAGTGCTGCCCGGCGAACGTAATGTGAAAAGGACAAAAGGACCTGATTGGCTGGGGCTGGTTTGAGTGACAGGCCGGAGGAGCGCTCAGAGCAGCGAGAGGCCACATGGAGAGGAAGAGGGCGGGTGTTATAGCGTCCAGTCCAATCAGAAGCAAGAGTATGTCTGACCTTCGATTGCGACACAGTACTGCCATGACGGTTGATGGCAAAATGCCCAAAGCCTGCTGTCGTCACCTGTACCCCAAAAGTGTTAAAACTTCAAATCTCTCTCTCTCTCTCAGTAAGTAAATAAAATAAAATAAATAAATAAATAAATAAAGTTTTTGGACACACACACTACACTGCTTTTATGTTTAACATTCTATTATGTTATCAGATAAGATATTCCTTTATTAGTCTCACAGTGGAGAAATTGACATATTTTGTTGTACTATACTATATTATATGTTATGTAATTGACCATATTTTACTATATTATGTTAATATGTTACTGCTTTTTGCATCATATTGTATATTCTAACTGTACATCTCTATACTAATTCAAATACTGTAAGTGTCATTATTTATCATCAGTCTGGTACAGTGCTATTAATCACACTGCCATCACGTCACCTTGTGTCTCCGTACACTCTTGTACAGTCTTCTGTACTTTGGTCTTGCTTATTTTGTTTTTTTTATATCTTTTATTATTGATTTCTTTTACTTCTCTATTTACTATGTTGTCCTTGTGCTGCTACTCTCATTGTAATGGACAACACAATTTGTTTTTTTTAAATTAATATTCAGCTAAGAGGCTTACAGGTTTACATTTGTTTATATTCATCACCCATACATTATTTATTTATTCCAGCACATTCTCTGTATACATTTTGATGCATAACTCATGAGCGGTGTCTTCACATCTGATTACACGATGTCTACACATTTGATTACACTTAGATTCTTCATCTCAATATTTACCAAGTTTGGGTCCAGAAAATACAGAATGAATATATATATATATATATAAATATCCATCCATCCACCCTCAACCGCCCTAGCGCCATCCATCCAGCACATAAACAGCACCTCCCCCACATGCCCCCCTGGCCCCCCACGCCGCACCCCCCCACCCAAAACATATATAATATATAATACCATATAAAACATCACAGTCTCAAATCATTAAAAAAAACACATATATAGTATAGAGTCGCGTTGCATGACTGGTCCATCTGACAGTGATAAGAAATATATTAACTGCACTTCCAAATACAATAATAAAGATGAATTTAGTAAAACAAGTAATAGAAAAGTAATATTGCACATAATAGAGTAAGTAAGTAAGATGAGAGAGTAATGCTGCAAATTATATTGCATATTGTTTACCCTGCTCCTGCAAACACTGTGAACCATCATACCAACTTTTCCTAAGTCAAACGGTTTCTGAGTTTTTCAGATAGCTTCTGAATTCTGCTCCAGAAATGACAGCAGATGGATGGATGGACAGACTACGTTGTCACAGGGGTATAATAACATTGCATTTGACATTCTGTCAATGTGATACTTATGGATGTAATTACAGTGACAATGAATTATTCCTCTTTCTGCTGGGGACCCCCTCAAGGACCTCGAAGGGGTCCCCAGACCCCACTTTAAAAACCACTGCACTGACATGTACTGAACACTTTCAATGTTGACTGAATTGTAGTTTAGTGATGCAGCTACTATTTTCTGTATTGGTTAAATAAAAGCAGGAAATCAGAAAAGACAACCAAAGCGAACAGGGAAATAGCATGCTGATTGATTGTGGGCTTGACTGGGTCAAATTGGATCACTGCTTTCCTTTAGTGTATGTAACAGGAGTTATCTGTAGAGAAGCACTGCCCCCCTCAGCGCTGGGTCGGATTAACGGGTAGATCCTGGTCTTTGCTGCTGTGGAAACCATGAACGGTAAGAAATTACTCAGAAATGGCACCTGTGTTGTAAAGACACATCCTGTAAAGGTGTAGATCAGAGCTCTAGTATCCACGTCGTAGAAAGAGACCAGCCCTCCTTCGTAATCCACAAACACCCCAACCTTCTGGAGCTCTTTACACAAGGGCAGGAGGACAGGAGGGTTTGTGTTAGCCTGGCAACACCCCCAGTACAAGCCCAGTGTCCAGCAACCATTTCCAGGGCTGAGGGACAAATCAACACCCTTCTTGCTGATGGACTCCCTCGCTACTCCGACTTCCCATCCCTTCTGCCCTGTAAGCATGACTTCATAGTAGAACTTACCGGAGGAGAACCCGTTTTCTCCAAGGACAAAATGGAGAGAGTCAAACCTTGTGGGGTTGTCGGGGACATTCCTCTTTGTGCCTCCATCCCTCACTTGTTTCCTGTCCTCTGAGATGATAAGTGATGGGTGTGCTGTGTTGGGATCCAGAGTCACACTTATGGCATATTTCTCTTGGATTTTCCCGAGCTCGTCGTCAAACACATTCTCAGTTTGGGTATGCTCCTCAACAGTCTCCTCTTTATTTACCTCTTTGATAATGTTCCCCATCTGTTCGTTGAGCGTCTCCTCCATCTTGGCGACTGCACTCCTCACTGTCTCCACCTGCAGGAGATGTCTGGGCTCTATGAAGGAGTGTTTTGTGTTTGGAAGGGGGGAGATGGATGGGAGGCTCTGGAGGAGTTTGAAGTAGTCCTCTGTCTTTGAGAGCTCTTCCAGCTTGCTACTCGTTTGACGGTCCTCTGCGATCTCCAACCACAGCTGTCTGATGAGTGCTTCAGCCTGCTGCTCCGCTGCTTTCTGCTTCTCCTCCAACAGGTCAATCAGCTTCACCTTCTCACTCTTAATGGAGGCCACCAGAGCAGTGAAGGCCTTCTCAGTTTCTGCCTTCGTCTCCTCCACTTCCTGCCGACATTGTGTCATTGAGTTCTGAATCCTCCAAGCCATGTGGCATTTCCTGCTCAGGGTGTGCTCGACTTGCCTTTTTGTACACTTCAGCATAGTCTTCCTCTCTTTAGACTCTTCCTCTAAAGAGACGGCATTGTGCATCACATGGTCGTCCTTCAAGCACATAAAGCAAACACAGCTCTGGTCGTTCCTGCAGAAGAACTCCAAGACCTTGTTGTGTCTCTTGCACACCCTGTCCTCGAGGGTCTCCACGGGGTCAATGAGCTTGTGCCATTTTAAAGCCTGAACCGTGTGATGTGGCGCCAGGTGAGTGTTGCAGTAAGAGGCCAAACAAACCAGGCATGATTTCAGAGCCTTACGCTTCATCCCATGGCAGAGATCACAGGGCACCTCCTCAGGCCCGACGGGGGACCGACCGTCCTCATCGTCAAGTCTCGTCCTCTTGAAATGCTCCACCATGTCTTTGAATGCAGTGTTGACTTTCAGCTTGGGGACTCTGTGGAAAATCTCCATGCACAGTGGACACTGGCTGCAGTCACTGGAGGCCCAGTAGCCCGTGATGCAGCCCTTGCAGTAGTTGTGTCCACAGGGAGTGGAGACGGGATCGGTGAAAACATCCAGACAGATTGAACACAAAAATTGCTCCTCAGGCAGGGAATTGTTGGCTGAGGCCATATCTGGAGGAGAAAGGAAAGAGAAGAGGGTAGAAGGATCAAATCATTAAAACAAACTCACTAAACTAAAACTTAACAGCTGGACTAAACAGATACCTCTTAATGGTACAATCACTGCTCAGATTCTTCCAGACTCACTGAGTTTACAGTGAGCTAAACTATCCAACATAAATTTCCTGGAAATGCTTCACATACCCAGACATCTACCCACCTAGCGGTCTACATCTGACTCTCTGGTAGCTTATCTCAAGCAGTGTGGCTCATCAGAACAGGGTACGAAATGAAAGAAACCCTGACTGTTAAACACAACTAAAGCTAAAGACACACCAACCCAACATCAGAGAATTAGCGTCGCCTCACATTGTCTTTGTTTTGGCCGACAAGTTGCATCTGAACACACCACTAAGACTACAGCCGACGACCAGTTAGCATGAAATAACTCTCCACCCCAGCAGGTGGTGGTAGTCTGTATTCATCATTCAAAAAGGGAAAGGACAGCGGATATCTAGGCTGTTGTTATGATACATACATGAAACCTGACTTGACTTACTCTTTTACTTTTAAGTCTTGACTTTACCCCTTGGTTTGTTTTTTTCTCACTTCTGTTTCTTTTCTCATGCACTGATTAGTTTAAACTAAACAGCCAATCAGAGTGATTTCTCTTCGACGCGGGCAGATTAGAGTCGACGGTGCTGGGACACCGATAAAACTAGGCCGACGGTCCCAAACTGTCCGACAGCCGACCGTCGGCTTGGTGTGTCAGGGGCTTAAGGGTGCCTTGTTTATTTAAAGGCCGATGGTCCACAACTGAATTGTGGATATCTGTAATAACAAACCTCATACACAGGAATGGCAAAAGTAGCTTGAATTGTACTAGTCGAAATGTAATTATGGATATCTAAAATTAGAGTTTTGAGCAGTCAGAATAAAATTATGGGTCTCTTTATATCGCTTGCCACTAGAGATTTGACTATGCAAAATGACATTGCAGATATCTCTAATGACTATCCTGTCTAGCTATTAAATGTAAAAACGGTGAGCCATAGGTATCAAAAGTTTTTAAACAATCCCCAGCTGAAAGGGAAACATCATGGTTTGAGTTCAAATTACTGCTTTGTTAAGGTTAGGAGACCTTGGTCATTCTGAAGAAACAAAGTTGATTGTTGGTTGTCATTCTCCCGTGTTACAGTCCAATCCATCGGCCTCGGCCGCCTCCCTGTGTGGACTGTGCTGCTCAATCATGTCAGTATGCTTGTAACATACAGTAAGCTACAGATGTAACATGTGACTCAGCGGCATATTGTGATATAACACGAACTCCAGTCACTTGCGTTTGCTTCCTTCATCTGTCAAAATCTGAGGAGGTGGAGGTGTCAGGTACTGGAGGTATTGGAAAGTACACACACATACAGTATGTGCAGTAATTTGTGTCCTATTAATGTCAGTTCAGTACATGTGAACCCACTGAACCTGCAGTCCTACACTTGTGAAGGTAAGGAGAAAACATGAACTGGGTAGTTTATTTTATTTATTTTACATTTAGCAGTGATCAAGCTCTTAAGGTCCAGTTAGACCTGTATGTCTACGAGACTGTCTGCTTGTCATACTGTTAACAGCAGCACGCATAAAATTATACCTGATACAAACTCATTTGAGTGAAATAAAGTGTGACAACAGATAACAAATTCAAACTCACCTGTCCAGAAGTCACAGCAGTTGTTTTCTCTCAGTCGAACAGGAGAGTCAGCAGCAGCAGAGAAATCTGGTATCACTTTCATTTCCTGGTAACAGAGAAGACACACCTCCTCTGACAGCGTGTGTGTGTGTGTGTGTGTGTGTGTGTGTGTGTGTACTTCTAGACCTTGATTTTACATTTTTACATCACCCAATTACCTGATCTTTCCTGCCCACCTGTAAATCCCATCCCCTCTTTATATATATATATATATATATATATATATATATATATATATATATATATATATATACACACACACACACACACACATATACAATATATACATATATATATATATATAGATACACACACACACACACACACAATACAATGAAATGAAGTGGGAAGGGGAGAGAGAGGAGAGAGAGAGAGAGGAGAGAGAGAGAGAGAGGAGAGAGGAGGAGAGAGAGAGAGAGAGAGGAGAGAGAGGAGAGAGAGAGAGGAGAGAGAGAGAGAGAGAGAGAGAGGAGAGAGAGAGAGGGAGAGAGAGCATCAGTGTTGTTCGTGCTGTGGATCAGAGAGCAGCAGAGATTCATCAGCGAACATCCAGCGGCTTGTTTTCAGGTAAAATGTCGTCCAGCTGCATGTTTTCTTCACATTAGACAGATATAAACATGTTGCTAATATGATTATTATTATTATGATGATGATTATTATGAGCGTGTCGCGTCTCGTGCTGTGTCTGAGAAGATGGAGATGTTGAGGCGGAGAGATGTTCTCTGAAATAAACCTGCGTTGTTTCATCGCTTTCATTTACTGCCTGTTTAAAGTGGATTAAACGGAGCATCGTGTGCTTTTAATTAATGCCTGGATGCTTCTACGAAGATTCGCGTCTGTATTTGTAAGTGCGTGTTTTCATTGTGTGCCAGCGGGGCGTTTTTCTGCCATCCTGCCCTTCACTACGCACATTGGCACAATCCTCCAGTCGGAGCCGTCGCGGTGGTTTGGATGCTGAGGTTTTCTCGGTTCGGGTCCGAATCGTCGCTGTTATGTGACGAGCTGAGCAGAACTCACTGTGTGCTTCATCTGGCCGCGTTTCGACGGGAGATTTGGTGTCTCCGCTTTGGTTTGTTGTAAAATGGAGGCTGGAGGAGGAGGAGGAGGAGGAGGATGCCAAGGCCTCCCTCCGCCTCTCACAACCTGCTGGTTCACATCACATGATATTCCTCTCTTCACCTTGCAAATCATCCGAAACCAACGGATAGGGAGCCATTAAAGGCTCCCGGTGTCGGTTAAATCGGTATATCAGTAGTAGGAGACGAGCTGTCGGTTGTTACGGTGGTGTCCAGTATTCCCATGGAGAGATGCTGCTCCAATCTCTGGAAAAAAACAACAATAAATATTATTTAGATTTTTTTCCTCTGTATTTCAAAATGACAAGAATGAACTGTTTATTTAAATGTGTGTTAACAAAAAAATAAATTGAATACATGAAACATCGTTTTCTTTAACAGGTTTTGCACGCTAATATTTACAAAATTAACTGTAAACAAATAATTAAAAAAATCATAAAAGTAGCATCATTTTCTGTGATTTTAGAAAAACAAATTATTATGCTGATATATCACTGTCAAATACATAAAAATTCTCTTAATATACTATATAAAAGTCTAAAAATTGCAAGAAAGTATATGCCTAAAGAAAGAAAGTAACGTTTTGTCAGTTTGCATAATGACAATACCATAGAGTTGAATTTGTTATTATATTTATATTATTATAACTCATTATAGTTTCATCCATCCATCCATCCATCCTTGCTCGGTGTTCATGGTTCACAATTACGTGGATTACACATTAATTGATTTTGTGTTATCTACATCAGTTACAGTGCATTACTTACCTGGAGTGTAAGGATATGTGTCAGTCCATACAAAAAAAAAAAAACATAACGTACCAGGATTCATTTCTGTTCCTTTAGCCAAGAAAATGTGAACTTGGACTGCTTCAGTAATAGTTTCAGTTGTCCAGTTGGTGCTCGGAAGTTCGGCTCCGGTTAGTTTCTTCTTCGTCTCGGTGGCTGGCACATCTGGGCGATGCCGCTGAATCGTCTTTAGCGTGTTGGATGTGTTTCCATTCACATCCACGCCGTCCCCGTCTTATGCACAACCTGCAGGCAAAGAGTAATGAAGGAAAGAGGTGAAACTCGCTGCTGCCATTTTGGACTGAAAATGCTTATTATATTTATAATACATTTATTCTTCAACACCATTTCGGTAGAAACAATAAATATAACAACAGAAATAATTTGGTTTCACTTTGCAGGCAGACGTTTTACTGGCTTTCGGTAGTCACTTTCAGTCCAAAATGGTGGAAGCGTAGCCCTGCTGCTGGGCGCTGATCTTGATCTTGATCTTGATCTGATCTTGATCTGATCTTGATCTGATCTTGATCTTGATCTTGATCTGATCTTGATCTGATCTTGATCTGATCTTTATCTTGATCTGATCTTGATCTTGATCTTGCAATTGACCGACTGACTTTCACTTCTTGGCAAATACAGTATGTTCTTTGCTGCAAGTTGCTAACGGCTACAAGTTCGGTAAAAAGTTTCCAGGCAAAACTCACACTTCTGAACTTGTTTACCCTGCGCCATCATCCAGGTGTATTTTAGTTTATGTAGAGATCAGCTATATGTAGCGGAGTAAAACACTTCATTCAGACTGGACAGAAAGTAAATAAAACCCACCTAAACTGTCTTTACTCTTTCCAACAATCACCAAGTGGTCCAACGCAACTCTAATTTCACAGAGTTGGATGTAATGTCTCTGTCTCTGCTCCCAGGAGGAAGGAGGCTGGGTCATCAGTTATGGCATGTATTATACCCAGTGGTCTCAATGTTACTGAACCCTTTAAAATATTCCTGAATCCAGGTCATGATCTGGATCGCCTCCAAATTATAAAGGATTCTTCATTGTGCCACACTCCACTCGTCCAAAAAGTTTCATTCAAATCCACTGAGAATCCACTAATCCTGCTAACAAACAAACCACCAATGAAAACATAACCTTGTTGGTCCGATAGAAGAGCAGAGCAAGTAATCAGTTTCATGTGGCAGCGGCAAGAAAAATCCACAATATATCAGTATCAGTGCCTCAGACATCAACATCAGTCAGACTGGAGCCTTCATTTTCCATGTTGTGATTATGATGCTGTCTCATCCGGTCCTGTTGTGTAACCTTCATCAAGGCCTCAGCGGAGTCCTGGTCCAGACGGTGATTACTGATCTGTTCAACCAGCTGAGACCACAGCTGATGCTACAGAAACACATACAGATAATAAATCAACCCAAACGTCACAGCAGCATCTTTTCATCAGTACAGGAAGCTAAAGGGGAGACACGTGTTATTTCCACGTGATCATGTGTTGTTACTTTGTCAACGACATTGTTTTGTGATCACAAAATATCTGCTCTGAGATTAGGAGAAAACACGTCACTTGACCGTACAGACTTAAACTTAAACTTAAACAGACTAAACTCTACAGGCTATAGAGACGTCTCATATGCCTCATTTGGCCTACTGGATGATTTGTGTGCATGAAGCCTCAGATAGATGGAGAAAGAGGATGTTACTGGATGTTTCTGTCAGAGTGCAGGTTCAGATTAATGGTTTCTTCTTTGTGACTCAGATCTAATGGTTTGTGACCAGCTCACCATATGTTATAGGTTTATATAGGCCACATTCAATGCTAATGTTCAGTGCCGGTGCAGGAAGGACTTAACCTGGTTCCTATGGTGACCAGACATCCCAGTTTATCAGGTTGTCCTGATTTCAAGCTGGGTGTCCCAAAACCTTACAAAGAAATAAAACACTGAAATGGTCAATGTTTTCAGCAGTCACAACCAAATTGTCCCAGTTTTCACTACAACAATAATAACAATAATAATAATAATAATAATAATAATAATAATAATAATAACGGGCTGTATGGTGGTGCAGTGGTTAGCACTCTCGCCTCACAGCAAGAGGGCCGCAGGTTTGAATCCGACTTGGGACTCTTCTGTGTGGAGTTTGCATGTTCTCCCCATGTCAGCGTGGGTTTTCTCCGGGTACTCCGGCTTCCTCCCACAGTCTAAAGACATGCTGTTTAGGTTAATTGATGACTCTAAATTGCCTGGAGGTTTGACTGTGAGCATTTGTCTCTATGTGTCCTGTGATGGACTGGCGACCTGTCAAGGTTGAACCCCGCTTCGCCCAATGCGAGCTGGGATTGGCTCCAGCCCCCCCGCGACCCCTAAGGGGATAAATGGTTGAAGATGGATGGATGGATAATAATAAAAATAACATAGCATACTTCAGCGCTTACATTTGTCATGTTCTTTTTCACTTATTAAAATCAAACAATCCACAACATCAGAATTCAACATTGACTTGTCTGCATGTGTCGTGTTCTGTCGAGGCTGTTGCTATGACGCTGTTGCTATGACGCTGTTGCAATGACGTTGTTGCTATGAGGCTGTTGCAATGACATTGTTGCTATGAGGCTTGCGGCTCTTTCTGACAGAACCTGTCAGTACATGAACACTTAGTTGGAGAGAAAGAGCCTGAGGCTTATGGCTTCCTGTGTAAAATGCCCAGTAATGAAAATGCTGCTTTGTTCGCATTTTCGGTCATGAACAGCAGACATATAAAAGGTTATATTCTCAGTCAGATAGGAATATACAATAGCTGACAGAGAATGATGGTGTTGCGTTCAGATGTGGTGGTGTTTACCAGCTGGGCCCTGAACGCCCCCTCATGTCGTATTCACGACCTCGTCAGTGGCAGTTTCTAAAAGCTCTGAGCTCACAACTTGTGACGTGCTTGTTGACGTTTGTTGACGTGAGAAATGGTGGAGCCATGGAAGTTCATTTATCTCTGAATACTAAGTTAATGTGGTACAGCATATCGTAATTTTAGTCATGTATTGTTATTCTTGGTAATTTTATAATCTGTCTGAGGAAAACATTGATATTCTCAACGACCTGATCTTTCTCTTCTGTCATTATGTCTTGATATTTCCTTCATTATGTTCCCCACTAGCTAGCTTAATATTACCGTTACTCAGCAGTGGTGTTCTTCACGACTTAACCAGTTGAACGCAATGCATGTCGGGTTCACGACTTCCGTTTGAGGGCACCATGTGTCACACTTCCTTCTGTTGTTATTTTTAAAAGGTCTCTAATAATTAATACTTATATTACATCCTTGTAATCCTTGTGTTTAGTGTATACTGTTTTCAAATAAACTGTTTTGGAGGATTTTGGAAGACAAAACATAATGTTTAGTCCACTGAGGTGCTGGTTCATGGTGCTGAAAGATGTGAGCAGTGCTAACTGCTGAAATACTTGTCACCCATCCTGATGTAAACCTAGATGGTGTGTGCATGAACATGTGGTACCTGGTGGTACCGGTTTGAAAATATGGTCACCCTGTTGGTTCCAGATCTCTGAATCACTGCCCACATCCGACATAAGCCACACATTTCTTGAATTTACTGAAGGATATAAATTCATCTGTTCTGGTTTCCCTCCTCTCTCTGGTGTGTGATGGAGATGATGGAGAAGATGGATGTTCGATGATGGAGGGAGCGGCTGCTGGATGGATTTCAGCGTCCATTTGCTAAAGTGGAGAGTAGATTTAATCCAGTCAGGCCTGTCAACAGCTAATGACGGACAGGGAGCGTTAGCATTAGCCTCTTTAGCTGCTGTCGTTATCAGTGCGATGCAGTGGTCAACTAGCTTTCTCCTCGTTCTCTCTCACTCTCTCTAAACACTTACAGTTGTCTGGTGAGAAACCAAGAGGCTGAAAGACAGACTGGACTGGACCCAAGCAGACCGGCTGAATGTTTTGACTCTATAAATATGAATAATTCTGCTTATCAATATGATTGAGTGGAGAAAATGTTTTCCTTCATGTTTCCACTGTCCTCTGTGACAGGCCCAGCTGCATCATCCCTCATCATGACTAAAGAGGAGAACCTGGAGGTGCAGGAGAAGGAGAGGCACGACCGGGAGGAGCAGGAGGAGGGCAGGGTCCAGAAAGAGGAGGAGGAGGCACTGACCGAGGAGGAGGAAGAAGACGAGGAGGAAGAAGAAGAGGAGGATTATGAGCTAGAGGAGGAGAAGGAGGGTGAGGAGAGGGCAGAGGTAGATGATGAAGAGGAGGAGGACGAGCAGGAGGAGGAGCGGGAGGAGAGAGAGGAGCGGGAGGAAGAAGAGGAGCCGCTGCCCGGCCGGGAGTGTGACGCCGAGCCGGAACCCGAGCCGCTGTCGGTGTCCGAGTACCAGAGTCCAGTTCACGAGCCACGTCGCCGGGCCATGGTGCACCCCTCCGCCCAGGCCCCGCTGCCCAAAGACTACAGTACGTCATGCCACCTTAAATACATACTGGCCTAACACATTAGAAAGAAAGAAAGAAAGATATTCCTTTATTAGTCCCACAGTGGGGAAATTCAGTTTTTTTAAACACACACTGTTATACCACCTTAAATACATACTGACCTAACACATTAAACACACACTGTTATACCACCTTAACCCTCTCAGACCCACAATAGACCCCTTTTTGTCTATTTAATAATCCTTTTCAGATTATTAATTGCTAGCTGTTGAGTTTGTCCACATGTTTTTAGGTCTATTATCCAACGTCCAGGGTGATGTCTATTTTTCATTATTGATTATTCATGATTGATTTAAACCTTGTTTTATTTGAGATCATTATGGGCTATTATTTTTTGTATGTGCAATTTTCCACTGTGCAGTTATGGACCTGCAAATGAGATGTTTGCCATCTTACAGCATCACGCAGTGATCTGATGTATGAATAGGAATAGGATATATAGGACATATGAATAGCATGACCATGTGGCTTCTCACAGCTACCAAACACACAAACACACACACACACACACACACACACACACACACAGTGTAAAGTAAAGACACTGTTCGAGTCATAGACCACAGCTCTGATGGATGAATAGCTCTGAACAGCTGTGGAGTGACTCGTATGTGGCTCATTGGTATTCATCAGACAGACTAAGAGCAGGCCAGATCCTTCATCCACTCAGCGAGTACAGAGCGCTCCTCCTCCCCAGCCTCACTGTTTTCTGTCTACATGTGAAACTGGGAGTCTTTAACCAGCCAATCATTCACTAATATTTATTACACTCCTGCTGATTTTCTTCCAGCTGTCGGACAGATGCCTTTGTCCAAAGTGAATCAGGTTAATCAGTAAGAACCTGTCGAGAATAAACACTGTTTAATAGTTTAATAACAATCTCATCAGCTGGTCTACAACACAGTTTACTTTCTGCAATAATCCAGAATCCAGTCCAATCCCATCGGCTTTTTGTCACGGTAACCAGGGAGATGCTAACTTCCTGGTTGGCCTTACAGAAATACTGTACATCATTGCTGCAGCACTGTCTGTACAGGGCGTAGTTAATGGGTTGTTTTTCCTCACTTTTAAAAGAAGTCACAGTTTGCAGGGGGGACCGATAAAACCACCGAGGGCCCTAAATATGAGGCTTGTTGTTACTCATCTCAGACTGCAGAGCTCACAAGTCACTTCTCATCTGATGACCTGTCTGTTTCTCTCTTGGTAGGGTTTACCTCTAACTGTTCTTATCTTCACCCATCTCCAGCCTTCACCTTCTTCGACCCCAATGACCCGGCTTGTTTGGAGATCCTCATGGATCCGCGGACCACCATCCCGGAGCTGTTCGCCATCGTGCGTCAGTGGGTTCCCCAAGTGCAGCACAAGATTGACATCATCGGCAACGAGGTGAGAACACGCGAACACCGACATGCTGTTTCACACCTCCGTCAAAGTTTAGTGTCACTTTGTTCTTCACCTTCTTAACGGTACTGCTTGTAACTTCTTACACGTATAAATCATTGCAGTTCGGTTTCCCATTCGCGCTCATGTGCGGTTACAGTCTTCAGACTCCAACACAAACTACACAGAAGCGCCAAAACCTCAAAGTTATATCTAATGAAGCCCGTCTTGCAAATCAGTGTTGACTCTTCCTGCTTGAGCTTCCCGACCGTGGTCAGAGGACACAGAGGAGATGGTAGCTTTAGTCTGCAGGGCCGGAGTCGCTACCACAATCAGCATGGATTCATGGAGAGACCTTCTCTGATGTTGTGATGTTGTGGTTTTAACTGGCGTGTGTCGCCTCAGTGGTTGGACCGATGCTCCTTCATGTCTTTGCTGACTGACTTGACGGCCACAGGTGTCGCTGTTAACAAGCAATTTCTGATTCTTACATTGAGTCCCTTTAAATTGAGAATGATGTATTATATCAGGGGGTCAGTTATTGTTCCTGGGGACCAATGAGAAACCCAGACTGTTGTCGGGGGCCAAACAAATACTGTCAGACGTAACCGCTATTTAATCACAATAGAAAACATACTGTTATTCTTATTTTTCAGCATTTTTTTCTACTGAAAATCACCCGAAACAGCATATTATTAAAAAAATGACATTATATACAGGAGTCTATGAACCGAACAGGACTGACTGTGTAGGGTAGGAATGTTTCCATTAACTCAACTTAACATTTAACTTAACATTAACACTTAATTTAACTTGACATTTACACTTACATTTAACATTAAACTTAACATTAACACTAACATTTAACATTTACCTTAACATTAACACTTACTTTAACATTTAACTTAACATTAACACTTAGATAAATCATTTAAGATAAGATAAGATAAGATATTCCTTTATTAGTCCTACAGTGGGGAAATTCACAATTTCCCTTAACATGAACCCTTCCCTCTCCTCCTGTGGTTCCTCTCTGCTTTAGTATCTCAGCCAGCAGCCCCTCGGCTGTCCTCTCCCTTCTCATCTCCAGACAGCTTTCTGGATCTTTCTGCAGGTTTTGTCTCAAAGTGACATTCTAGTTGTTTTCTTTGGATACAGACACGTTTGTTGCAAACTAAGCTCACAGCTTTACAGCCAACCTCTGTAAAAAAATACTTCCAAATAAGTCCATGAGTTATGAGAAGAAGCTAATGCTGAAGCTAAAGCAGCTAATAGTATTTAACTATATCTACAGAGGCTCAAACCTTTATCCAGTTGTGTTTAACTGCCTCGCTGGCAGACTAATAGTTGTTCTGGCGTGAAGGCTGAATCCACGCTGGGTGGTCATTGTCTCACTGACCCAGATTCAATGCTCTGGACACACACACACACACACACACACACCAGATCATTGACAATGAAACCCCACTGAGCAGCGTGGAGCTGGTATTTGAGCTGCAACGAACATTTAATATTTCATTCTGTTCAAGACACAAATCAAGATTCAAATATCTTGATGCTAATTATATAATAATAATAATAATACTAATAATAATAATAGAGAGGATTTAAAGCTGTTCCTTTTAGGATGAAGGCTTTGACCGTTAGCAGCACACATACATGTTTTTGTCATTTAAAGGGGCAGAGTGAGTTGTTGGCTTCTGGTGGTGACGCTGCAGACTGCAACCAGCTGAGTAGTGTTCGGGTACACATTGATTACATTACTTGCTCACCGTCACCACTGTTGTTTGGCTTTTTTTTTGGTTTTAAGAAATAAACCCCCCCTAGTTTATTCAGCGGCACATTATCGAAACAGTCAGACGACGGATGCTACAAAGTGAACAATCTACAGTCTCAGCTCAGAGAGGCAGGAGTCAGCTTTCACACAGGAGACGAGAGGGAGCTGACAGACGATGGCGAAGGATTTGGTGTCAAAGCAAAAAGCAAAAGCACCTATTTGGCAGTATTTCAGATTCAAACCCAATGCTCTAATTGAACCAGAACGTTAATGAGGCAGTCGCCATGTGGCAGATGAGCAGTTGGTGCACACAGTGCAGCAGTGCTGGGTGGAAACCTGCAGCCCTGCAGTGAAAGCTGGACCAGAGAGTCCAGACACACCACCACTCGACTGTGAAGATCAGAGTGAGCGCGCTATACTGACCGTCATCTTTCCTTAGTATCCGGTGTAATCAGTAACACCAGTTTTGTGATGAGCTTATTAACCAGTGGGAAAATTTCCTCACCATCACATCCCCAATGAATTCCTCTCCACTCACCTCTCGATTTCCAAGCCTGCAGAAGAACCTACGATGGCTGTCAGGTGCATTCATGCCACCACATTCAAGCTGCCACCAACGTAAAAACATGAGTCTCTCTCTAGAGCCAGCGTTTGGTTTGTCTGTTCTGGGCTACTGTAGAAGGACCCGATCCACATGAAGGGCTCATTCTAAGCTGACGAGAACATGATGATTCTTAGTTTCAGCTGATCATATGCAAATTAAAGCATGGTCCATTCATCCATCCATCTCCAACTGCCTGTCCGGTAAGGGGTCGCGGGGGGGGCTGATCCCAGCTGGCACTGGGAGAAGGCAGGGTTCACCCTGGACAGGACTTCAGTCCATCGTCGCCATGTCTCACATAGAGACAGACAGACGGACGTTTAGTCGTCAATTAAGCTGCATGTCTTTGGACTGTGGGAGGAAGCCGGAGAACCTGGAGAAAACCCACACTAACACAGGGAGAACATGCAGACTCCACACAGAAGGACCCCAAGCTGGATTCAAACCTGCGACCCTTTCGCTGTGAGGCGACAGCGCTAACAACCGCCCCACTGTGCAGCCCTCAAAACATGATTATGAATATTATACTGAATTTCTGCTAATAGATCCCCTGAACTGTTACACACTGGAGACGTACCCTAACTAAAACCACTACCTGCTTAACCCCAGTCCTAACCCTCACTTTAACCACAAACTCAAAGTTTAGCTGTAAAATGTCCCAATTTGTCCTAAATGGGAGGCGAGAAGTCCCCCCAACGTCAGAAATATAAGAACACACACAAACTCAGTGATGCTGACCCAGTTAAAATGTCTGAAATAGAGAGAGAGAGAGAGTGAGAGAGAGAGAGAGAGAGAGAGAGTGGTGCAGAGGGAGAGAGAGTCACTGAGACTCTACCATGACTCAGCAGGAAGCTGACCTGGAGCAATGAAACATGACTCAGAAACAGGCAGGACGACAGAGGGAAGCCTCATTCAAACAGTCGCTGATCTTACAAACATTCACATGTTTTATGCACAATGTTGTTTTAAAGCCTCATATCATTACTTTTTATTTTAATTATAATAAAGGCAGCTGAAGAGCTCCAGGTTTGTTTCAGCAGGTAGAGCTCCTTTAAGAATATTGAATGTTTAACATCTTCTAATAAACACATAAAGTCCATAAGACCAAGAACACAGTGGGTTCATGCTTCAAAAAGTTGTATTTCCCATTTAGTGAAAAGAATGAAAAAAGTGTCAATAAACTCCATCACTGGCAGCTACATATAGATAAGATTATATTTAAAAATTGAATTTCCCCTAGTGGGTTTAATAAAAGTTGTTCTTCTCTTCTTCTCTATTTATGATAATACAGTCAAGTCAGCTGATTTAAAAGGAGTTATACACCAATTCTTTTAAAACGTGTAAAACAATGAAAATACTAAATGTAGGCTTAATTTACAAATAATTAGCAGATAGACAGTATATCAATAATGAAAATAAATATAATATAATAAAATAATAGACGAAGCAGAACATAAACTGTGTGTAAGACGTGGACGTAGTCACCGTGACATCACCCATTGCTCTGTGGACGACGGTTTTGAAGCCTCGAGTCTGATATTTTGACCATCGCCATCTTGGTTTTTTGGAGCCAGAAGTGACACGACAGCACACAACGTATATTGTGGAGAAGTGAAAGTCAACATGTCGTTCCTTTACATCAGCACCCAGCAGCAGAGCTACACCTCCGCCATTTTGGACTGAAGGTGATTACCAGACGTCTCTAAAACATCTGTCTACAAAGCGCCGTACAAAAGCAAAACTAAATTATTTCTATTTTGTTATAATTTCAACATGTCTTCCAAAATGTCATGTGTTGAACAATCAAATATTATAACCATGTATACTATTTATTAAACGTTTAAGCCCAGCTGCTTCCCAGAGGAGCATGAAGTGAGCGATGGACATCAGTGGAAGTTCACAGATTTTGAGATCAGTCTCAAACTTTTTCATGTCAAGGATCCCAAATGGAGTCCAGTAGGGCCCAGACCATGGATGCAGAAGAGGTTGTGTCCTGTGCTTTTAGTAAATAGCTACAACTCCATTAAATCTTGTTGATGTCATGTTACTAGCTCTACTAGCTACTGGCTGATAGCCATGTGATATGAGCGTGCAGGGCTTTATATGAGGGACATTTAGACCTATCAATCACAAGGTAGCCCCGCCCTAAAACATCCCCTACTTTATGGTCTATCTCACTCTAAATGGACCATAATTGACTAAATGAACATCATGCTGTGTTGAAGAAGACTAGAAACTAGTGATTGAGATCATAAACTCATGTTTGCAATGTTTACTGAGGTAATAAATCAGGTGAGAAGTAGACTCACTTTCTCATACTGTAGACCTCTATACAACCAGAGGAGTCGCCCCCTGCTGGCTCTTAGAGAGGATGCAGGTTTAAGGCTCTTCAGCACTGGCTTGACTTCTCAGACCCACTTTCCCAAGATTCATTGAGATAAAGTTATGATAGGTGCAGGACTGAAATGGTAGCTAACATGTTAACACCTGCAGTGGTGTTATCCTCTCTGAAGTGTGTGATAAACTCACACTGAACCAAGAACAAAATGGTGTCTTTGAACTGTCCTTCCTGTCTTTCTCTGTCTTCCTGTCTCAGATCCTGAAGCGTGGTTGTCATGTGAATGACCGCGACGGTCTGACGGACATGACGCTGCTTCACTACAGCTGTAAGGCCGGAGCACATGGAGTTGGTAAGCTAATTGATGTTAATATGGATCCAATCAGTCAGTGTAACTCGACCCTCAGCTCTGCTCAGGAAGGTCATCAGGTAAAGGAAGAGACTGATGTCATTTATCTTTTAATTAAACCAACAATTAACTGATTATTCTGACAAATATAATCTGATTAGCTACACGTTAAACGGACTTGCGTTATAGCGCGGTTTCTGACCTCTCAAAGCACCTTACACTATACAGCATTCACCTATTCACACACGCATTCATACACTGATGGCAGAGGCTGCCATGCAATGTGCCAACCTGTCCATCAAATCTAATCTTAATACTCATTCACACACCAATGGTAGAGCTTTCAGCAGCTATTTTGGGGTTCAGTATCTTGCTCAAGGACACTATGACATGTGGACTGGGGGAGTCAGGGATCAAACCAGTGACCTTCTGATAGATGGATGACCTAGCCCAAATCCAAACCGTTCTAACTCCCTTTGGTCAGCGCCCCTCGGCATCAGAAAGCGACACACGGAAGCACCCTTTAACCACACTATGTGAGGAACTGTGCTTTCAGCTAACTCCAGTGTAAACCACCTGCAGCGTTATTGGATGGGGGGAGCCAGTGATCTGATGTTAATAACATGAGAGTCCACTCAGCGGTCAAACAAACACTAGACCAGTAGACTGCTGTCCGTGTCCCATTGGAAACTAAAAGTAACGTTGACTTATTTTGTCACGTCAGTCATTAGTCATGTGACTCGTCAGTATCGTGAGCCCTGTGAGTTGTTAGTCAGTGAAGTTAACATCAACCACGACCGTTGCCTAATCCTAACTAAGTGGTTTATTTTGAAAGGACACTATACACATAACAAAAAGTAATGCTAGGGGTACCCCATGCAGTGGTCTCCAATACCAAGGGATACTGACCAAGCGGCAGTGTTTGATGAGTTGGGAATGAGAATGTGTGGGTTTATTCCTGCCTGCATCATCAAGTAAGTTTTATTTATAGTCTGAAACAGCAGTGGAGGAGCTACACAGGCCCTTTACGGCCAGAAAAGTACTAATACCACAGAGTAAAAATACTCTGTTACGGTAACAGTCCTGACTTCATCAAAATAATTTCATATCTAAAGCTGTCAGATAAGAGAAGTAGAAAATGGCATCAAGTCAAACACAATATGTGGCATCTAGTGAAATGACTCTAGTGAGTGTAGAAAGTTGCACCAGCTGGTGCTCTCTGCTCCTCTCATTGGTCCTCACTGTGTGTGCAGGTGACCCGGCGGCGGCGCTGCGTCTCAGCAGCCAGCTGATCGCTCTGGGCGCCGATGTGAGTCTGAGGAGCCGCTGGACCAACATGAACGCTCTGCACTACGCGGCTTACTTCGACGTCCCAGAACTGATCCGAGTCCTGCTCAAAGCCACTAAACCCAGAGGTACACACACACACACACACACACACACACAGTGTTTGAAGCTGAAGCTCGGGCATGGAGGTTAGTCCAGACCTCTTCTTCTTCTGTTGTCTCCACAGTGTTGAACTCCACCTGCAGTGATTTCCACTATGGCACAGCGCTCCACATCGCGGCCTCCAACCTCTGTCTGGGTGCAGTCAAATGTCTGCTGGAGCACGGAGCCAGCCCCATCGTTCGGGTAACGACACCTTACTTTTAGAGGGGGTGGGATGACACCTCTAGCTTGATGATCATTGTTTCCACATCATTCTTATGTTTATAGGCTGTTTGAGTACTTACTTTGAGTACTTAGTAATGTTACGTTAGATTTTTTAAGTCCGACACTCCAGGATGAAGTGACTGAAGGGCTGTTTACATTGAGAGAAGGCAATTTTTTCTTAAATTAAAATTCATTGATTTAACCATCCATTAGCCTCAGAAAGGCTAAACAACAACAACAGCAACAACTACATAAGTCTACTGTTTAAAAATCAAAGAAGGGAGTTATTAATTAAAGCACTCACATATGGATGTAGCACTAGCAGAGCCTAATTATATCTTGAATTTATGAAAGCACTTTTGAAGCAGTGCTTAGAAACGTGTTCATGTCATGTAGAAACATCTGTTTGAAGCGCTAGAAACAGCTGTTTATGGTGAGTATAAACAGCTGTTTGTGGCGAGTAGAAACAGCTGTTTGTGGCGAGTAGAAACAGCTGTTTGTGGCGCTAGAAACAGCTGTTTGTGGCGAGTAGAAACAGCTGTTTGTGGCGCTAGAAACAGCTGTTTGTGGCGAGTAGAAACAGCTGTTTGTGGTGAGTAGAAACAGCTGTTTGTGCGAGTATAAACAGCTGTTTGTGGCGCTAGAAACAGCTGTTTGTGGCGAGTAGAAACAGCTGTTTGTGGCGAGTAGAAACAGCTGTTTGTGGCGAGTAGAAACAGCTGTTTGTGGCGAGTAGAAACAGCTGTTTGTGGCGAGTAGAAACAGCTGTTTGTGGCGAGTAGAAACAGCTGTTTGTGGCGAGTATAAACAGCTGTTTGTGGCGCTAGAAACAGTTGTTTGTGGCAGTAGAAACAGCTGTTTGTGGCGAGTATAAACAGCTGTTTGTGGCGAGTAGAAACAGCTGTTTGTGGCGAGTAGAAACAGCTGTTTGTGGCGAGTATAAACAGCTGTTTGTGGTGCTAGAAACAGCTGTTTGTGGCGAGTAGAAACAGCTGTTTGTGGTGCTAGAAACAGCTGTTTGTGGCGAGTAGAAACAGCTGTTTGTGGCGAGTAGAAACAGCTGTTTGTGGCGAGTAGAAACCGCTGTTTGTGGCGAGTAGAAACCGCTGTTTGTGGCGAGTAGAAACAGCTGTTTGTGGTGCTAGAAACAGCTGTTTGTGGCGAGTAGAAACAGCTGTTTGTGGCGAGTAGAAACAGCTGTTTGTGGTGCTAGAAACAGCTGTTTGTGGCGAGTAGAAACAGCTGTTTGTGGCGAGTAGAAACCGCTGTTTGTGGCGAGTAGAAACCGCTGTTTGTGGCGAGTAGAAACAGCTGTTTGTGGCGAGTAGAAACAGCTGTTTGTGGCGAGTAGAAACAGCTGTTTGTGGCGAGTAGAAACAGCTGTTTGTGGTGCTAGAAACAGCTGTTTGTGGCGAGTATAAACAGCTGTTTGTGGCGAGTAGAAACAGCTGTTTGTGGCGAGTAGAAACAGCTGTTTGTGGCGAGTAGAAACAGCTGTTTGTGGCGAGTAGAAACAGCTGTTTGTGGCGAGTAGAAACAGCTGTTTGTGGTGCTAGAAACAGCTGTTTGTGGCGAGTATAAACAGCTGTTTGTGGCGAGTAGAAACAGCTGTTTGTGGCGAGTAGAAACAGCTGTTTGTGGCGAGTAGAAACAGCTGTTTGTGGCGAGTAGAAACAGCTGTTTGTGGCGAGTATAAACAGCTGTTTGTGGCGAGTAGAAACAGCTGTTTGTGGTGCTAGAAACAGCTGTTTGTGGCGAGTAGAAACAGCTGTTTGTGGTGCTAGAAACAGCTGTTTGAGATGCATTAAAGTTACCAGTTACCTGTGGTCTATGCTTCTGTCAGGGACACAACAACAGAACTCAACAGGAAATATTGTAGACACCATGCATCATTTTATACTCATTTCACCAGACACATCTCCTCCTGTGTCCTCTGGATAATCTATCATGGTCATGATTCTGTCCTTGCACACAAACCAAAGAAAAGTCTGTCTTCTTCTTTACCTCTCTGCAGAACGATAAGGGCCAGGTTCCAGGGGAGGTGGTTCCCGACCCGATGGACATGAGTCTGGACAAGGCGGAGGCCGCTATGGTGGCCAAAGAGCTGAAGCAGCTGCTGCTGGACGCCGTCCCATTGAGCTGCAACCTGCCCAGAGCTACGCTGCCCAACTACGACAATATCCCTGGAAACCTGATGCTGACCTCGCTGGGGCTGAAGCTGGGGGAGCGCGTGGTGCTGGACGACATGAAGGTCAGAGGCGTACTGAGGATCACTGGGGTTATCAGTCTGTCCAATAAGTGTCTTATACAACTGGTGTTTTAAAGCAGCTGATGGGTTAAAAATGAGCTGCATGAAAATGTCCATGAGGTTTGTTTTTATGCAGTTTATGGGTAAAAAGATGCTTTTCATTTGATCATTGTTGCAGTAACATACAGGAACCTATTGGAACTGGCAATAAAGGTTGTTCTGACAATGTTATATTGAAATACATGTAATGAGACCAAACTTCACGTTGAATGAGCGAAGGACTGGCACCAAAGCTGCCATGTCTGATTACTTCAGCTTAATTGTCAAAACTTTGACAACAAATAACTTTAGAGATGGGAATAAATTAAAATATAAGATAAGATGAACCTTTATTAATCCCCGTAGGGAAATTCAGTTTTTTACACTCTGTTGTTAATTTCACACAGTCCACATACCTGCATTAATGGAGAGATGTCAGAGTGAGGGGGCTGCTCCTGACAAGCGCCCCGAGCAGTTGGGGGTTTGGTGCCTTGCTCAGGGGCACCTCGGCAGTGCCCAAGAGGTAAACTGGCACCTCTCCAGCAACCAGTTGATCTTGGTCCATGTTGGGACTTGAACCGGTGACCTTCCGATTCCTAAACCAAGTCCTTACGGACTGAGCAACTGCCGCTCCCAAAGATAAGACATAAGATATCTTCAACATCTCCCCTCTTTGTTGCAACCCAGGTCTCTGGGCGAAAGGAAAACAACATAAAACCAGGTGGGAACTGGCAGTCCTGACGTAGCCTCAGACTCCCAGTTTACCAGTTTAATTTAATTAAAGTTTAAGACACGTTAATGAGTAGCTGGTTCATTGTGTACTGGTGGTGTCACTGGTTGTCCAGAGCTGGACTAGGTGCTCCTTGTGGAGGAGGATGAGCAACCAATTACCAACAAGGATTCACATACTGTTGTTTGTATAATAATCAGGGCTGTTAAAGTTAATGTGATGATTACACAGATTAGTTTTAATGCAACTACTTTCTGTAACGCATTAACACAACTTGTGATTTTTAGGTTGAAGCAGCTCAGTTTTAAATCTAGACTGAAGATACTGGTCTCATATTAAACTAGAAAATCTGATGGATCCATCGGTACCAACCAGGTCAGACTAGCTGGTAGTGAAACTAAATTTTGGTGAGGAAAAACTGTCATGTACATTTTCAGAGGGGTCCCTTGACCTCTGACCTCCAGATGTGTGGATGTAAATGGGTTCTCTGGGTCCCCACCAGTCTCCCCTTTACAGACAAGCCCACTTTATGGTGATCACATGCATTTTTTTTTTTTGCAGTATATACAGTATGTGTTATAATGTTTGATACCAAATCACAGCATGGGTTTTTCTCTGGTGTTCCTCAAGGTCTTGGTGTCTTAATGTGGTATTTTGGAGGATTATTGATCATTTCTTTCAATTTGCTGGTGGTAAAAATTGTTAAATTTAGCACCAAATCTGTGGAACAAATGGTATCAACCCAACATCTGCTGCAACAACCTATAAGACATAATAGAGCATGAGGATGGACATTATATACATCTATCATAATGTTCTTAACTCTTATACACCTTTACAATTCATTTTAATTAATGAATTCATTTATTCATTCATGTTTATTTCTGATTTATGACTACAATACCTTGACACTCAGAGCTGAGCTGCATCTCAGATTAATCTCCAGGTTCCAGCTTTTAGATGATGTTCACCACTTCTATGAGACATCTACTGTTGACCTGCTATCTCCCCCCTAAAGACCCCCTGGACCCCCCTAAAAAAGACAAAAATGGGTCTATTGGGGGTCTCAGAGGGTTAAATTAATAAATTAATCAACAATATTTGGTTAAATATAAATTTGCGCTTGCTAGTGAATGCATTCCTGCAGTCGGGGTTGTTGTGTGTGATGGCTTCACACTGTATGAGCTCTGAACGGTGTGTTCTCACTGTGTAGCTCCAGAGAGACCAGAGCAGAGACGACAGCCCGGCTGCAAACCTCAGACAGGTTGGTTGGACCGGGCGGGCGCCGGCTGGAACGTAGACTAACTGAACTGACTGCATCACTCTGACAACATGTGACAAATTAAAAATCTGCCCAGCTACACTCCATCTGTAGCGTTGAGCTACGTCTCCTCATGAAACACAGCAGCTGACACTCTGACTATCTGCCTCCATGCAACCTGACCAGCTGACCTCTGCGCCTCTTCACCTCTGGTAACCTCAGTCCTTTATATCTCTGTGTCTCTCTCAGTCCGGCACTCTGAGGTTTTGTGGTACTACAGAGTTTGCCAGCGGTCAGTGGGTCGGTGTGGAGCTTGACGAGCCGGAGGGAAAGAACGACGGCAGCGTGGGTGGCGTCCGCTACTTCATCTGCCCTCCTAAACTAGGTAACAGCTGCTGCCACGTCACCTGTGAGCACGATGCTGTTGCTCGGTGTCTGCTGGCTTTAAACTTTCAGTTTGTCTTTTTCTGTCCTACAGGGATTTTTGCGCCAGTGTCAAAGATTTCCAAAGCCGTGGATCAGGCACCTTCATCCGTCACCTCCACCCCCAGAACCCCCCGCATGGACCTGGCCTCCCGGCTCACTGGGAAGACCAAGAAGGAGAAAGAGAAGAAGGAGAAGGAGAGAGAGAAAGGTAACTCTGGTGTTTTCTGTTTGTAGATTGGGTGTGACTGAGGTGTGTATCTCTGTGGTCGGAAACACTGTGTGTGCCTGCTGTGTGTCCTCAGCTCAGAAGAAGAAGTCGTCGGTAGCCAGTCTGGATCCGGAGGGACTGAACGTGGAAGTTGGAGACCAGGTTCTGGTGGCCGGACAGAAACACGGCATCGTCCGCTTCTACGGCAAGACCGACTTCGCCCCAGGTCTGTCTGCTGGGCTCCAGCGAGCGTACGCCACACTGGGAGCTCAACACTCTTTAATCCAGTTCAAAATACAAATACACAAAATCTATCAAGGTGTTTCTCCCAAAAACATCTGTGTTTGATATTATTTCTACTCATTAATCTAGAACCAGGTTGCTAATCATTCTGGATCGACACTGAACTTCACTGCAGCCAAGAAAACAATAATAAGAAGAAGATAATCCTTTATTAGTCCCACAGTGGGGAAATTCAGTTTTTAATAATAATTTAATAATAATAATAATAATTTTTAATAACAATACTGGTTGAATTTTGCATAGTACAACTAGAAGTGAAAAACACGCATGGAAAGTAGGAGTCATAAGGATTATTGAAACTGTCTTTTCTCATAGTTTCTTACGTTATTGCTGTTTATACTTTCTGACTGAATTTAAACAGGTATTTTCATAACACTTTGGCCTCATAAGTTTTGTATGTGTCCATGTTCCTGTTAAAAGCTCAGACAGTGAACTAGCGGCGGCTGTTATTACAGCCAATGACCAGTTACCACATACGTTCTGCAGTTGTGTGAGAGGAAATAACTGTCCACACTAGCAGGTGGTACAAGTCTGTATTCATCATTCAAAAACGGAAACGGGAAGACCGATGATGGCAGATATACAGCGACAAAGCGGCGTCTGCCAACCATTTTTACACCACTCTCACTAACCACTTAGCTTCAATCCAGATGTTCATGTCTCTGTGAAAATATCCGAGTGCTGGAACAATCAACTGAGATGAAAATGAGATCTGTGTGTCCTCTTCAGTTTACTCATTGGCTTGATTTCCACACCTCTGATTCTCTTGTCTTGCACTGTTGTTGATTTCTCTCACCGACGAGCTCTCAAACTGCCTGCCGGCCGACTGTCGGCTTGGTGTGTCGGGACCTTGAGGCGGGTCTTTGTTGAGTAAATCATGGTCTTAACAAGCTCACATCCCCGATGATAATACTAAACATTAGCATTTTAAGTCAGGACGACCTTTTCATTTTTATTATTTGTCGTAGTGGAGAGGGATCTAATAACCAGACACTGGCTGTTAGTGCAGCAGCAGATGTTTCGTCTTCTTCTTTGGTCCTGATAAAGTGTTGCTTTTCGTCCATCAGCGCTGACTCCAGCAGGTGTGAGCTGAGCTCTGTGTGTCCCTGCAGGTTACTGGTTCGGTATCGAGTTGGATCAGGCGACAGGAAAACACGACGGCTCGGTGTTCGGAGTCCGCTACTTCAGCTGCCTGCCAAAATATGGAGTGTTTGCTCCGCCCTCCCGGGTCCAGAGGTGAGACGCCACAAAACCTGGAAGTTTCTCTCATCCTGTTGAAACAAAACCACCGATACAGCTCTGGTGGTGTTAGGACATTAGAAGTGACACATGAAGATCTAAATACCAGTGGAGGTCTGGTGCTGCATAGTGGTCCTGTTACAATCCAGGACAACATTTAGTTCAGTTAAGTGATAAATTCACTCTTGTAAAACCTTCATTAAGACTGTTTTCATTGTTGTGTCAGAATCGGAGGCCCTAAAGACGGCTCACAGAATGACAGCTCCATGGTGAAGAAAGTCCACCAAGTCACCAGTAAGTAGCTTATTTTATACTGTTGAATAACGCTGACTGACTGTAACGCATTGGTGTCAAACTCAGGCCCACAGTGTCATTATATTTGGCCTGTGAGATGATATCAAATGTCTATTAGAGCTGGCCCGCCGGTATATAGCGCATGAACCACTAATACTACAAATCCCAGAATGCTCTGCAAAAGCGTCCCCTCCCACATATTGACATTCATTAGCAACCTCATATTATCGTCACTGCAAGAACACTGAAGCCACCTCTCCCCAAAAACGGCCAAACGAAAGATGGACGACAGGAAGTCTGAAGACAGGAGGGAGGAAGAAGATTAGTGAGGTATCAGGTATCAGGTTTGGACCAATCAGAGAAATTCACAGAGCAGCAAACTGAGCTTGAATGAATGTTTTCTTTATGAACACAATGTGACTGAACGTTGTGAACAAGGGGCAGATGTTTTCAGAGCTGTAAAATGAGAAAGTTTGTGACCCGGCAGCCATGTTGAAAACAGTCGAGCCAAAAACCACCGCCCATAAATCGGACTGGTTCCGGCACATCTTTCTGTTTGTTTGCCAGATTTAGTTTATCGCCACCATAACAGCTTTCAGATGTTGTTTTGTTTTTATGACATTGTTTTCATAGAAAACATTGACCACCTTTCCTCCATCAGTTATAATGATGGTTGTTGAAGTATTAATTTCACTTTCTGTTCTGACGTATCAAAGTAAAAATCATTTCATTACTGATAAGAATGAAGGTCAAATTAAACCTAAAATAATACTAAATATGGATGATTCAGTATTCCCTGTTATTTCTTTCACCACTTCTATTTTATTTATTGTTTATACTCTAATTTAAATATTTTTAATATATGTTTATACATTTTGTGTGTGCAATGTAGGGCTACAACTAAATCCCGTTGTGCAGTCCTGTATTTTATAAGGACAATAAAACCTTCAACAATAATACATAACTTCCATTTAAGCATAAACCTGGAAACAGCATCACTGGGTTGTTTGTTTGTGTTGTGATGTTACAAGTGACCTTTATATTTACGTCTGAATTGACTATTGATGGCGGATTCATCACTGTACTGATATCATTACTGTCTGTTTGTGTCCTGCTGCAGTGTCACAGCCGAAGCGTAACTTCAACACCGTGCGTTCTCCTAAAGACCTGACGTCTGAGAGCTCCATATCCAGGTGACAACACACACTGACTGCTAATACTTAGAAAACTGTCGGGCTGCGTTCAGCAACACAACTGTTCACATCCAACTCTGAACCTTCTGCTTTAAAATATCTGAAAATATGAAAATATCCCAGGTGGGTTTATGGTGCGTTCATGTCCTGGAGGAAAAGGCTCTCATGGTAACGGCTTTAACAGGGAATATAACGGTTAAGTATATTTACTCAGGAAAGTACTTAAAGGTATAGTATGCAACAACTTCCTAAAAAGACGATGTATAGACTGATGAAACTAATCCCTCTCAGTCATCACTTATGGCCCAGTAGAAGAGGGTGGTGGTGTCTGTTTCTGCAGCCCTACTCAGGACATTGCTGGGCATCACAAACAGCCTTTGGGCCCCACGTGGGGGTGTAACCTCCAGCCAGTCCCAGCGTGCAGGGTGTGCAGGGCATGCAGGGCATGCAGGGCATGCAGGGCATGCAGGGCATGCAGGGCATGCAGGGCATGCAGGGCATGCAGGGCACGCAGCCCGTTCAGGCGGTCAAATACCGTTGCTTTGTCACACCCCTCGGCGTCTGACACCGAGGCACTTTAGCTCTGATTGACACAAAGTATGGTATGAATGAGAAGCGTTTGCTCCATCGCTGTGAGTTCGGCTGCGTTCGTTCAAAATCTGGCCAGTCAGCACTTTCCTGCAGGATAAGTGTGGAGGCGTTCGGTGGTAGTTGTGTTTATTTGTTCTTTAGAATGAAACTGCTGTAAAACTGAAAATCAGAAAATAATGTTTTATGTCTTTAATTCACTGTTTTGTTCCCACAAACAGCACTCTCTCTCTCCGTTCACTCTGTAGCATCTCTCCACCTTCGCTGCTCTCTCTCTCCGTTCACTCTGTAGCATCTCTCCACTTTCGCTGCTCTCTCTCTCTCGTTCACTCTGTAGCATCTCTCCACCTTCGCTGCTCTCTCTCTCCGTTCACTCTGTAGCATCTCTCCACCTTCGCTGCTCTCTCTCTCCGTTCACTCTGTAGCATCTCTCCACCTTCGCTGCTCTCTCTCTCCGTTCACTCTGTAGCATCTCTCCACTTTCGCTGCTCTCTCTCTCCGTTCACTCTGTAGCATCTCTCCACCTTCGCTGCTCTCTCTCTCCGTTCACTCTGTAGCATCTCTCCACCTTCGCTGCTCTCTCTCTCCGTTCACTCTGTAGCATCTCTCCACCTTCGCTGCTCTCTCTCTCCGTTCACTCTGTAGCATCTCTCCACCTTCGCTGCTCTCTCTCTCCGTTCACTCTGTAGCATCTCTCCACCTTCGCTGCTCTCTCTCTCCGTTCACTCTGTAGCATCTCTCCACCTTCGCTGCTCTCTCTCTCCGTTCACTCTGTAGCATCTCTCCACCTTCGCTGCTCTCTCTCTCTGTTCACTCTGTAGCATCTCTCCCACCTTCGCTGCTCTCTCTCTCCGTTCACTCTGTAGCATCTCTCCACCTTCGCTGCTCTCTCTCTCCGTTCACTCTGTAGCATCTCTCCACCTTCGCTGCTCTCTCTCTCCGTTCACTCTGTAGCATCTCTCCACCTTCGCTGCTCTCTCTCTCCTTTGGTTGATATGCGTTGCATCCCAGCTGTAACTATAACCTGAATGCTGATTGTAAATGCATAATTATGGTAACTCCAACATGACATGAATACAGCGTATCCCTTTTTAAATGTTCATGAAACTTGAACTCATCTGATGGAAATGGTCTGAAGAGTCTGTTTGATTTACTATAACCACTGTATACTCATCCTCCTCCTGCCTTTCTTCTTCTGCATGCTTCTTCCTCTGGTTTCCTCTCTCCTCCTCCTCCTCCTCCTCCTCTTCTTCTCCACTTCCAGGTTGCTGTTCTGCTGTTGGTTTCCGTGGATGCTGCGTGCTGAGATGCAGTCCTAACCACGCCCTCCTTCCTCCTCTATTCCTCCACTGGATCGATCTCTCCGCTCTTCTCTCTCTTCATCTTTTACTTTTACTGCTTTCTCTTCTCTCTCTCTGTCTCTTCAGTCTCTTCACTATCGTCAGTCACGTAGTGAAAACCGGTCCCTCCTCTCTTACTCTCAGCCCAGAATCCCTCTAATTTAGCCGTTCTATAGCAAAATCTATAGTGCCTTGTATCTGATCAAAAATATCCTGCATTCCTTTAATGAAACTGAGCTAAAGCAACCCCTGAAAATATACTCTCATTGTTAATTTTCACCACATCATATCGTCCCAGCTTTGTCCATGTTGTGTCTTTATTTTAAAAAACACATAACATCAGTTTGTGCTGCTGCATGTTTGGTTTTTGCTGCTCGATTTGGGTCTCACCAGATTTGGCATTTGGCACCATTTAGAGCTTAAAATTAGGAAGTAAAGCTGACGTTTTGACTCGTGGTTTGCAGCTCACAAATGTATATGTGCCCGTAAAATACTTTGCCAAACAAATGCCGTGATTGTACATTGAGACGCATCGAACTCGGTGAGCTAGCCACTGGAAGCATCAATGTTGACGCTTGAAAACTGCATCTCACACTTGTGTCATGTTGAGAATTTCAAGTGACCAAACACAGCAATGTGTGAAATTAATAATGCATAGCTGAAAGTGTAGAAAATACTTCAGGTATCAAGTTTGTTTGCTGTGTTGGATCCAGATCTGGCTGCTGCTTCCTCAGCTGAGACTAAGACCTTAATCCTATAGAAACCTTTATAACTCTAGACTGTGTGTGTATTATCACCTGCATGCTTTAATCTCAGATGTCAAACTGAAAACAGGGTTAATCAGCTGCTGACTTTATCGTATTTTAGCATCGTATTACAGTCATTTGTATTTTTTATCTTATATTTCGTGGTTCTTGGTCTCTATGTAATGTCTCCTCTATAGTTATGTGGATGCCAACATTTTATTACAGTAATTTGATGTTCTTTCACAACAAATCTGAACAAGCAGCTAGATTTAACTTGTAGATTCATCACTTATGCTGTGTTCAGACCAAGAGCGTAACAAGTTAGACCACCGGTATCATTTGTGGAGGAGGAGCTTGAAATAACCCCTGCTGTCTGAAATCATTCATATCGTTCATAGCATCACCTGACAGTAAGCTATATTCACATACAGCGGCATTGCACTGATTTTATCTGACTGGATCTAGTAGCCACACATTGCTACTGCAGCACAAACCCAAAATAAACAGATAAACAGAGCTTTTATTTAATAATCAATAAAAAGATCAAAATGATGCTGAAATAACTACATAATGATGCTGATTAGTAAAAACTCTGAATTGATGCTTTGTCAAGTCTGTCTGCAAGACAACAAGCAGACAACTTTTAAAATGCTTGTTTTCTGAATGGAGTTTGGTTGACTCAGTGCCAGGCTCTGCAGCTGCTCCATCAACACTCAACGTAAAGTCATCTGGTCATAAATACGGCAGCGACGTTGTTGTTTCTACCACAGATAGTCTTTGGTTTGGGTCTCTGTACCGATATGATGTACTATCGTAGCTCTGGGTGACCTCAGACACAGACAAGATTTATTTCTTCCGTTTCTGATTGAACATCGTCGGGACGTCGGCGACGACAGAAGGACGATCTCAACGCTGAGCGGCTTTCACCACACAGAGGCACGATAATTTCTTGCTTGAGTTGAAATATTTCAGCTCCCATAAATACGCAAATGACATGACACAAACATGCAGAATTTGCACCGTTCTATTCACCTCTTTACATTGACTTTGTACCTAATGGCATTGTGCGAAAAGTTTGCTTCGCTCTTGATGTGAACACACCATCAGAAAAAGGATTAATTTAGTCGTCAATAGATGAATTACTGTAGTTAGACGCCTTAGAACAACTGTCATTATTAATTAGTGTATTGCCATCTAGTTAGAGTTAAAATACACAATATTATTATATGAAATCTTACAAAGATCTGCAATCATAATCTGTCGTTAACCAAAAGTGCTAACAGACCCAAAACGACTTTCTTTGATGCAACTTAAAAATAGAAAAGGAGCTTTTGTATGTTTTGTGTTGCCGCTGTCACGCTCAGCTTAATTCCAAGTTAACGTCTGTTTTACAGCTCCGTGTCCCTCCATCACACACCCATCTCCTCCATCTTGAGCTTCTTAATTTCCTATCACACAGATTTAACCCCTAAACTCTCCAGAGAGTCCGAGATACTTGTAAAAGTTTTCCTCTTTGCTTCTCTTCCCCTCTTCTCTCATCCCTCTTTCTCCACTTAAATAAGACTTTGCTTCCTTTTGTGAATGTGAGCATTTGCGAAAAAGACAAAACACGAGTTAATCTAAACATACGTGTGTTTGCTTGATGTTGAAATCTCTCAAAAAACTGAAAAGAGCAATATGTAAACCTATCTATGTGTGGAAACGGTTCCTGTTTTAATGTCTCTTTGTACTCTGTAAGCACACTAATACAGAGAGATGAACACGCTCACATGATGCTCCGATGGCCGAGGCTGCCGGAGACGTATAAAGGAAACTGGTGGGGACCCAGAGAACCCATTTTCATCCACATATCTGGAGGTCAGAGGTCAAGGGACCCTTTTGAAAATGGCCAAAATTTAGTGCAAGTTTGCAGCGTTATTTAACCTCCTTCACAACAAGCGATTCTGACCTGGTTGGTACCGATGGACTCATCAGGTTTTCTAGTTTCATATGATGCCAGGATCTTCTCTCTAGTTTTAAAACTGAGCCACTGCAACCTAAAAATTACAACTTGTGTTAAAGAAATTAGTAGCTTTAAAACAAATTTGTGTTTACGCTTTATTGTCATGTTAACTTTGACAGCCCTGGATTTATAATTTTATGCCAGTCTGGTTATACTCCAGTTGGCACACTTCTCTTTTTTTCAAAGAAAACAACTATTTAATTTTGGTAAAATCCCAAATTTGGTTCTTGAACTTTGAAATCCACCAGCCTCTGAAGCCGGTAAACTTCTTCCCCTCTGGTGAGAAACTTCACTCTGAATGATTTCGAGGTGAACTGTGTCGCTGGTTTGCTGAGTGTTTCCGTCAGCCTCGGCTAAAGGAAACACTTTGTGGTTGCTCCTGCACACTGCTGTTGATACTTGTTCTTTGTGCGCTGTGGAATCAGCTTCAACATCACGCTAATGACAACTACACTCATCGGGAGCTCAGTTTAGTCGGGCTTTGATCGGACCAAAGCTTTTCATTCTCACCTATAAATTCGAAGCTTAATTAAACGAGACAGCAAACTGTACTTCACCCGACTCAAAGCTTTGTTTGAGTCATATAGGTTGAGTTATGTGGTGATAGGTCAGTGGAACAAGGATCAGTTTAGCATTTAGAACACGAACTCCTGCAGTCTGCAGTTTCAGGGTTCCCACATTTCTTGGAAAAACTAATTTGGAAATTCCAACGTGTCCTGAAAAACTGTCAGTTTTTATTAGGTAGCGAGGGCTTCACATTTGCTCAGAATGTATTGTTGTTTGGTGTTCCTGTAAATTACAGCTTTGCTCAGTGATGAGATGAAGTTGAAATTGTGCACACAGTGGATTTTAGCAAAGTTTACAGTTAATTGGGAAAGCTAAATTAACTTGTCAACTTATTATCAGACCAAAAAAATCAAGATTTTATACATCTGTCTAACATGTCAAGTCAGCCACTTTTTTGGAAGACAGGTCATTGAAACTGTTCAGTCTCTTGAAAATGTGAGAATCTTTTTATGCGATATGCAGATGACTCACATCTTTACCTTCCTACATTTATGCCATAGCCTACTTTCCCCTGCCATCCCATCCAAACCCGAACAAAAGAGCCCGATGAACTAAAGTAACTCCGCGTGTTGTAGTTCACATCTCCTTCACACACAGGAAAACGTTTTGTTACTAATGCACTCCACAGAGTCGGGATGCGCCGACTCCTTTAGGTGAACATAGTGGACCACAGTGATGGTGAGGTTTGTCTTTGTACAGTAAACGTGTACAGTACAGTTAATATGTGAAGCCTCTGTTGGTTTGAACATGGTGTTCTTACTGCTGTGTAAATGTGGAGCTTTCTCTGGTTTGGCCAGTCAAGTGTCACTAGTGAGTCTCTGGTTAATTATGTCAAGACAAACAAAATGTCACATAAGCTTTCCACATTACGTATTCTCTGTTTGATCTGTATGATGGCAAATTGGGGCCATTGTAAGTAAAAATAAATTAATTATGTAGCTGGAGGAGGGGATTTAATTTAGAGATTTAAGTCATGAATATATAGGAAAAAAAAATTAAAGTGGTAAATCTATGAGAAAAAATTCCCATATTTACATGAAAAAAGATAAATTTACAAGATTAAATTTGGACGTAAAAGTCAAATTTTGCTGAGATTAAAGGGGAAAGTTCTCTGAGACTTAAAAGTCAGAAATTTATGAGAACAAATCTGAATTTGTCAGACTAAATTCACAAATTTGCCAGAAAAAAAAATCTAATTTACAAGATTAAAGTCATAAATTTATGAGAAATATTAGAAGATTTTCACTAACATTTTAGTGGCACATTAATGAGAAAATCTCACAAATTTACAAGAAAAAAACTGAACATTTGTTGAGATTTTAAAATCACAAACGTAAAAGAAAAAACATTTGAATATTCACTGAGATTATTAAGTCATGCATTTACAGGAAAAAAAATTGAATTTACAAGATTAAAGTCATAAATTCATAAAAACAAAAATAAGTTAAAAAAAAAACATGAACAAATTGTTGGTGGAAAAAAAATGTTTTAATCTTCAGTTCTAGCTTACCCCTCCGACTTGCCTCCGACTCCATATTATTTTTTATTTTTTTTATGTTTTACCTACAGTGGCCCCAGTATGTCCACAGCCTGCTCCATTTAAAGGACTATACTGGTTTTCCTGTTTTAGCGCTTTAACCACAAACTACTTATTTGTTTTCTGCTGACTCATTTCCAAACAAAAAAAACAACATGAAACCTGCTGCAGAATCTTTGCACCTTTTCCAAATTAAGTCACATTTACATTATTTCCATTGTTTGTTATATTAAAGAATTACAAGAAATTAATTAAACACTGGTGGGTGATTTTGAAAATGATCAGCAGGAATATAAACCGTGTCTAGTGATTTGTTTTTGACGTGTTAAAACATTCAGAATCGCCGGTTTGTCCTCTAAATCCTCTGTAATCGATCGGGTTTGTGTCTGAGAATCTAATGTTGAAGCCATCCTCATAGAAACTAACTCAGCACTGGTTGTTTTAACATTAATACGTCTTAAGAATATACAGTATATAGCCTATATTTTGATAACTTCACTAAGTGTACCTTTTGTTTGTATTGTGTGTGTTATTTTGTGCTCGGTTACAGTCCGTGTGTGTGTGAGTAACTCCTGTTTTAAAAGAGTGTGAGGCTGCCGGACGTTAAACAGGAAACAGGGGAGAAGGAGCATCGGACGTCCTCATCCTAACAGATACTCACTGCATGCTCTCTCTCTCTCTCTCTCTCTCTCTCTCTCTCTCTCTCTCTCTCTCTCTCAGTATTTTCTCATTTGGGTTTTTCAGTGTGTATCTTCTTCTCATCAGCATGGAAATGCTTCTATTAATAACAGTGACAACTCTATGAATATAATAAAGAATTTGATGTTGTTTTTCTACCTCTCCTGTCCATTGCTTTTACTCACAGAAAACACACATTTACTTATATCCTTTATGTTATACACTACTGTCATTTCCCTAAAATGTATTATCTATTATCACTCCCAAAATGTTTATTTATTAATGTCAGACACAAATAAAAAAAATAAATATAAATTTGCTGATTATCATTTAATCTCACTCATCTCTCACTGTCAATTAAAAAAACAACAATAAAAGACTGAATTCATTTCAACTCATTTTATTTGTAATGAGGTTACAAATGGGGCTTGTGTTTAAAAACTTGGCATCTTTAATACACAGATTTGAATAAATTAAATAAAAATACAAAATAATTTAAAATTCACTCAGAAGCGTCTAAACTGCAACTTAGATCAAACAAACAGCTCTTCTGAATAATTGACTGTCCCCAGGGTTTGAAGTCTCAGGAGTCTGACTTTCCCTGCAGCTCCTGAATGCATCATCACAGTGAAGATACTCTGTGGGATCAGCAGCAGTCACAAACATCCAGCCTGCTGAGGAACCTCTGAGCAGGATGCAGTCAGCTGACCTTTGACCTCTGAAGCACAGGATGAGTTTGACCTCTGAGAAAGAGAGAGAAACTTCACCCCCTTCAGAGAAAGGAGGTGAAGAACTTCTTCTCTGCTCCAGCACTGGGGGAAGACGGGGAGTCGCATTTGACCTTTGACCCGCTGCGCTGCCGCTTCCTCCGGGCTCTGCGGTTCTTGAACCACACCTGAAAACACAAAGAGAGGAGACAGTTGTTAGTACATGCTCTTCTTTTAAAGAGTTAACAGGAGACAAAGTACAGCAATAATATAAATCTCCTCTGAAAAAGTTTTTTCTTGTAAAATACAAATAAAATTTTTCATTTTTTAAAATGTGTTGTTTTTTTGTAGTGAACAAATAAAATAGAAATGTAAAATTTGACAGAAATTGTATATTTTATATTTTCTTTATTCTTTAATTTTATCTTTTACGTGTTTTATTGTTCTTAAACATTGTTTGTTGCATGGTTTTATTGTGCAGTATTTGGATGTTTTAATCTCTCTAATTTTCTAATGCGTTGGCTAAATGTAACAGTAAATGCATTTACATTAAAGTAGGAAGAAGGACGAAAGAAACATGGAAGGCTTTGCGCTTGTGGACGTATTTGTTTAATAATAATAAGAATAATAATATTTATTAATAATAATAATAACGTTAAATAATAATTGTGCCTAAAAAAAGACAGAGTTTATTTGCGATATTAAAGAAAAAAACTTCTTCGCAAATCGGTGCGTAAAGCCTGGAAACAGCCTGGTTTGTGTGACTTGTGACTTGTATATGATAAATAATAGTCATTATTAAACGTTGGATGATTTTTTATCCCTTAAAAAGACAGACTTCATTGGCTACATAAAAAACACTTCTTTGCAAATCGGTGCGTAAAACTGGAAACATTTTACGCATCCTGCCGTGGAGACGTTTTATGCACGTGGCTTGTAGGCTTATTAGTTTAATAGAGGTTTTACGCGTGTGGTGATTGTCGGGTCGGACTCACCCTGACGGTCTCCTCGCTCAGCCCGGTGCTCCTCGCCACATCAGCGCGCGCCTCCACCGCCGGGTAGTCAGTGAGCTCGAACAGCGCCTCGAGCAGCTTGGTCTGACTGTCGGTGAACACCGTCCTCATCCGGGCCTTCTGACGCGGCTGAGACTGTGCGCACACTCCAGCCCGATGATAACCTTGGTAACTTGCCAACTGCTGAGCATCTGAGGAAAAAGTATCAGTTAGTCAGGTGCGCGAAAACATGATAATGAATTCTTACAGCTGTTACTGTAGGTATAACATTGTATTTTACAAACTCGTGCTTAAATTTATTAAATTGACATAAAAATGTTGGTCAGCAAAAGTTTAGTGTATGAAATGTGAAACTACCTGCAGAGTCCTGAGTGCCGAAGGTCACGTAAACTCCGGGGTTTGGATAAATGCTGCTGAAGTCTGTGTGATGGAAACCGACTCCGTACGGGCAAAACGCCTCTCCAAAGCTCATCCCTCGGTACTGCAGGCAGCCTGGCACTGGCACCGGCACCGGGACCGGGACCGAGACCGGCGCAGGAGGCCTGTAGTTCCCGGAGTCGAGACTGAATCCAGCGGGGATCCCCTGGAGATATCCGTCCGGTGAGAACTCCGTCATTGGCAGCTTGTGTCCGAGCTGAGAGGAGAGGATGCGCTCGATGCTGAAGTCCGACACTCTGCTTGACTCCATGACTGTAGACTTAAGAAGTGTCCAGAGACCTGCTGCTGTGACCTCTGAGCTCCGAAGGTGCTCCAGAGTCCAGTTTTAAACAGAAACACAAAGTCTGGAGCATCAAACACTTGAGTGCTCTTTAATATGTTAATGAGATTCCTGAATCTGAGTGAAGTTCAGAAGAAATGTGAACTTTGATTTGACCTTTTGAACTCTTTAATTCTTTAAACTGATGATGATGTGATGATGGACTGAAAGTGCAAAATGTTTGTTTCACTGGAATCACTCATTTTGTTCATTTCATCTCCAGATCAGCTGTTAACTTTCACTTCACTTCAAACAACTTGGTGATCCTGCAGATGTCTTGATTCAAGACGCACAAACACCAGGATACTTTGACTTTGTTGGGCATCAGATTTTAAATGTACTGTATGTTGGTTGGTGTGTTATTCTTTTAATCAGCTTTGTTAGAGAGAATTGGATCAAATCTTTTATATTGTTATTGATAAAACAACAGAGAACTTCATCAATCCAGAAGGACTTTCCTGTGGCAGAGATGCTTAAAAATTGAAACAACATAAAAATGAAAAACAATAGAATTTTAAAAAGTATCTAAACACATATAAACAATAGAGTGATTAATTTATAAAGTGTATAGAAGTGACGCTAACAATGGTGCCTAATAGAATAACAATAAATTAAGATAGATTTAGTCAAATAAGTAAATTAATCATTATTGTTCTTGGTGTCCAATGTTTAATAAGAATATAATTAAAAAAGTGTGATTGGGATTCAAAAGTTGTTCCTATGTCCATAATGTTTTTGTAGCTCTTTTGATCTAATTTTCCAGAGACAACATGTTAGTAATATTGACAGCAGACAGAATAAAACACATTGCATGTGAATGGAAACTTTATTTAAATGTTGGAAACATCCAACGTTTCATTTGATTTGGTGCCGTGAAAAACACAAACTTTACAGTTTTTGTGTTCATTTCTGCTTTTTATTTATTTATTTATTTATTTATTTTTACTGTTATCTCTGGATGTTTCTGTTCAGGACTAATTGAATTATTTCGAGGAGAATAATCTGCAGTGTGTGCTGGTGGCTTGCAGAGGTCGCTGGTACAGCTTGTACAGACGACACATAGACAGCCACAGATTTGACCTTTTGAACTCTTTGATTCTTTAAACTGATGATGATGTGATGATGGACTGAAAGTGTAAAATGTTTGTTTCACTGGAATCACTTCTATTGTTCATTTCATCTCCAGATCAGCCGTTAACTTTCACTTCACTTCAAACAAATGAATGATTCTGCTGATGCCATGATTCAAGAAGCACAAACACCAGGATACTTTGACTTTTTTAAACAGTACAACGTTAAATACTGCCGATTTCTGCTGATTTTCTGCACATTTTAGAGAGAAAAGGAGAATAAAGTGTATAGAAGTGAAACTAACACCAGTGCCTAATAGAGTAACAATAAAAGTAAGACAAACATAATAAAAATAAGAATCATCCATGACTTTAATTTGATTTGGTGCCATAAAACACAAACTTTATAGTTTTCTTGTTTCTCTCTGCTTTGTGTTTCTTGTATTCTCTGTCATCACAGTCTGCTGTTTTCTCCTGACCTTTCTGTTCAGGATTAATTGGATTATTTGGGGAATAATAATCTGCAGTGAGTGTTGGCGGCCTGCAGAGGTCGCTGGTACTGTTTGGACGAGCAGCACCGCAGACAAAGGAAATACCTCTTGACTCAGTGTTGGCATTTTCTTCAATGGACAACAAGCATCAATAAACGAAGATATTGGTGAGATAGATGATGAAAAGTCTTTGTCATTTAGGTTTATGTTCTTAATCCTGAGAGCTCAAACCTCGCCTTCAAACACCATCCGGCCCGTTTAATGTGCTCCTGCATCGGCCACCTGTGACTGATTCAAATGTAAAGTAGTAATTAGTCCAAGCAGTGCTAACGAAACGTAAAAAAGCTGGTAGTCCACCATCTCTGTTTTTATTTCTGGCACATGCTCATTATACAAGGCAGCAACGGGTGAAATGAGGAGAGGACGTCATTGTTTCCCAAATGTGTCCAACAGATACAAAGTGACCCGAAGCTTGTGTGTGAATGAGTGGCCAAAACGCTGGACAGGAAACAGGAAGCAGAGCCACTGCAGCATTTCTAACGGGCTAACAGCAGCCCTCCGCTAATTAAACAGCTTCTTGTGTTACAGCCCAGCTCTCAGGCTGCAACAAAATGGGGGTGGAGAAGAGGTTGAGGCAAAATAACATTAACTTTATTTACAAAATGCAGAAATGAACAACTAAATGTGAGATCAGTATCAGTAGTCAGTGGTGTAGGCGTGCATGGAGGCATGTGACGTGAGTGCAGGGAAAAAACACAACGAACAGCGTCTCTGCAATGTCCACATGGATGATGAGGTGTGTGTGTGTGTGTGTGTGAGAGAGAGAGAGAGAGAGAGAGAGAGAGAGCTTGATCTGAATGAGGAAGAGGGTTTTATGATGAAGGCTAGACCCGCCCCAGGTGTAGCTCATCATCTGATGGTGACCCCACCTCAACCAGAGAAGGCTGGCAACTAAATTCATTGACCTTTGACTCGTGACCTCACGGCTGGTGACCTGTAAGTATCACAGCGAGAGTTTTTGCATTTGGACAGAGATATTTTGTAAAACAAAGGTCTTAATTTACGGGGCCTTAAGCACCAGGTGAAACCTGGTCTGACTGCAGCTTCATCTTCGTGTTAACTAAAGCGTTGGATCAGTGAAGTTCGGTGGTACGTAGCCGGGTGGTCACCGTGCCCTCTGAAACAGAAGAAACAGAAAAAGACCAGCGAGCCAACACACACCGGGTGGTGGGGAGGGGTCATCACACTTATCAAACACTTAACTGAACAGACGTTCAGTTTGACTGAACTCACTAAGTGACTGGAAGGGAAGACGTCTCACCCTGTTTCTTACTGAAATGAATGGGGACCTAAATCTAGGGGGACTGTCCCTTTATGGGCCCGTGGTCGTGGTTTGGTTCATCCAATCACAGCGAGGGATTGTTTCACACTGCCTCTTGTTTACTTGTTTACTCTTGTTGTGTTCCTCATATTCGCTCTGAGGCTGCTGAGTGTTTCAGGTGTGAGTCTCTGTCAGACTCTCAGGTTGTCTTTTGCTGACTCTTCTCTCTCAGCATGAATCAGCAAAACGCCATGAAGCCCCAGACTGCTCGGAGAGCTCCAGACATCCCTCCCTCCCTCCCTCTGTCTGTCTGTCTGTCTGTCTGGCTCACTGTCTCTGTACTGGGGCTGATTAGTAAGCACAGCGGGAGTTCACTCGCAGGGCGTTTTGGACGAGTTTCAGTTCTGCTCTCGATCTGCCTTTTGGCGACAGGTCATGTCTCCTTCACTGTCCACTCGCTGTGGCGGCTGGGCTTCAAGACCGTCTGCTCTGCATATCAGACAAAACTCTGTGTGTCACCAGCTGGGATTCAGTACACTTTTGTTTAACTTAGTGTTAGTTCAAATCAGTTTCAGTTGTTTGATTGTTATTGATCATGTTTCATGTTGTCTGGAGACAAAGACGACAACAGCAGAAACAGCTGATCAGTCGAGTTAAAGGCGTTTCTATAATTTACAGTTTTTAGTGAATCAACCACCTCTAGCAAGCATAAAAGCCGATTTGCACAGCTGAGTAGGTTTTATTGAATTTTGCCACTTCCATACAGCTTTTCTAATAAAATTCTTCAAAATATGCATAAAAATGTGTTAATGGAAACATGGCTCGGTGTCTTCGGGCTGGGTTTCAACACTGTTGCTGAGGCCTCACTACAGTTTTCTCAGTGTTTCCTCATACAGCGGTTCGTATGATATCTTCAGAAAAAGTTTTTTGTGTGTTTCTATGAATGTCCAACATGTATCACGTACAGGCTTTTCAAAATAAACTTCTTCACAGGAAACACCTTAGTTAGCTTTAGGAAGAGATCATGGTTTGGGTTAAAGTAACTACAGAGGTGACGTTACTTAAATACAGAAGTTACGTGACAAATAAATGAACGCTGACTTCTGGTTTCACAGGGGACATGAACAGAGGTCTGCTGGTCTGGTGTTTCCTGACCCACCTATCCACCCGGACCTCCTTCATACATGGAGTTTGTCGCTCTTTATATTTCCTTTATCACAATTTTGAGGAATAAATATGAATCGATTTAATGATAGGAAATACAGTGTAAGAATATATATGACTGAGTCTAGAGAGCCTGAGTTAAATGACAACTACCACCAGATTAATGTCTGATGCTTTGAGTATCTTTGAGTATCTTTGAGTATCTAAAAGTCAAATTTTAATGATTATTTTTTTTCTCCAAACTGCTGAACTTCTGAAGAGTATTGCAGATTAAAATACTTTCATTGCAGACAAATGTGATTGAAACTGTCGGTGTTGATTCAACATGTCAGCTGAACAGGAAGACGCCTGAGAACCAGTTCCCAACCACATAATACAGATTAAAGGATCAAATCTCACAGTGAAACAACACATCGTCAATAATAATAAAAAATGAGTATGCAGTGTGCTTTGATAAACAGGTAAACTAGTGGAAAGGCATTTTTTAAAAAGTCTCCAAAGGGCCTAAAGATGTGAGTTTGTGTCTGAATTTGCTGAACTAAGGTCAGTATTACGTGGAAGAAGGATCAGAGTGTCCCTGGTCTCCACTTGCCCCCCTCTCTTGATCCCTGAAAAAAGGGCGTCGTCTCACCCTGATTGGCTGAGAGGGGGACGCACCAAGCTGCTTTCACTTATTAATTAGGACCCATCAGTCCCTTCACCCTCCTCAACAGGTGATCTGAATAACCCTCCAATCAGCTCAGCTAAAACAGCCAAGCTTGTCCCAGTTTTAAAGTTCATGCTCTCTGTCTTCTACAGCCATGGCAGCAGCTGCTGTAGTAGATACACTTACTCATATTTATCAACATGAATCCCAGTTAGTATATGACTGTATGAAAATATTATGCCAGGCATATTGTTACTGAATTATGGGACGGCATTATCTCCTTTCCTTTGATAAAAGATGTGTTCCAGTGTATCTTAGGATAAAGGAGATAAGAAAGGAAGCACCGAAGCACCTTTCCTTAGTATTGAGATCTGTCTGCTGCTCCAGGTTGTGATAAATAAGAGGAGGAGGAGGAGGAGGAGAGAGAGGGAGGAGGAGAGAGAGGGAGGAGGGAGAGCTGGAGGGTTGAGTCTCATCCAGACTGATGTCTGTAACTCAGAGATGACCTGAACTATCAGAGGGCAGTGTGAAGAGGAAATGATATGCAGATTAACACTGATTATTTATTGATAAGTATGGGTCAATAAGAAGAGAGAACCAGCCTCTGCCTCTCCCGGTCAGAACAGCTGATCCACAGGAGGATTATTCTGGTCTGTCCACTTTCACTTTGTGAATGAATCTCCGGTCAGTGTGAGGAGACGCCGGCTGGCGTCAAACTGAAACGCCTCTGTGGGTTTGTGCTCGGTGCATGACTCATCTCACCGCCTGCACCACACACCGGGAGGACAGTCTGGAGATGCTGAACGTGGAGCTGGACGGTTTTCACAGTGAATTAGTTGCAGATTTAAAGCTCCACGTTCTTCGGATGATAACCTGCTCTGGTTCAGGATCATCGCTGATATCTGGGATGTGGATAAATGTAGTTTAAGTGACCAACAGCAGGATCTCTTCCTATTAAAACCAGGTTAACATGCTGAGAGCAGGATTTCCTCTTCAGATGCTTCAAACTGCCCAAATTTGACAAGTTTAAGTTGTTTTTTAATGATGGAACAAATTCTAACCAAGTTCAGCTATTTGGGCTTTTCTACATACTACATACAGTACTACATACATACTACATATTGCATACAGTACTACAAACATACTACATACAGTAGTACAAACATACTACATACAGTAGTACAAACATACTACATACAGTACTACATACATACTACATATTGCATACAGTACTACAAACATACTACATACAGTAGTACAAACATACTACATACAGTAGTACAAACATACTACATACAGTACTACAAACATACTATATACAGTAGTACAAACACTACATACAGTACTACAAACATACTGCATACAGTACTACAAACATACTACATACAGTACCACAAACATACTATATACAGTAGTACAAACACTACATACAGTACTACATACATACTACATATTGCATACAGTACTACAAACATACTACATACAGTACTACAAACATACTACATACAGTACTACAAACATACTATATACAGTAGTACAAACACTACATACAGTACTACAAACATACTGCATACAGTACTACAAACATACTACATACAGTACTACAAACATACTGCATACAGTACTACAAACATACTACAAACATACTACATACAGTACTACATAGATACTTCATACTACATACTGCATACATACTGCATACAGTACTACATAATACTACATAATACTTCATATTACATACTGCATACAGTACTACATACATACTACATAATACTTCATATTACATACTGCATATAGTATTATAGACATACTACATACATATTACATACTGCATACAGTAGTATAAACATACTACATACATACTACATATTTCATACAATACTATATACATACTACATCCGTCCACCCTGGTGATTGTCAGACTTCTTTTTCTGCTCAGCTGTACTTGTGTTTTCATAAAAGTGTAAACTGCAGTGAAACTGACTACACTTTTAAGCCAACAATATCAGGAACCAGTTGTTTATTTATATTATATTAAATACAGTTATTTATGAAAATGAAAATCTTAATTTTTGTCTTAAAACCATTGTGATGTCTAATGTGTGGCTCCAAATCCAAATTTTCCCTAAAGGGCAGGAACCGGCACTGCGTGTCCCGTTTCTGGGGGCTGAACGGAGTCTGTGACTCCGGTCCAAACAGGAACCGCTAACAGTGTTTGGTTTGTCCGTTCTGGGCTACCGTAGAAAGATGGTGGACTCTGTAAAGAGGAGCCACTCCCTATGGAGATTAATACGGCTCATTCACTCATGTGTCATGATTAATGTAGGCGGTATGTCCTTTATGTAGTGAGGGTGTAGAGGTCAGGATGGTGGTGTTGGTGCCCTGATACAAACCTTCAGTATCCACAATAATCCTGCATCTTTCTCATATTGCAGCTACATGTGCAGATGTTGTAGAGAGAAAAGGTAAAAGAACTGTTGTCTCTGAATGAAAGGAAGCAGCAGGACAGTCACATCCACCCCCTTCAGAGACGTGTCCTCTCCTTGCTCCTGTTCCTCCTCGACACGAACGACTGCACCTCCGGGAAACACAATCTATTAAACTCCTGTTAAACTCCTGAAGCCTGCAGACGGCACAACACTCAGCGGGGGGGGGGGGGGGGGGGGGGGGGCAGCTGGAGAGAGGACAGAGGACGTCAGGAGGTCAACTGGACGGACGAACTCTTTATCTCCACATACCATCACATTCATAAACTATTAATTCAGTCGTAACAAGTAACCCTGCAATACTAAAACATCTCACTGTTCTATATACTGCAACATGTACATGACAACCTTTTCATTAAGCACACATATATTTATATATAGTATATATACATATACTGTATACACTCAGGAGGTCATGAATACAACATGCGTGGGGCATTCAGGGCCCAACTGGTAAACAAAGACAAAGGGACATCCTGTTAGATCTGATTTGTAGGCTACTTGTAGTTTTCGGACCATGTTCGGATGGCATCAGATTATATCTTTTATCATTTTTATGTCCGCCTTGTAAAGCACATAATGAGCATTCGTTCTGATAAGTGCTTATAAACAACCTTCATTATTATATTATTATTATTATTATTATTATTATTATTATTAGATTATTAAGTTTTGTTCATGCGCCATCTTGGTATTTGTCTGTCACCATCTTGGTTGTTGCCCACTTTTGATAAGTGCCTATAAATAACTTTCATCATTATAATTAATATTACTATAATTATTATTATAATCATTAACCACACAAGATGTGTTTCACAGATGAAACCTTTATTGCACAACATGAGACTAATAACCTACAATCTAGTGTTGAATATTACAATTGAGAGTTTCTACAACACGTGGTGTTTGTTGTCAAAGCCAAGAGCCAATCAGCTCTTCACTCAGGCGTGAGCCAGATGTTTCCCATCATGCCTTGGGTCTCTCAGTCGGTGGAGAGCAACTGCAGCACCTGGCTTTAAAAACTGAGGCCGCGAGGCGGCATCAAGGATGACCTTTGACCTGCAGCTTGATGTCAAATATCTATTTAACCCACAAACTTCTTTTCTTTATTTAACTTTGAACACAGAATTAAGTTATTAAGTAAGTTAAGTTATTACAAAAAATTGCTAATCAACTTGTGGCTAGTCAACTTAGGAAATGACTCAAATATAAATGACAGTAAAAATGAAGAGTAAGAGCTTTGGTAGGCAGCCTCTAGCTCTCTGTGTTAATCAGCCCACTAACATAATAATGAGCTGATTGGATATTGATACTGATACTGATTGGATATTCACAGCTGTGAGGTGCAGCTGCAGTGAGTCGGTGTGACCAGCAGGAGGCGGTGCAGACAGCAGAGCACACAGACGGCTGGTAAAACCATTATGTAACGTCTCGGTTGTCCCAGTCCTCTCTCTCTGCTTCTCGCTTATCTTTTTGTCGACTTCATCCAGCCTCCTCTTCCTCCTCCCCTCCGTTCTTTCTCAATGTCACTCGCTCTTCCTCGCTCTCTTCACACCTGTTTCAACCTGTAATATCTTAATATCATGTCATTAGAAAAAGATGGGCAGGCAACTCTCAGCGGTGTCTGACACACACACACACATGCACACACACACACACACACACACACACACACACACACACACACACACACTCCAGACAATCATTAGACAACTGTCCGACCTTCACTGCTCCATATAGCCCACAGGAGACAGACAGACACACACACACACACACACACACACACACACACCCAGCCTCCCTCCCGCCATGCTGCTTGTCACCTGAGGCGGTACAGAAGTCTCTCTCTGAATAATGTGATCTCTCTTCAGGCGCGCTTGATTTAACTCAATTCTGCAGGATTTTTTTTCCTCCTGCAAAGACCTCAGACAGATCCCCCTCCTCTACTCCTTCTGATGAATCAAACGCACCCCCAGGATGCTGAACTCTTCTTCTATACCAGAAGAGAGAACGAGACACAGACAGGAAGGGACAAATCCCATGAAATTGTCAAAAATCGACAACGTGTTCATCCATCTCTCAGTACGTCCTGACTTCCTGTTGGTGGCTCATCTGAATCTCTTCTTTACAGGGTTTGGTAGGTGCAAAGTCACAAAGAATATGATTTCCTTCAGATATGACAACTGTATTCATCCAACATCTATTTACTGAACGTTTACAAGTCCTCACCGTAGTATCATGTCTGCACTTTGGATTTGAGCATCTTCATATTGTAAATCTATATATGTCGACTCCTACAACCTTCGAGTCACTTCTCCTTTGCTCAACTAGAAGTCCAATGTGCTGTCCATTGTGCCACATAGCCAGATGATTTATGGAAGTGGTTACGTGTCAGGGTCATTTGTCTACAATCAAAAAGTGTATCACAACATACTGGATGTTTTGGAGGGAAGAAAACATCACAGGGTGCCCTTATGGAAATGCTGTGAGGATGCAGTTCCTCTGACGGCCACTAGATCGATGCTGGTTCTCTTGAAAACCCGCTCACTCTCAACTGGTCAAACGCCATCGACTGGGCAGTGCACCTCAACATCAGAAACCAACGCATGGAGGCCCTCTTTAGCAACAGTAGGTGGAGACCTGGGCTTTCAGCTGACTTCATGTTAGCATTATTTGATGGTCGGAGCAAGTGGCGTGGTATTAATAGAGACCGCTGTTCGCGCTCCGTTTCTGTGTGAAACTAAAAGTAACGTTGATGCGTTTCATAATAAAGTCTGCTGATGGCGGTTAATATTTATTTACTCTCGTTACAGTTAAGTTGCTACATTATTATTTTAATGTTCACTTCTTTTGTCACATACATCATTAGCCACGTGACTCGTTTAGTTTTGTGAGTCATGTGAGTCGGTAGTCAGCGAGGTTAACGTCAACCACGACTGACTCCTAACCCTACCTAAGTAGTTGTGTTGCGCAGACCTAACTTCCTATAAAAATAGAAGTTTATTTTGAAAGGACACTGTATGTAACAAGTGTATGTTGACACGCTGTCCCTGGTCCGCCACACAAGAGGGGTACCCTGCATACCGGTCTGCCCAGGTGTACTGACCAAATGGTGGTATTTAAAGAGTTGGGAGTAAAACTGTATTTTGTTTGAGATTTGGGAAAGATTGGTTCATTAAGTAAAAATTTAGTGAGGTTTGTTTGGCAGCACATAAGCCCTTCACAGTCAACCATGGTGGTTTTGTCTCAAGTCCAAGTAGGACTCCCTGCTGTGCTAACGAGGCTCAGTCGGTCTGGTTGTCTCTTTCAAGTTGAAGATAATGCCTGCTTGGTGAAAATATGAGAAAATGTCACCTGTAGTCAACAAGGACAACAAAAACAGAACATTTGACCCGGTTTTGTCGTTTCTCTCTTCTTAGTGTGTCAGATAAAAGTGGCTAATGCTCCCACGCGCTGCCATTAAAAAGGTCGGAGCTGATGTAGCAGTAAAGGTCGGGAAATGCACACACACACACACACACACACACACACACACACACACACACACACACACACACACACAGCTCACACAGTGTGCAGGTCATGTACGAGTGTGCACAAAGAGTAAAGGGAGGAGAGACTGAGTTCAGTTATGCACGCTGTGTGTGTGTCCATGCATGTTAAAGAAAGAAGTGGGTGGGGCGCAAATATGGTAAGGCATACTGCCAGCTGATTGGTCCATTTGAGGTACATACAGCGCTCTGATTGGCTGATTTGTGTCATAATAGGTGCTGAGATTGGCTGACAGGCGGACAATGGCCGTGTCATTGGTCAGTTCAGGGAACAAAAGGCTGTTTGGGCATCGAGGCGGAAAGGTGAGGAGGTCAGTGTGTGTGTGTGTGTGTGTGTGTGTGTGTGTGTGTGTGTGTGTGGGTGTGTGTGTGTGCATGCAGTTCATTGTGTAGTACGGGACGACAACATGTTTTAAGATAAGATAAGATAAGATATTCCTTTATTAGTCCCACAGTGGAGAAATTCACACGTTACAGCAGCAAAGTGGATAGTGCAAAAACAAGGATAGATTTTAAAAAACAGTATTAATACAGATAAAATAAAATAATATATACATAATAGAAAGTAAAGCCAAAAATATGTCCAGCATATCAATCAATAAATAATTGTCCAGTTCCTATAATTTGAGCAGATGATATAATTGCATGAGTTCTTATTGCACTTATAAAAATAAAACATTGTAAAAAGTACTGAAGAGTTATGAATGCTGTTGTAGTTTAACGTAGTGACTTTGAAAACCTCAGACAGCAGGAGGGGAAGTTGTTGACGCTAGTGGGACTCAAGTCAGCAACCATTAATTCACTTCTTTTGTGCTTATTCAGAAATCCAACATGCTGTCCACGATCGTTTTTGGTTGTTGCTGTGATTTTCAGTTTTCAAAGACTTCGCACCCCCCTAAAAGGTGAACCCACAACCTTTACATTTCTTCTCCACTGCTTGTTTAGAGCACACATCTATGGCCTTATAAAGGTGTTTGACTCCATAGTGTAGAAGTGCTACTCCTGTGATGACTTGTAAATGTTTGTAGAACAGTCAATGAATTTTGGGTAAACACACTTGTCATGTCAGAAGGATTTGAAGGTGGGATTTGAACACATAACCTTTGGATAGCTTTTCATGTATGGCTCTGTGGCGCAATGGACAGCGCATTGGACTTCTAGTAGAATACTGGAGAAGTAATTCAAAGGTTGTGGGTTCGAGTCCCACCAGAGTCAGGTTCACCTTTATAGGGGTGGTTAACATTATAGTGCACAAGTGTTTAACCAACATCTACCACATAACATATTATGTGGTAGATGTTGGTTAAACACGGATTCGAATGAACTCAAGTAACTTTGCACCGACTCGATTCTCTTAACCTCTTAAATGTTGACTCTGGTGGGACTCAAACCCACAACCTTTGAATCACTTCTCCTGTGCCTGTCTGAAAAACAGCATGCCCAGCGGCTACACTGTGTGGCTCTGTGGCGTAACGGACAGCGCGTTGGACTTCTAGTTAAACCCCGGAGAAGACATTCAAAGGGTGTGGGTTCAAGTCCCACCAGAGTCAGGTTCAACTTTATAAAGCTCATTAGTTTCATATGCAGAAGTGTTCGTACTTATAATAAACTGGTGGATGTTGGGTAAATACTGATTTGAATGGATTCATGTCTTATGTAACTTCTCAACCTCTTAATGGTCAACTCTGCTGTCACTTTCAAAAGGTTTTGTGACTTTACACTTAGCCAAACCTGTATACCTTTAAAACTTGTACCCCCAACCTTTGTCTTGAAGACCAATGTGCTGCTCAGTGTACCACATGTCACAACCCTACAAACTTGTATTATTTGAAGATTCAAACACAGAAACCACTAGCCAGCAAGTTGGACTCAGGAGAGGTGATTCAGAGGATGGGGGTTCGAGTCCCACCAAAGTTGACATTTATAGGTCTATAAGGGTGTTCAGTCTCATAGACATGTTCAGACTTGTACATTTTGGTGAAATGAGTGTTTTGTTTGTAGCAAATTGATGACAATCGATGTGAGCCCGTAATCAATGACTTCTCCTGAACTAAACTACAAGTACAACACATGATCTATTGCTCGCCACAGATACATTCGCTCCAGCTCACATATGACATAATAAAACATAATAACTTTACATAAATCATGTCAATCAATTTAAAATTTAGTTCACTGGGTTTAAACAATGTAAGTGCACAGTACTTGTAATACACACACACACACACGGTTGAAAACATGCTGCATGCTGCTCGCACATGTAGACACATACATGCACACACTGGGACATACACACACCTGAGGAGGGCCGACTGTGTGTGTGTGTGTGTGTGTGTGTGTGTGGCTCATCTGCACATATGTAAATGATTTCTCACACTCTGCCATAGATTGGTGCAGTGACTTTATCTCTATGCAATTATGTAAATGAGGCCTGGTGTTGTAGGACAGTTACGTAAGCGGCGTATTTCAAAAAGAGGTTTAGCAGGAAAATTACATAAGACTCTGAGTTCTGAGGCTATTTACAGCCACGATGAACGCTGCTTCGCCGAGACAATCGCACAAAGACAATGTGCCGTATTTATGGCTACGAGTAAAGAGGGAATTTAACACCGAGCGAGAGCCAAGGAGCTGCTAGATTTAGGTTGGCGGCTGCTGAGTTCATCATTTTCACCAGTCATTTCACAAATGGTTTCTGTTTGTAAGACTTTAGAGGCTCAGCTGTTTGCAGAAACAGCAGCTTTACGTATCCGCCGACCTGAGTCGATGACGTTGTCCCGTCTGTCTGCCTCGCTTTCAACTGGTGGTGATAATAATTCATGAATCTCTCGTTTCCTTTGACTCTCATTATATTTGACCGCATTTGATGTGCTCATTTCAAATTCTGTCTCTGATTCTGATCTAATTAGCAGGAGTGCCATTGTGAAAACACTATCAGTGTATTTGTTAGCAAGATTGAAGCATTATTTAAACTCCTTTCTGCCAAGCTAGTATGACATGGTTGGTACAAACAGATTCTGTTTTTAGTTTACTAGTTTCATATGATACCAGCATCTTCACTCACACATTAAAACTGAGCCGCTAACCGAAATCACAAGTTGCTTTAATGCAATAAAGACATTAGTGGCATTAGAACAAATTTGTATCAAGGCAGAGTTGTCAAACTCAGTTTCATCCTGGTCCACATCAGCATCAGGGTTCCCCTCAAAGGGCTGCTTGTAATTGTGAGACTATATAAATATATCTACTCTTGATCATATTACAAAATTACCTCTGCATTTGATTATAATTAATTTTAGTAATAATTTATTTAATAACTTGCTCTGAAAGCAGAAGTCTAGGAAAAATAATTGCAGCTGAAAAATAGTTCAGAAACAAAATCACATGCCTGTGTGCAGCAACTTTTCTTTCATTGGACATTTTGGTTCTATTCATATTTTTTTAGGACCCCATCACTCGGCTAGAGCGCCGCTGCTGGAAACAGTAGTGAGAGGCTTCAGTGAGCGCATAACAAAATAGAGATGCATTGTGGGACATGTAGTTTAAGGGCACCGTACTTCTGTAAAGTGGCACAGAGCAAATCTTGTGTCAGCTTTTATAGATTTGGAGTAGGTGTGATTTTAAGAGTTTCTAAAGAGGTCACTGAACTTTTTTCTGGATAAAAAATATCAGACACAAATTATTTACTCAAAGCAGATCTCGCATATTAAATTGTGTATGCATTAAGTAAGATATTTAACATATGCCAGTGCTGGTACTGAACCTCAGGTATGATAGTGGCAGCCATTTTTTTCAAATAATATCAAGCTTTAAATCGTGACTGAAACTAAGGGGCCACCAGCTACTTTCACACCATAATTTACATGGAAAATAGCCAAGAGTACTTCTTTTTCAACATGTTTTTCAACCTGGTTTTACTCACACCTATCTGATGAAACAGTTGCAGGTCCTTTGGATATCCTTAGAAAACGTACTTTTACATCTACAAGAGCTAAAAGTTTAGTTATAAGCTTTGCCAACGGTTTGTTCAGTTGTACAGGAGGTAAAAACTCTTGATTCACCTGGTAACCACCATTAGATGGGCTCATTATCTTCACTCTGGTTTTTTTTGCCACAGTGCGACGCTGCAGGCCTGCTAAGATGGCACACGTGGTGTTTTTGCCAGTTGATTAGCCTCACTTGGGTCTAAGCAGCTAAAGAGTCATGTAATTCAGTGGACTGGGTTTAAGCAGTTATTGAGCTAAGGAGCAGCTGTTCTCAGATGCTGAGGAGATGCTCTGGAGTCATTGTGGAGCTGCAGAGGATTAGCTGCTGGTGGTCTGATGACAGATGCATCTCTTGGCTTCAGTGAAGATGTTCTGAATGGTTCACTGAGCTACAGAACATCAGTTTTGTCCTGGATAAGGACGGTTACGAGTCTAGTTTGGGTTTAATTAATAGAGCTTGTGATTTTGTGGCAAATAGATGTTTACGTGATTTCCCTCACAGTTGTCCATCCAGAAAGGCTAGCGTCTGATGTGTTCTCTGGACAGCACATTCGACTACTTGACAAACACATCTGTGTTTATCCAAGTCATCACATCAGTAACATGACTCTGGTGGGACTCTAACCCACAACCTTTGAATGTCTTCTGTGTCTGCCTATAACTCCAGTACACTGTCCATTACGCCACAGAGCCACACAGTACATGCTTCAGGCTTGCTGATTTTTAGACAAGCACAGGAGGAGTGATTCAAAGGTTGCTGGTTTTCATGTGTGGCTCTGTGGCGCAATGGACAGCGCATTGGACTTCTAGTAGAGTGCTGGAGAAGAGATTCAAAGGTTGTGGGTTCGAGTCCCACCAGAGTCGAACTTTAAGAGGTTGAGAGGAAGATTGTGGGTCTGAGTCCCTTCAGAGTCCATCTTTAAGTGGTTACAGGTCTGGGTTGGTGCACAGTCAATAAAAATAACTAATATGTGAATGAAATCATGTTTCTCTTGATTTTGTGCCGACCTAAATCTGTAACCTTGAAGGTCGACCCTGGTGGGATTCAAACCCACAACCTTTGGATAACTTCTCATGAGTGGCTCTGTGGCACAATGGTCAGCTCATTGGACTTCTAGTCAAATATAGGAGAAGTGACTGAAAGGTTGTGGGTTTGAGTCCCACCAGAGTTGACCATTAGGAGGTTGAGAGCATTGAGTAGGTGCAAAGTCACAAAAGACATGAATTCATTCAAATCAGTATTTACAGGTTTGGCTAAGTGTAAAGTCACAAAACCTTTTGAAAGTGACAGCAGAGTTGACCATTAAGAGGTTGAGAAGTTACATAAGACATGAATCCATTCAAATCAGTATTTATCCAACATCTACCAGTTTATTGTAAGTACGAAGACTTCTGCATTATGAAGTTAACCAGCTCTATAAAGATGAACCTGACTCTGGTGGGACTCGAACCCACAACCTTTGAATGTCTTCTCCGGGGTTTAACTAGAAGTCCAATGCGCTGTCCATTACGCCACAGAGCCACACAGTGTAGCCTCTGGGCATGCTGCTTTTCAGACAGGCACAGGAGACGTAATTCAAAGGTTGTGGGTTTGAGTCCCACCAGAGTCAAAATTTAAGAGTTTGAGAGCATTAAGTAGGTGCAAAGTTACATAAGACATGAATCCATTCAAATCAGTATTGACCCAACATCCACCAGTTTATTATAAGTACGAACACTTCAGCATTATGAGGTTAACCAGCTCTATAAAGATGAACCTTTTTATTATTTTTGTTGTTAATTTTTGCTATTCTTTTTATTGTCATTATTATTATCATTATTTATTTTTCTTGTTGTTGTTGTTTATTGTTATTATTATTATCAGTAGTAGTAGTAGTACTTTATCATGATGTGTACTCAGTATGTGTTCAGTGTCCATGTTCACAGTACTGAGGAGTTTTGTGAGGACGTCCAACATAAGGAAGGCTAAAGGGGCCGCGTCCCATTCCTAAATCAGCTCGACTTCTATGCGTCCTTCACTGGACGTACAAACAGTTTGAGCTGTTCATTAAAGATAAAAAAAAATAAAAATGAAGTAAGTAAAAGTTATAAAAATCATAAATGTTAAAGTCCGGTTTATTCTGTGAGAGGAGGTGAATAGGACACATCGGAGGAGGTGTTTGTGAAAAGAAATGGGACGCAGGTAAAAGCGCCGAGCTACTGGCGCGTGATGCACAGCTACAGGTGTGTGCGGGGAGGTTCAGAGGGGGCGTGGCTTGGCTACCTGCAGCAGGTATTCTCCGGTTACCTGCGGCTGCTCTTCAGTCGCTGGGTCCAGTTTTCCTGCTGCAGACTGAAGATGATTCACTGAGTTTTAACACTCAGCTCATATCGGCCCAGTACAAGCCGAACCCTCACCTGGACCACCGGAAGTGGATCTGACTCTTTCAGTGGGTTTGTTTTCCTCAGAGTCGGAGGTGTTCCCTCGCTTCCTGAAATGAGCTCGTCCTGCAGCGGCCGGTAAGTCACGGCCTCGGTACCCGCTCCACGCGCCGTGGGAGAGGCTGCTTCCCGGTTTGCTGAGTGCTGCCGAGTTTAGTTTTACCTGCACGGAAACAAGTCTCAGATTTCACCTGAGCCGAAACTCCCGTCGCTGCTGCTGTCATTTCAAGAGCCACATGCTGGTTTCAGGAAACATGTAAACATGTAGCCGATGATGTGAGACTGTCTGGGTGCTAATTTAGACGACAAGAACCGGTTTTACCCTCTACCTGAACGGTGTGTGCGTGCGCGTGCCCTCGGGATAGGGGTTTAGAGATGTGTGGTGTGCACGTGTCCCCCAGTTGCCTTGGTTACAGGGACAGGTACCATGCTATGGTCTGGGTCTGGTGCTGCAGGTGCAACCTCATTTAGGGATGGAGGATAAAGTTCGTTCTGAAGTACAGTTCTAGTCTGAAGTCTCTGAAGTCTCAGTATGTCCCTGACTGCAGGACATTATCCAGAACCAAGAGCAGAGATGAGAGAAAAGATGTGATGATACTTTATAATAATAATAAACAGTGTCGGCAGCACTGTACGTTTTGATGGCATCATATAATAATAATAATAATAATAATAAGATAAGATAAGATGAACCTTTATTAATCCCCAGAGGGAAATTCGGGTAATAATAATAATAATAATAATAATAAGTGGAATCAGACAGTGTGTTACAGAGACAACACATCAGCCTGAAGAGGACAGTATGGGGAGTAGAAACAGGTGAACCAAGCTGCTGCTTCAAGGGGCCAAAAAGCCTTTTTATAAAAATGTTTTTTTTAAAGGGATTTAAAACTGGTTAAAGAGCGAGTTAACCTGAGGTCCTCAGGGAGGCTGCTCCAGAGTCTCGGGGCATCGATGGCAAAGACTCCCTCAGGTATCAGTCTAGACCTGGAACCACCAGTGAAGCCTTGTCAGACGACCTCAGGTTAGAAGGAGGCTCGTAGGGAGGAAGGAGCTCCGTGAGGAGGCTCGGCGCTAAACCAGGCAGAGCTTTAACAGTTAACAATGACATCTTAAATCTCAGGCAGGCAGCCAGTGAAGAGCCGCTAAAACAGGAGCGATTCGCTCACATCTCCTCGATCCAGTGATCAGTTTTGGACTAACTGCAGGACACTATTAAGTACTAAAACTATTTCTACTAATCCATCGATACCGACCAGGTTAGTAAGGAGGTTAGATAACGCTGCACACTGGTGCTACATTTTGTCGAGGAAAAACTGTCATGTCCACATCCAAAGGGGTCCGTTGACCTCTGACCAGATGTGTGGATGTAAATGGGTTGTCTGGGTCCCCACCAGTCTCCCCTTTACAGACATGCCCACTTTCTGATAGTCCCAGTCAGTCTGGATCAAGTCCTAGTCAAGTCAGCACTCTGACACACTGACAGCTGTTGTTGCCTGTTGGGCTGCAGTTTGCCATGTTCTGATTGGAGCAGATTGTTGATGCTAAAGTCAGAACCTGGGAGGGTTTCTGGACTATATCTGCCATTGATTAGTGTTGTTATTGATTTACAATAATAAATATATACATACATTTTCATAAAGAAGCATATTTGTCCACTCCCATGTTGGATAAGATGATTAAATACAAGACAAATCTCCCTTTAAGGTTCATTTTAATAAATGTGAGATTAATTTGCCATTATTTTCAATTAAATATTTTAATTTATTGACAGCCCTAATATTTAATAATTGAGTCATTTTTCAATTATTTATCAAGCAAACATTCTGTGGTTATAGCCTCTCTAATTGGTGGATTTACGACATTTCTCAGTTTTGTGTCAGTGTAAACGGAACATTTTTGGGGGTTTTAGTGGTTGTCTGGAGAAAACAACATTTCTAGACTTCTCCTTAAACCGCAGGAAACTGATGACTTTGTTAAGTTGTTGTGTATTTCCTTTAGTTGTTATGTACAGAATTGTTTCTCAAGTCTTAATTATCTTCGTCCACCACATCATTACAGTGACAGATGCCGTGTGGTCACATTTTGTAGTCTGGTGTTGTCAGCAGCCGTCGGTTGGCGCTGTAGGAATGTGTCGCTGTGGGGAAACAGCGTCTCCACCCACAACAACCCTCAGACCAGTTTCTGGGCGTCTGACAGCGGACTGATCCTCGGCCACACCTGAACCGAAGAAACAAAGATGTTTGACTCAGGTCCAGGTCTGAGGTCTCTGGTGAATCCATGCTGATCCCAGTGAACCTGTTCAGGGCTTTGTTTAGTTTCTGTCTACTTTATTTTGAACATGTAAAATACAAAAGAGAATGATCATATAAACAAGTGGACAGACAGACAGAAAAAAGTAATATTTACAGACAATGAATTGCATAAGCAAAACAAATAGGCAAAGACTTGATGCCTGGTTTATATAATTGAACAGGAGTGAGAAGTACAAACTTCTTTAATCCCACCCCTTCTCCATAAGTGATAATTAACTAGCTTCCTTATTGATCTAAACATATAATTTTATTAAACTTGTAATCAGTATAATAATTATTACCTTTTATCTCTGTCATACAAACATATAAATTCAAATTAGTGTGTTGCAGCTGTTTCTGTTTACTCCTTTTCTTCAGTTACATACCAACAATGACTTGGACACAGGTGCTTCTGAAGTCCAGCTTTGACGTGTTTTAGTGCGCTCTTCCCCTCCGGGGATTAATAAAGGTTCATCTTATCTTATCTTATCTTAGTGCGCTCACAACACAAATGGTCACAACGTTCAATCGATTTGATTTGTGTACATATAGACCTGAATTTCCCTTTTTTGTGACGCTCAGCACGACTTTCAAAAACATTTTTGTGTATTTTCCTACAAATGTCCAGCAACATGTGACACGTTTCAACTTTTGCTCCAGTTTTTACAGAAATAAAAACTTAGTTGTTTTTAGGAAAAGATGGCAGTTTGGGTTAAAGTAACCTTAGAGGTTCTGTAACTTAATTACAGATGTTACGCGGCAAATAAATCAACTTTGACTTGTGGTTTCACACGGGACATGAACTCCGTCTCCTGGGTGAAAATCAGCACCTTATGGACATGTGTCTGCAACCAGCCGGCAGTTTGCAGAGATGTATACCTGAATGAAAAGAAGAAGAAACACACCTGTTGTTAAACATTATGAAAGACTTGGTATCAACAGGATTTTTGATATGTGCAAATATCACAACGCCGACCTCTTAAAGAAGGTGGTTGAAGGAGTGAAAGAGGGAAACTCTCAGAGTACGAACAGCTGCATGTAAATGGGAATATTAGAAGCTGATTAGCAGCTTAGTGGTAGTGGTATTGTCTTTTTCAGAGTAAGGGCAAAAAAATTTGTGCATGTGACCGTAGTCAGTGAGCTGAACCTGTTGGGGCCCTAATGGTGCCTGGTTGTCTGTGTTAATTTGATCAATTTGGAGGTTTTGTGATAGGCCCGACTTTAGCGGAATAATTACTGAAATGATAAGGACTCTTAGGTCTTTACCGCACCTCGAGGCTCTGTCTTGTGGAGGAGCTGTGTGTCCAATGTCATATTAATACCTTTTAATGTTTTCAGTTGATGTTTTGGTGAGTAACATAATCACATTTCTGCTGAGGTACAGCAGCTGTACAGGTTAGTACTCCTGTGTCGGAGCTTTGGCTGGTTCCTCTGTGTTAGAGGACCATTTGGGCTCATCTTTCCTCCAGCACAGTGACCACGGTTATGAGCACAGGTCACGTCCTGTATGGACTCTATAATGTCGCTGAGCTCAGGTGAACCAACCTGCAGCGTGTACTCTAACTGTGTCACACGTATCCTATAACTGTCACGGCTACAGTTTCACTACAGTGACCTGAGCTGAGCTGGAGGTTCAGTGTCACCTGAGAGGCCCATTTCTGTTTGACCCCATTTCCACCCGAAACTAAACATCAGCATCAACAAAATAAAGGTCTTATTGTTTCCCTTGTTTATTGCTTCAATTGAGTGTATGCAGCGGTAGAAGGAAGTTACAACTTTTATTGTTGTAGTCTGTGTAACGTGACAAAATGTTGGAGGGTGGGCGTGGATCCGACCTCCACCCTCCATGTTAAATCCAGCCTGGTAAACACTACACATCCAGTAAAGGAGGGAAACACTTTGGAAAAGCAGAGCTAGACATCACGGCTAAAGCTGCACGCTAACTCTGTCACGGACGGGAAACGTCATTGTACGGCGGTAACGTGCGGTCCGGCCGGCCGTCGCTCTCGTCTCCGTGGTCAAACGGGCCGACGCTACGACTGCAGAGATCCATATACTGACATTTATGTTAAATGCATTCAGACGGCCCCGATGGAGCTGACCATGGATGGATAAAGAGGACGGAGATGACGGAGAGCTAGAGACCACCTTGGAGGAGTTAGAGGAAGTAGACACCTGGGACTACATCTGGTTTTCAAAATAAGATGTTAACAAAGGGAACTGGATCTACAGAATCCATCTATGGAAATCAGACTGATGGATTATATTCAGCAGAAGTATAAAATATTACATGTCCCTTATAAACTTAAAACAAAATACCACTAATTTGTGAGGGAAATGTCAGGACATCTCTGACTATATACATGCTGAAAATTAAACATTTAGAGATTTTATAAAGTAAAAATCCCTAGAAGTGTATGATTCAACCTTTTCTTCACAAGTTTCTCTGCAAAGAATCAGACAAAAGCACCCCTTTAAATCTGGTGTTTACCAGAGATGTGCTTACAATTTTGACCAACGTGCGTCATTCAGAATAAAAAAAAAAAACGACTAACTGACTAGAGAAATCTTATTTGACTAAAAGGACCAATTACTCCACAATTTTTTTTATCCTTTTGCTTGAAAAAGGATTTAAATGATTGATCAATGAATCAAGTAATCATTCTAGCTCTAATGTATAGGAGAATTTTTCACTTTTCAAACACTTCCAGATCCCTAAAAGAGTGTTTTGTGTTGGTGAAAAACATGTAAAATAGAGATAAAAACTGCTGTTTTCATGGAAGGTAATACTTATGAGTTGATGCTGACTGTCTGTACCAGCGAGTGACTCCTTGACACCTGCAGTAATAATGAATCCTGATGAATCCGATCAGAAGTAGACGAATGGAGAACAAACAGTGAGGAAGAGGAGGGAGGGATGAGGAGCTGAGTGTGCAGCAGCAGCAGAGAGAGCAGAGGATGAAAAGCAGCGAGGATGTAAAGCAGGTTTAGAGTTGATACGAGCGTTTTGAAAGGAGTTAATGTGTTTTATTAGTGTTGCTGAGGCTGCTGGGCTTCATTATGACTCAGATTACCTTCATTATGCCCCCCCCCCATGGTGGCGGCAGTCTGCAGTAACTCTTTGCTAGCTAACATCTGCAGACTAATGTCCCCTCTGACGGCCATAAGAACACATAATGTTATTACACCATTAAATAGCCTGTTTCCTTCAGCTTTATGGCTGCTGGTACCTGCAGCACATCAGCACACAAACACTCTGACTTATCCTGCTCTTTCAACAGAGCCAAACAGGACCAAACAGGACTAAAGAAGGCCGAGCAGGGCCAGTTTGATTTCCTCTTTACGGCCAGGTAGCGGGCAGCACAAGCAACATGTTCATATTACTAAGGAAACTAACATTGTTTTCTTTCATGAAGGCTGGAGTTATGAAAAGCTCCAGGTCTTCATGGAGAGGGGGCGTTACAGGAACCTGTAAGTCACATAGGAGCCAACATGCACATTTCAACAATGTGTTGTGCCAACCCGGTCCCACGGGAAGGCGAGTAAATACCACGACATTAAACGTTCGCTGTTAGGTTCAGACAAGAAAGCCACTTAGTTAGTGTAAGGGACAACATTGTGGTTGGGCTTAAAATAAGAACTAAAACTATGTAAAACCTACAGAAACAACTACGGAAACCACGTCACAAACGGGGACCCCAAACTTCCCTTTCCTGGGCCACATTAACCAGCTCCGACTGGGGGATCCCGAGGCGTTCTCATTATATCTCCAGTGTGGAGATATAATCTCTCCACCTAGTCCTGGGTCTTCCCCGGGGCCTCCTCATGCCTGGAACACCTCCCTAGGAGGTGTTGGCTCCTTTCAATGGGCTCCTTTCAAAGAAAAGGAGTAGCGGCTCTACTCCGAGTCCCTCATGGATGGCTGAGCTTCTCACCCTAAGGGTCTCTAAGGGAGACGCCAGCCACCCTCCTGAGAAAACCCATTTCTGCTGCTTGCACCTGCGATCTGGTTCTTTGGGGCCTGACCCGGCCCTCGTGACCATAGGTGAAAGTAGGAATGAAGACTGACTGGTAGATAGAGAGCTTTGCCTTCTAGCTCAGTTCTCTTTTTGTCACAATGGTGAGGTAAAGTGACTGCAGTACCGCCCTCGCTGCTCTGATTTTTTTCAGCACAACCCCCACCAGAAACAAGTAAAAAACACTGGTCGACAACGTCTCAAACACAGACTGCCTGTTTAAAAGCCCCCCCCCCCACCCGCTCACCTTTCACTCTTTTTTATTCTACATCACGAACTTGTACCACGGCATTTATATGTGGATGCATTTGCATTGTAGTTCATGCAGAATACATAGAAAACCAAAAGACGCTGAACTCAAGAACGGTGTACTTACTGGATGCTAAATGCCTTGCACATTATCGTGGGATTGATATGGCTTTTCATGCAAACGGGCTGAGCAGATGAGCTCATCAAGCAAGCTGAGTGGTTAATCCCCCTGTCAGGTTTGTAAAGGAAAATTCTTACAAACATTTAAGAAACAACCAGGCAAATATCCAAACAACCCCGAAGCACTTTGGACTAAGAGCAAAATGAATGCTGCAGCCTCACCCCAGTACATTACTGGATGGTGTTTCATTACGTTGAGCCAGATTCAACTTTTTTTGCTGCACAACCCTGCGCCAGTCTGCATCAGGACACCTGCTGTGTGTTTGTTGGTCTCAACATGACAAAACAAGACTGGCCTGCTTTGTTACAGGAACAAAGAGCTGAACAACACTTAGAAAGTTAACCTGCTTTTCCCTGCAGTGCAGTGTCAGTGTGTCAAAGAAGCCAAAGAAGGTTAGCTCAGTCTAGTTCCTACTGTAAGTGGAGCCAAACAAGGCTATCCTGTTCTTCTAAGGCCGGCCTGGTCACTTCCAGGGCATCAATTATCAACGCTTGGTCAGGTCTGATACCGATGCACAAGGCAGCATTGGTACGAGATGCGCTGGGCTTTCAGCTAACACCAATGCAAACCCATCAGCATCAATATCAGATGCTCAGAGTGATGAATGTAGGATAAAGACCAGGAATGTCTATGTAGGGCAGGAGGGTGGGTCAAACAAACGCAGGACTTTCAGCCAGGAGACCAGCGTTAATGTCTGTGTGAAACAGGTATTTGCTGATGATGTTATGTCACGTGACACTAGGTTACTGTGTGTCATTGTCTCCATAGCTAAACCTCACCCATGATCTTTTATCTAAGACTAACCGAGCGGCCTTGTTGCCTAAAAACTGTCAAGATACGACACAAAACGTGACTTTTACTCAAGCTGTCAAACATGACAAGTAGGGATGAGATTGCTTTGCAAGCCCGGCCTGCTTTCTACTATAAAAGGGGTAAAACTGGATTTTTCAGCTGGTATCCTGGTTCCACCGACCTGAATCAAGTGAAGCCCAGTCTGGTTTCAGTTGTAAAATGGCACCAAATTGGTCCATCTAACCAAATCAGCACCAACAGGGCCCCCACTCTAAACATCACATTTTCCTCCCGGTTGTTTGTATTACATAAAAGAAAATTAAATTGGTGATTATGGTGAATTGGTGATATGATTAAAGTCATATTTCAATTCAGTGAAACATGTTTATTTTTAGTGCTTTTACCAACAGCTTCTATCTCTATTTGTACCTGAATACACCCACAGTCACCAATGCCACACAGCCAACGTTTTCTCTGAATCTGCATTAGCTGGTATGTTTAATAGAAGTATAATATTTTAGCTGTGACATACTGAGCCCCTCAAAAAGAAATAAAACACGTCAATGTCCCAAAACGTACAGAGAGCGGCGTCTTGGAGCTGAAAGTGTAATATTTGACCTGAGGATGGCGCTAGAGGAAGTCAACAGGTCATTAAATGTCATGATGTTTGGCCGACTTACTGTCAGAGATAGCGTCAGAGGTTCTGCACATTGCAATAAAACAATAGTTTCACATGTTGTTAAAGACATTAACATCATTTTATTGCTCAGACTGAAACAGAGCCGAGGCTGAATCTCCTTATCAGTCGTATGCGTCACACTCTCCTCCACTCAGTGATCTTCTCTGCTTATCCTCAAAAAAACTCCTCCACTTTCTCCTTTCAGTGCGTTTGATTTGCTGCACTGCGCTGCCTTGTGACGCCACTTCCAGCTTAGTTAGTTTAACATTCAAATCTGCAGAGAAACGTCAGTGTATTTGGGTCATGAGATTAAGATCTGGTGAGTAAAAAGGCTCCTCTGACACCTTTTGAAGTTTCAAAGTCCCGTTCAGCCTGAAACCAAATTTGACTTGAATCACTGAGCTCAGAATTACAACGTCACATCTGTCTGATGTACTTTTATAAATCACAACTGCTTTTGCTCTCGTGGTGAAGAATAATCATTCTGTGATTTAAATGTTTTATAGTAGTATGTGGCTGTTATTTTAAGGTGACAACTCCTCAGACTGTCTTCAAAATAAAACAGCAGGGTTCACAATGACAAATAAATCCAGTATGTTAGCAGCTCATTAGCCTGTATTAAGGACTTCCCTGGGCCAAATATAATTACTGTGATTTATTAAGTGCTGGAGAGTTTGTTTCCTGCACAGTTGCTCTACGTGCTTCATTAAAGGTGCTATACGTTTAGCTTTTTGAAATCAACACATCGTTGCCTCATTAATTTTTGAGAATGGACCATAATAACTGTAAATAGATGAGATGATCAGCCTCTAGTGGCCTTGGCACTGTCGGCCCATTTGCATGAAAAGACCTGTAAATGCCACAATAACGTGAGGTGTTTAGTGTACAGTAAGCACACCTTCCTTGATTTCCACAACATGTAAGTAAGTAAAATTTTTATTTATTTAGCACCTTTCAAAACCTAATTTATAAAGTGCTCTCCAAAAGAAAAGAAGTTAAAAGAACAACAGATGAGTGCAGCTCAAACATTTCCAGCTCCCCCGGGGGAAGAGGGATCGACAGGGCAGAAAAACACAGTGTGTTTTGAGTCCTGATCGGGGAACAACGGGCAGGTAGATCACTAATATACCCTGGAGCAGGGCCTCATAGAAGGAAGCCATTGAAGGGACATCAGAATCAGGGTGATGCGAGAGTGAAATGAGGTAGTTGGAAGGAAGTTGTTTCCTGTGAGGAAAAAAAAGTTTATTTTGAAAAGACTGTATGTATGTAATGATTGGCAATTTACACGAGTTGCTGGACTTTTGTTGGAGAACACATGAAAAATGAGGAGTAACTTTTTGTAAGATATACGAACCATTTTGTGATGATACGCTGAAAACTGTGACTGTTTCACACCATTAACCACATGCTTAAAACTGCATCATGTGACTGATATAAACCACCTGTTTAAAATGGCAACTGCACAGTCATGTGAGGTTTTGGGATCAATAGCAGATGATCTATACAGTGCACCAACCTGGTCTCACAGGAAGGCGTATAAATACCACATGACATGGACATTTGGTGTGTCATGATTGCGGATTAGCGTTTTTGTGTATCATTTGTACGCCATGCATACATCCACAGTTAGGTTTAGGTAAGAAAAACACTTGGTGCTTTTAGACTGATGATGGACTGAAAAACAACGGTGGTGGAGAAACAAAAAACATCATCCTGTTCTAGTATTTACTGGCTGAAAATACTACATCCGGAACAGCAACTTTACTTTAATTTACTCTGGCTGAAATATCACATGACGTGAGAGGCAAAGATTGTTGGTTTATTGTTTTTCTGAGTTTTGTTGATAACAATAAAAATATAGAATATCACTGATAGGTATAAACATATGAGCATTTTGTCTCTCCTTCCCCCTGTGGGGCTCTGACTCTATTTTCTTTCTGTCAGTTATTTTGAGGATGATTTGTAAACTTATACACCATCCAGATATTCTCACCGTCTCCATTTCCATCTTCTCATTTTTCCTCCAACTTCTCCACGTAATTAGATAGTTGAGGTCAGCTTTCTGTCAGACCCTCCACCCCTTCCTCTCTCTCTCTCTCTCTCTCTCTCTCTCTCTCTCTCTCTCTCTCTCTCTCTCTCTCTCTCTCTCTCTCTCTCTCTCTCTCTCTCTCTCTCTCTCTCTCTCTCTCTCTCTCTCTCTCGGTCTGTCTGTCTCTGAGGAGGACAGAAAGCCTGTTTGTTCCCTGCCTGCCTCCTTTTGTTCAGATGACACAATAGACTGACTCTGGGGACAGAAAGGAGGAGGAGGAGGAGGAGGGAGGAGGGAGAGAGAGAGAGAAAGGAGCAAATATGTGTTAGAAAGGACAAGGGCAGATAAAGAGGTGAAAGTATGAAAATTCAAGTTATTTCTTCAAAAAATATGCTCATCAACTAACAGAGCAGAAAGAGCAGCAGAGGAAATCTATTCTTAAATGACTGTGTCTGCTACAAAATGAACATAACATGCTGTTATTGATTTCTTTATTTAATTCTCAACAACCAGTTAAATTACATGTCGAGTTACAGGTCTGTCAGATGAATCTCCAGTCCACTCATACGAAAAGCCGTATGAACGACACCAGAATACGCAAGGAAAAAGTTTACAATAAGAATACCATTCTTGCTTTTGGCATGTCATTTGTACACCGTGTAGTCTGTACTGACTGCAATGTAAACACATCTGTGTGAAGATAATACAGTCAGAGCTTGTGATGTGGAGTAAAATGTGAATAACCACAGAACTTTCCACCAGGAGGCTGTTGTTTTGTTTCTAAGTATGTTTGTGACTTTGTTTCCGTAGTTTCCGTTCTTATTATAAGTTTGATTGGGATGTTTTCCCTTATTCTAACTTGTTGCTTCTGCTGTTTCTGCACATTCATACATAATATTCACGTCTGTGAGGAAAAACCTGACACTGACACCGTATCCTCTGGTGGGTCTAGATCACGCTTTTGTGCGATACCAGGTTGGTATCTCAGTACTGCTGCTGAAGCTGGAAGCAATATCCCAACAGTGTACTGCAGGGACGGGCAGACATTTTGACTCGTGGGCCACAATGGGCTTTAAAATTTGACTGATGGGCCGAGCCAAGAGAAGATGGATGGAGTGTTTGTGTGAACCAATATAAATGACATGTAAAGCTATTACATAAAAGGTTTTGGCCTTTACCAGGTAGCAAAGCATGAATATGCCATTGCACAAATTATGTTGATTGTCAGGATTGATCTGAGGTGTCGGTCAAGTTAACTTGGATCTGTGACGGGCTTTGCTGATGTTCATGACACTGAACGTCGGCTCGCACACGTAGGTCGAAACAAACTACACAAGCATCTTCTGTGCCGTCCTCCCGAGGTTTGGAAACGTGGCTTCATTAAGTGAAGCATGAAAGTCATTTAGTTGGAGAGAGCCTAACTTCTCCTTTAAGACGGAGTCAGACTGGAGATCGATCAGTTCCAGTTGTAGCTCCTGTGGTGCTGGTTCAGGGTCTTGTGACGGGGGACAGGACACCAGCTGAAGTGTCGGTGGAAAAAACTTTTATGCTTCACAGTTTGATTCTGTGTTCCACATGCTTTAAAATTATTTTTTTTTTTTGCTGAAGTGAAAACAGAGATTTGTGTTTTAATAAGCTGCTGAAGACTGAAACTTCCAACAGGTGAAGGTCCAACAATCAGAGGAGACACAGCTGGACTAACTGTTGGGATGAAAGACAACAGTTTCCTTTATTTCATGTTGGGAAACGGTGTAGCTGTGAGCAGAATCAATACTTTATGACCTGAGTCGAGTCAGTGGAAATAATATACAGTAGCATCGTAAAAACGCAGCTCGACACGTACTGTCATATAACATATCACACAACAAATGATAACGGCAATCTTCCTGTACACATCTCATGTAGTACTTCTGAGCAGATCAATAAGTAGTAGTGTTAATTGTGACATCAGTCAAAGTTAATTACACTGTGGAGGCTGCGTATAGCCGTGCTGCTGATCATGTTCATGTCTGTAGAGGATAATAAATTAGAGGCTTTCTAGATGTACAGTATATACACACACACACACACACACACAGATGACCTGCATGAGCTTTACTTAAAGCTGCACTATTACTGTCTGTATTTTATATTAATGGGTTAATGACTCTGTGTAATGTGAAACAGGTCGCTCCAACCGATGAATCCACCCACTCTGAGTCCCCTTCAGCTCTGCAGACGTTTCATTGGTTCATGTAAACAGCGTAATCGGTTTGGGGATTCTGAATGGAGCATGTTCAGATTTAGACGTGTGACACACACTACGCCTCTCAATCAGGGGTTTTAACGGCAGTTTACGACCCACCGCGTCTTACCTGTTCATAGTGTCGGACTCTGTTCTTGTGCATCAAAAGTTATTTAAAGTTAGAATAAGAAAATGGGGATGTTTTATGTTAATCGGAGTATGCACAATATGTAAATGGTAATATTGTCATTAGCCATGTAAAGAGCCTATTTGGAATATTGTCTTTTTCAGAATAAGAACAAAAACCAGAATATTGTTGTTCAAGTAAACAAAATCACAGGTAGAGATGAGAGTTTAGAGAGGCTGGAGTTGGTGGCGACCAAAAACGGAGCGAGAAGAGAGTGAATACTAGACATGTTGCTCTGCAGGCTGGTCTCATTCACTGTTCATAGCTATAACTACAAAAAGTAATGCAGTGTAATTTGTGTATATCCCACAAAATGAATTTGTGAGTAATTCACGTAATTGTTCGTAATTCGTAATTAATCGTAATAGTTTGACTGTTTGATCAGAGTTTGGGAGTGATTGCAGCCAACTGTCACAGATGGCAGCTGGACAGCAGACCTCAGGTCAGATCTGACTGGTTGTTTTCCTCCAGTTCAACCTGAAATCTCAGATTATCTGTCTCATACACTACTGTCAGGATGCAGTGACCGTTTAATAAAATAACTTTTTTTAATCATATTTGCTCCGGTCTCGCCTGCTGTTGCTTTAAGGTAGTTGTTTCCAGTGAAGACAGATAATAAAGACTGTATGCACCTAACAAGCAGAAATTGACGTGTCGCTGGACATTTGAAGGAAACTGGATGAAAAAGCAGCAATAACTTTTTCGTAAGATACTGTACTGTGGTGTGACTGTTCAACGTCATTAGGTGATAATATGTGTTTTACAGCATGTTGAGCTTCCCCTAAGTAGTCTAAAACATCAATTAATGCCCTGAAGACACTCTTGGTGGCTGCATGACACTCTGTATTCATCCCTCTGTTCTCCAAACTCAGAGTGGTTGAGAGGACGAGAGGATAAACAGCATCAGTATCACAAATGGTGTTTAATGTGGTCACACGGCAGCCATGTAAGCTCAGGTTAGAGTGTGTGTGTGTGTGTGTGTGTGTGTGTGTGTGTGTGTGTGTGTGTGTGTGTGTGTGTGTGTGTGCAGCAGAGGGGATGATTAACTTTGTCTCAGGACACAGACGTTATTTTAATCAGTCTTGGTTCTAATAGTCTCTTAACTTCCTCTCACCTTCATCACCTCCTCAGCTGAATATCACTTTCCCTACAGCGGCGGCGCTCTAATAGGAGCCATTCATCTCTTTTCCTCGCCGCTGAAGCTTTAGGGAGTGATGCATTTCACTGCTTCCTTCCAGCATTTTCCAAACTGCACTCGCTGACCTGCAGTCATTTCTTTCTACATGCATAATATGCTCGATGTCGGTTTGATTGGAGTTTTCTAAACGCTAAGGTCACAACCAAATTAAAGTGTCGCCTTGTTTGCCGGCTATACATGTAGTGCTGTGTTCAGAAACTTCATGAACACTTTAATGCTGCTTTCATTGACAGATGGATGGATGAATGGATATTTGGTTGATGGATGGGTGGATGGATGGATGAATGGATATTTGGTTGATGGATGGGTGGATGGATGGATGAATGGATATTTGGTTGATGGATGGGTGGATGGATGGATGGATATTTGGTTGATGGATGGGTGGATGGATGGATGAATGGATATTTGGTTGATGGATGGGTGGATGGATGGATGAATGGATATTTGGTTGATAGATGGGTGGATGGATGGATGGATGAATGGATATTTGGTTGATGGATGGATGGGTGGATGGATAGATGATGGATGGTTGGCTGTACATATATGATACATCCTTGAATTTGGATTTTTGTTGTCTTATTCACATTTTTATTGATCTTATTTGTTATTATCCAAGTTTTACTTGATCATATTTCATTATTATAATAAAACTACAGCATTTTGAGTCAAAATTATACAATTTAGTTGTAATGTATTGATTTTCTCCTGATCACAGTGGTAGAATGTGATGATCTACAGGGTTAACGTCGTGGTCAAAGGCTCCACTGTGTTCACATAGTCTCCTGTCGTGGATCTCAGGAGGATTTTAGAGTCTGATTCCCTTTCTAGAACCAGAAAACCCATCTGGCACACTTTGGGTATCCAGGTGTCCAAATGGAGAGTCCTCCTGGTCCTGTCCTGACTAAAACCTCTGTAGGATCTATGAGCTTTGTGTTATTTCTATCTGCTTTGGCTCAGTTGTGAATTTCTCCACTGTGGGACCAATAAAGGAATATCTTATCTTATCTTATGTATATCATATTATGAATGAATTCAGATCAGCTCTGTTCATAGCATCATTGATATAACGGTGTCATCCTCTGATCTAGAAAACAGTTTAATGTGAGGATAGAAATGTAAATGTTTCCTTTGGTTCCTCACAGTTTCCTCAGACAGTAACAGTCACAGTGTTACTGACTCTGGGGATGAATCCTCTGAGGTCTTACTGATCCATAGAGACCAGGATCAGGCTGATAGACCTGCTAGTTGTGGAGCTGTTCTGGATTTATTCTGGGTCTGTCTGTCTAGGAGAATCACAGCTTCCAGCAGCCTATAGAGCTGAAGAGGTTAAAATTTAGATCCTGGAAACTGCCAAAAATACATGAAAATCACACAAAATTCAAAGTTGCTGTTGGGTTTAAAGAATGGCCGCAAGAGACCAGGAGAAAGGCAATAACAGGCAAATATTATAAAAACAACCTGAGTTTGTTTGGCTGCACTGTAAAAAGACAGCCGCTGTTTGCTGTGGTATTAAATCACACCTGCTGTTACCAACAGTCCACCTGGATTGAAATCCTGAGGATTATATGTTTAAATGGCTGCACACACAGCACCACCGTCTACGTCAGTCACCTCCCACACAGAGTCTGCTCGTCATATTCATTTTAAATTATCTCCATTCACTGCTGAAGTGGCAGGACTCGGGCACTGTGGGAATATCATCATGCTGTGAACTCGTCTCCTTCACAGCTGAACATCATCCAGTTTATGCTGCAGACCTAAGAGCTCAAATCCACCACTGACCACCGTCTTAATAAAGCTGTTTAAACTTATTTCACTGCTGCTTTCAGCTTTCTGACATTATTTAAATGAGTCTAAGTCTTCAGAGTCTTTTTCCTCTCACCTCAGTCTCCTCTTCGGCTCCGTATCGCCATCAGCTCTAACAAAAGTCATTTTCTTAATCTTTATAACATGAATTCACCTCCTCTCCTGCTACAAGGTGTACAGCGGAGGAGGTGATCCCCGGGAGGAGTCTCAGTGGTGAAGATGAGCTGCTTCCTCTCATCCCCACATGCTGCTCTGTCTGGATGCTTCTGCTTTCCTACATTTACAACAGCAACATGCACTTCAGAAAATAATATTATGTAATCTAGAGATATCTTCTGGTATCCAACAGAAACATCTGCCAGCCAGAAATCATACCTGATAAGACTAAACGTAGCGTTAGCATACGGCCTTTAAGAGTAGTAATGTAGGCAGTGACCTCAGACATTCAAGATAAAGCTTTGTCTCTTAATTCATTCAGGAGGATCTGATAGTTACCTTAAACAAGTTTCATAGTCTTATGCTAATTATACTTGATGAGAATTTTCTTTTTATCTTCGATAAGTCACAATCGTCATGGATCGACGGCACTGCTCTCAGTTCCTGAAAGTTAACTGCATTTAGTATTGCTCCCATAGCCCAAATTTAGATCCAGCCTCGTCCCCAAAGTGGGAAACCAAAGCACAACCAGTGACAATGAATACATGTTATATTCTTGTAGTTGAAAAGGGCTTAATGTTCACCATCAGCTGTCTCATACGCTACCAAATATTCAGTCTTTGCTCTGGAATCAAACAGCACCGTCTTCATGTTTGTGGCATATAGCACCGTTAAAATGATGCACAGCAGGTTTAATAAAACAAATAGCAGACGTAACGGAAATGTTTCAGGTCCTGTTGTCCAGTCAGCTGTTTGGCTGTTGAGGGGAGACGAGATAAGAAGAGTGAATGATGTTGCAGTGTTGAGGCTCGGCCGGCTGTTTGTCCCGCCAGACTGTTTGTTGGAGGCGTCAAAGTCACAGAAGTCACTGACTGATCTCACACACACACACACACACACACACACACACACACACACACACACACACACAGTCAATAATCATATTGGATGAGGAAGCGCCAGTGTTTACAGCCAATCAGACTTCACTGCCAGCTTGTTTACGATCACAGGATTTATGTATTCTTGTGTGTCTGCGTCATGTTGTCTGTGACATCATCAGTGATGTCACTAACAATGTCAGGTATCAGACTCATTGTTCAACTGTCTGTCTGTCTGTCTGTCTGAGTGAGTGACATGTTATTGGTTAAAGGATTACTGAGAGACAGACTGACTGTGTGTGTGTTGTTGCTGTAACAGGAGTCTTTATTGCATTGTTGAACGTCCTCTAAGATGCAGTGAAATTCTCTAATATTTGACTATTTGAATGGTTGTAATCCTGCTTTAATTCAGATGATGCAAATTAAGCTGTGTGTGTGAGTAATCACAGTTTCTGCCTCATATTCAAATGTTGCCTCCATGGAAAACTACCAGACAAAAACCTCAAACAACATACTGTATGTTCCTAAGAAGTGAAGATCACTTGTTCCATTGCAACATCAGCGCCGAGCAGCAGAGCGACACTTCCGCCATTTTAGGCGTTCCCTTTATCCATCCATGGTCAGCTCCATTGGGGCCGTTTGAATGCATTTAACATAAATGTCAGTATATGGTGCTCTACAGTCGTAGCATCGGCCCGTTGGACCACGGAGACGAGAGCGACGGCCGGCCGGACTGCACGTTACCGCCGTACGATGACGTTTCCCGTCCGTGACGGAGTTAGCGTGCAGCGTTAGCCGTGATGTCTAGCTCTGCTTTTCCAAAGTGTTTCCCTCCTTTACTGGATGTGTAGTGTTTACCAGGCTGGATTTAACATGGAGGGTGGAGGTCGGATCCACGCCCACCCTCCAACCTTTTTTGATTTTTTATTTGTGGTTTGTTTCAGTTGGCAGATACTGACAATAAAGACTCCGTAAAGAGTCAAATGAAGCAAATGTATTAATTCTAGCATTAAAAAAAATCTGTTTCCCACCCCTGGTACACATCAGTGTTTGCCCAACCTTCATGTAACACTGGTAACACGGACAATTACTTAAACGTTGATAATGAAAGTGATCGCTGTAATGGTAATAAAAAAAACCTATTGAGACTGACATGATATAAAGTGAAGACACACACACACACACACACACACACACACACACACACACACACACACACACTGATGCTGACAGACCGTGAGGAGGATCTATGTGGTCTCTCAGTGGTGCAGGGCCGAAGCCTTGACCTCATAACTCTGATATCACACACACACACACACACCTGCGGTCCTGCAGGTGGGGGTTTGGAAGATGAGGCCTTGGCCTGATCAGCCTCCTGTGGGACGAGAGGAAGCGCTTGATTTATGAGTCTGGAAGTTCTCAGCTGGACACACACACAGAGTTTCTCTGGATGAGGTGTGTTTTTTTATTGGAGAAAGGTTGAAAGAAAGAAAGCAGGAATGAAAAGAAAGAGAGGAGTCCCGACTTGTTTATCCCACAGTTTACAGATCACTTTGTTCATGTTCTCTGACTCTCCTTTTTCGTTTAGTTTAAAACCAAAGAAGCACCATCGACCCTCCTTCTCCCCCTCAACCAAGCAGTCAGAAGACCAGAGATGATGAAAGATGTTGTGTGTTCAGCCTTCACTGCTTTTGTAGATTCTAACTGAATCTCCAGCTTCACTCTTTGTACTTTGACATATCGGCTTTCGTTTATCATTTTCCTCTTCAGCTGCATTGGAGTTGTGTGAAGTTGCTGATGAAAACCCAACATTCCCTGATTTTACTGCTTCATAATAAAAGCTTTTAAATAGCAAATACAGGGGACTTTTATTGTGAAGAATGTAGGAAATGAAACTTTTCTCGACGTTTTACAGCTGCTTCTGTCCTCCGTCACACACACCCGCTCCCTCACTCTCTTGACCACAAACACCAACACTCCTGAACATTAAGCACACAACCTACGCAGTATTCATTAAAGTATAACACATTTCAGTTCAAAAAAAAGTCTTAAATATACATAATTCCCTGATGCGTTGCCCCAGCGGGGAGTCATCTCAGGCCAGCCAGGCTTGCAACATACAGGCAGACACCTTGTATGCAACATAATTGAATATCTTCCTGTTATCGTGGACACGTGAGGACCCGTATCATGGCCATTCAATATCGTGTCTACCGATAATTACCCTTCCTGAGTGGGATGGATGGGGAGCATTATTTCCATAAATCATCTCTTTAAAAACTCTTACTTATCCACTCCAGGTAAAGGTCATGTGATGTCAGGATGCCTGGAGTCCCACCAGACCCGCCCCCGTCAGAGTGCCGCGGTGATGCCGTCCCCACCACTGAGGGAAGCGGACAGGAAGTGAGGGACATGGAGCCATTGGATTGGTCAGCATCTCTTTCCATGTCTCCGCTGGAGCTGCACGAGGAGGAGACGCAGCGAGGCGATGGTGATGATGGCATCTGGAGCCAAGATGGAGACATGCAGGGATGTGGACAGTAAGTGTCCTCCATGGAGCTCTCTTAAGACACTGGACTCCGCCGGGTGGACAGATATTACATTCATAAACCAGACATTAATAAGTGACCTTGTCTGCAGGTGGAGGCGTCCTGTCAACAGTCTTACAAACGTATCTTTTGTTATGGTGTTTCTTAAATGCTCCTGAGGTTCAATGTTCTTGTGGTTTACTGTCCATCTTCTATGGTAAAAGAGTATCTACAGCACTTGATATTATAATTAAACCATTTTTAATTTTAAACATTGAAAAAAACATGTAATTTGATAGGAGAAGCCTACAAAAAGCTACAGCTCCCATGAAGATCTATGCAGCAGAGCACGTGTTTACATACTCACATTCATGATGTCCTCCCACGCTCTCTTCTGTCGTCTTTCCACCTTTGTAGCTGTAATCTCTGCAGTCTAAAAGATCTCTGCACCTTTCTGCAGACGTGTCTGAACTCACTACAGAGAGACAACTATGGTATTCAGGGCTTATGGGAAATAGTGTTTTTAAAAGCCTCTAAAAACATCCTCATATAGACAAATGTGATGAGGCATATTTATGTTGGAACCAGAAGTGAAAGGGTGAGCGGAGCAGCATGGGGTGAATAGTCACCCCGTGGCCGAACGCAGCGCTGCAGCAGGACCACTAACAGCCTCCTCGTTTACGTCGTGTCTGTTTCTGCCGCTGCTGCTTTTTAACTGTCTGACTCTGTGTTTCCAGGCTGGAGACCAGGTGGGTCCTGTGGCACCAGTTCATGAAAGAACACGCCCACCTGGACACCTGGCTGCGATTGGCCGAGCGGGCCGTCAGCTCCCCTAACCCCGCCCACGTTGCCTATGTCACTGCCAAGGAAGAGCTGAGGAAGTTTGAGGTGAGGAGAAATGAGATATTCATGCAAACAAAATGTTGAGATTACTGGTCCCCTGGGTCCATTAAAAGTTAAAATTAGAGTGAAGCCAGACTTCAGTTATTAAAGGGATTAAAGGGAGATTTCATTTTCTCATCAAGGAAACATGGAGTCTTTCAGCTTTCAATAACATGTAAAAATGTTCACTTTCTACTACAGCCTGATTCCTGAATCTAATCTGTTCCCTCTTAATTTTCACCTCGGATTGACCGACATTTTATTAATGAATTTATTTATTATATTATTTATTTAAATGTGTGTCTTATACATACTGTATTTGGAAAGGTCCCATGTGAGTCTGTCAGGGGTTAGAGAGCGAAGTTAGACTGAAGTTGAAGTGCAGGTTAAAGACATAATCCAGGTGGAGCGTAAATATCACTTCAGTCATAAAGCTGAAGCCGGCAGTATTTATGTGTAAACCTTTAAATCACAAAGTTGGAGAGTGCAGCCGAGCATCCATCCCCACTGACTGGAATGTAGATTCTCTTTGTTTGTCCAAATTATCTTCTGCTGTCAGGTTGGTCACTTCTGGGAAATCTGATCTGGTGAAGCTCCAACGTTCAGCGAGGCTGCTGTCAGTGGAACGGATAAAGCTTTTAGTCACTTCCTGTTGTTCCTCCGGTGGAGCAGCAGGCAGGTGAATGATGATGACGTAAACACAGAGGACAAGCTCACAACCAAGCAATTAAACATCAATATAAGGCAGATGACTGGAGGTCAAAGTCCCATTATTATTACCATTAATATTGTAATGTCACATGCACAATGTGGTTGTTTCACAGCACAGAAACACTCTCAGTTAATTAAATGGTTGCTGATTGATTTCAGTCTTAATATCAGATTCTAAAAACATACCTTAGATTTTCCTCCAGCAGCTCCAGGCTCTGCAGAAAAGACGTTTAACAGCAAATAACAGAGTCAAGTCGTCTGCATAATGTAGGACTTTAATGTCTGACTTGTGTATCGTGAGACTGACTAGATCCTCAACTATTAGTTGATTAATTGATTAGTAACTATAACAGTTTTGATGACTGATTGTTCTTTTAGTCATTTTTGAACCAAAAATCCCAAACATTTGGTCCCAACTAGTCAGAAAATTTGATGCATTATAGTAGTTATAGTATAGTTATTTTGGGGTTTTATATATATATATATATATATATAAATTTTGTCTTAGTTTGGAGCGTTAATATCCTCCTTCACTACCAGTTAGTCTGACCTGGTTGATCTTCATTCTAGCTTTAAAACTAAGCCCACTAAAACCTAAAAATGTTAAGTTGCGTTAATGCATTAACAAATTAGTGGCATTAAAATTAATTATCATCACCACTAATCTATCTCATTAATTTAACAGCCCTAAAAGACAGATAATTATCTCGAGCATGGAAAGAGAAACCGCTTCTTTCTCTCTGAAAGGCTTCTGTCAGTGATAGAGGCCTATATGACGTCCAAAAAGAGCTGTGATGGTTTCAACCTTTTACACATGAAAAAACACCTTTGACTTCAACACACAGGCTTTCTGGGTAATGAAGTCCTCTGAGGAAGCCTGAGTCCCTTCATGAAGCCGTAGGTAAAAAGCTGTGTGTTCATGTCTTTCTGCGTGCTCAGAGACTGCGGTGCGAGGCCGGATCTCGACTCGTCCAGCTGGACAGTCTGACCCAGAGGAACCGAGCGCTGACTCGGATGTTTCAGGGCGCCATGCGGGCTCGGCTGCTGGCAGCGGCGAGGGAGTGTGGGCAACGATGGGACGACATGAACGCCAGACTGGAATCCATCATTGGCCGACTGCAGGTCAGACTTCCGCCTAAAAATAATAATAGATAAACTAATATTATTTCATAGCTTTGTCATAGAGAGAATTTCAGTTTATCAATTCTGTGGTTGAATGTCCTTTTTGATCATTTTAAGATCTAAAAAATGAGTTTTGAGACGGTTGAGTGAGATATTTTTCTTGTCTCTGATTTTAAAGAAAAGAAAAACAGAAATTTGGTCTTCCTGATGCAGCACACTTGAATCAGGCAGACTGGTCGTGCAAAAGGCCGTATGAATGGCACAACAATGCATTTAGCGAGCAATAACAATGCTTTTCTTGGTGTTCACAAGAAAGTGTGATACGCCTTCAACCAGGACACCGGTGTTCAAGACTGGTGGTTGTTTTTAAAGTTCTGTTTGTGGCATGTTTTCTGTTGTAATGGTACATAGTTTTCGTACATGTTTTACTTAGATTACGTACTTATTTTAAGCCCAACCTGGGAGAAATCCAGTGTGCTTTAAAATCAAATGTTGGACTTTATAACTTCATAAATTGTTAACAAATAGTGAAGCATTTGAAGCGAAGTGATCTGAAGATGGAAAAATATCTCTGCTTTTATCTCTGTCAGCTGTTTGTCTCAGAGTGGGAGGGGGTTGGAGGCAGAGAGGGAGGAGCTCGCTCTCTGGTTGGCTGACCTGGACGTCCGTCTGACTGAGGTGGATCACCGGACAGGAAACACCTGTGAAAAGCTGAGACAGCTGCAGGTGTGTCATAGAACTAAATACATGATCTCTTTTTGTACTACTCGTATATTTATTATTTGTTGTGTGTGCGTGTGTGTGTGTGTGCGCGTGCAGTCCTTCCAGCAGTGTGTGGGTGTGAACTCAGGTCGTGTGAACGTCCTGCTGCAGCGCGGCGAGGCCTTGATCCAGCGCAGCGAACCAACGGATGCTCAGCGCCTGGAGAGTCGGCTGCTTGAGCTGCTGCGACGCTGCAGCCTCGGTCAGCAACAACATCGCACGAACACACACCAGGCTGGCTGAGCATGAGACTGGTACACACACACACAGTGGTGTAAATATACGTGAGGGTGGAGTGGAGTCACACACAGGCAGATGGCTGAATGGGGGGGGGGGGGGGGGGGGGGGGGGGGGGGGGGTTGTTTATTACAAATATATACACATTAACAAAAGTAACTTCAGATACTCTGCAGCCACGTTTATACAGTTTAGAGTTTTCTGTATCTGCTGCTGGTTTACACATTCATGAAGGATAGTAAAAAGAAACGTCAGTTCAAACTATCAGAGGCTGAGATATCCTGACTTTAGTCTCTGAGTCAAGATTAAAAAATACAAGATCCTACAATTCCCATAATGCAAGTCTTTTTGTTAGACTGTCTCCTCATGTTAAATGACTAAAAGCTCCAGTCTCCAGGTCCCGACGCTGCACTGACTCCTGGACCGAACCTCTACATCAGACGTCACTGCTGCAGTAACATCAAATATATTCTCCTCTTTCCTCTTCCTGTCGTCTTCCTCCTCTCCTCCTCCTCCTCCTCCTCCTCCTCCTCTCCTCCTCCTCTTTCTCCTCCTTTCTCTCCTCCTACTCTTCCTCTCCCTCTTTTTCCTCTTCTGCTTCCTCCTCCTCTTTCTCCTTTACCTCTTCCTCCTCCTCTCTCCTTTTCCTCTTTTTCTTCCTCCTATTTCTCTTCTTCCTCTCCTCCTCTTCTTCCTCCTCCTCACTCCTCTTCCTCCTTTCTCCTCTTTTTCTTTCCTCCTCCTCTTTCTGCTCTACCCCTTCCTCCTCCTCTCTCTCCTCTTTCTTCTCTCCTTCCTCTTCCTCCCTCCTGCCTCCTCCTGCTCCCTTCCCTTCCAGGTGTTTGAGGATGACTGGATTCTGTCTCAGGCTCCAGACTCTGGTTGTCCTTCAGAGACTCTGTTAGAGGAAGAGGGAGCGTTTGATAAATCTCACCTGGACCTCCCTGCAGGTGAACCAACATATCAAATGTTAGATTGTTAAATATTCAATAATTTAGTAAAGATCTGAAGAACCAAACTGTTTCTCCATCTTCCTCAGCTAACCCCCACCCTGGCCTCGTCCTCACCCCTTCACCTCCCTCCTTCTCCCTCCCCACCTTCTCCTACCCATGAGCACCTGGGGCTGGAGTGGACCCCCCCCAGTGGATATTGGACGCTCTGTCTCCTGTGACGATGCGGACTCATCCTATTTCAGTGCCAGCACAGGTAGGAAGAGGCCGAGTACGTAGAGGAAATCTGCACTGTTTTTATTGACCAGAATAAAAAAAGTTTTCATTTCACTGCGTGCGTGCGTGCGTGCGTGCGTGCGTGCGTGCGTGCGTGCGTGCAGGTCTGTATCACAGAGATGGCGTGAAGAGGCGGAGCTACATCAGCTCCCTCGGCTCTCAGTCTGACATCAGCAATGACATCATCAACCAGGAAGCAGATTCAGTGAGTTAAAACAGCTTCATTCATTATGGTTTGATGGAAGATTGACGTTGATTAAAGAATATCAGACAAAAAAATATCAGACAAGCATGTTAAGTTACAGTGATGCAGTCGTTGACTCCCTAATAAAACATGTATGTAAAATAAAATAAAAAAAGTTAAAATCTAATCAAACTTTGTGGAACAAGAAATGACAAAAACATGTATTTTGATTAAAATGAAATAAACAGGTAAGTCATAATCTCTCTCTGGTGTCCCGGTATGAGAAATGAACGTTTGATGTTGTCATCATCTGCATTCATACACAGAATACTGAAGGTTGAACTTATACTGCAGGAACTAACAAGACAGTGAAGCCCTCATCCACTTTCCAAACTTCTGTTAATTAACATGATGATTATCTTTGGTTTATCTGTAGTAGGTCTCACTCTAGCTGCCTCAGGGCGAAGTCACACATGCACAAAATTAACACTGTTGAATTCTCGCCTCCCGTTCACTTCCAGTCTATGCCAGCGCAACCCTGTCTCTCTAAAAATTATATTCCCGTGCAACTAAATTGCTTTCTCGAGGGAAAACTTAAATAGTTTTAAATGTGTGGTTAATGTAAATTGGAAAAAAAAATATATTTAAGTATATAAATGATTTTGACTAAACATTGTTTGGTGGTAAAATGATTTGACTTCATGTTTTTATTTAATAACGACCGAAGTGATGTGAGGAGGAGGAGGGAGACAGAGAAGAACATCAGGCCTCAAATCTGAACAAACCCATGTGGTGTTTGTCTTTTCATTTGTTGTTCTGCTCTGACCCAGATGCTACATGGCCCAGAGAGGCTTCGTCTGTCCGTCCGTCCATCTATCTGTCTGGCTGTCTCCCTCTGTCTCCCACACAGTCATTGATGTTCTGATACACCAGCTCTCTAAAAATGTTCTCCATCACAGTGTGTCGGCTTTATGAGCTTTTGTTACAACAGTTCACCTCCTCTTTCTGCTGATTTATTGATGACGCCTGTAGGATGCGGCTCCTCTATATGCTGTTTCCTTTTCTGGCTTTATTTTGGCGAGGTATGGGAGTGTGTCAGCAGCTGTACAAGAGAGAAACTGAAGCATAGAAATAAGGAGACAGAAAAACAAGACAGCATCCGTGAATTTAGGGGGAAACAGAGACCATAACAGACATTTTGAAGTGATTTGGAGTCGTCCTGTTGCTAGCCTGCAGCTGCTTTCACACCCACACACTGTTGCACTGTCGGTGAACCCCAACGGGAACAGAGACGGACACAGAGAGGCACGTAAGACTGAATTACCATCGGATTATGGCAGCAGCATCCCAACAAAGTCATCAAAGTGTGTACACTGGTGTTGTCCTACTGTATCCTCTTTTGCTCTCACTCTTATCTGTTTATTGGACGGGTAACGGTCTGATCCCAGCATGCTCTCCCTGCAGAGGACTGCTTTTATTTCATTAATCTGCAACCGTGTGACCTCCTCTGCTTGCATGCTGCATGAATTCTAAATGCAACTCAAAACCGGGTATTTTGTTTACCACCACCACCACCACTACCTCTAAGGAGGACAAAACATGTCAAATGAAAAAATAAATTAATGGCTCAATAAATAAATTAAATGCCCATTAAATGCAGCAAAATAATATTAGAAATAAATATTGCCATAAATTTATATTTCTGTTTTGAATTTGCTTTTTTATTTATTTTATTTTGTATTAATTCCTTTATGTATTTACTCTTCTGTTTAATTTTCCCTTTCATTTATTTATGTATTTATTTTGGTAATTTCTAAATTTATTTACTTATTTTACATTCATTATTATTATTTATTCCCTTTTTATGTTTCTGTATTTATTTTTACTACTCTTAAATGTATTTCTATGTTTTTTTGCATTTATTTACTTATTTATTTACTTATTTATCATTTAATTTTATTTATTTTGTATTTATTTATATACATAAATAAATAAAAGGGGAAATTAAACTGAAGAGTAAATAAACAAGAGAATTAATACAAAAGGAGTGAATTAATACAAAGAGTAATAAATAAAGAAGCAAATTTAAACAGAAATATCTCTGTATTTTACATTTTATCAGTTAACTAATGGCTACATTTATTTTTTTACATTTAATGACAATAATTCATTTATTTTTCAAAAATGAATAAATAAATAAATGACTCGATAAATAAATAAATATGTCATTAAATGCAGAAAAATAATATTAAATATCAAAAAATTAAATATCAAAAATTGCTTATTTATTTTTATTTTTATTTTCCTTATTTATTTGCTCTTCTGTTTAATTGTCCCTTTTATTAATGTCAATGTTTGTCAACATTCAAATTTATTTATTTATTTGTCATCTATTTTCATTTATTTTTGCATTTTTTATTAATATATATTTTATACATAAATATGACGAGACAGAGCTTGATGACAAGTTAGTAAATGTCCACATTCAGGATCCTCAGAAGACGAATGGAGCAAATTGATTTCCAAAATTAATCTTTGGTGTTTATTATCTGTTTTCTGTGCAGCGATGGGCAGGATGGCTTGACCCCGGCCGTCCCGGTGTCTTCTCACCAGCAGCGACACAGGGGGGCAGGACTCGGTCCAACACAGGGCCAGTGGACGACCTCGACTCCCGACGGGCAGGATGGCGAGCCAGTCAGCTTTGACAGCGGCCGTGTGAGGGCGTGGCTGGGTGTTCAGAGCCCCGCCCCTCCAGACAGGAGCACTTCCTGTTCCAAAGCCGTGCAGACTGACGTGGAGGTGGGTGAAATCACACTTTTGAAACTTTAACAATCAACCTTGACCACTGTGCATTATTTTGGATCATTCCCGACCTCTGCTCTACTGTCACAGTATGTCAATAATCTGCAAAGACCAAAACCAACAGAGACTGTCTTGTTTCTTCCTGTTTGTTTGAGGAAACCTACACTGAGCAGCTGCTTTTGGAAATTACTGATGAAACTACATATTTGAGTTTTTTGAAGATGTACATCTTCAGTAGGAACCAGTTGGCTCTGAGCTGAGGGTCAGACAGGAAGCCAGAAGAGACGGACTAACGTGGTTGGTTGGTTCAATGACAGACATGTAGAAAGCACCGTCCTCATACTTTGTGCTGAGCTTGTTGTGGAGCTCAGCGTTAACTTTCAGCACACAGCATCACATGAACATCATCTGTGTGTGAGAGCTCCTGACCCGACTCTGTAGACGTGCTCACGTCCTCACACTCTCTCTGCTCAACGTACAGCAGACATACCTTTGATATCCTTGTTTGCTGACTCAGCATTGTAAAGACAACTTCCAGCAAACACACACTGAGTGATGTCCTCTCACTGGAAACTCTATCAACATTCACAATCATCAGCCTTTATTTTTCCACCTTTTGTAAAGACTGTTTCCTGAATAAATGTCCTCTATCCTCCCTCTCTGTTTACTCTACATCAGCCTTTACTTTCTCTCCCTCTCTCATTACCAGTGAAAGCGGCACCTCTTTATCCTCCTCTTCCTCCGTCTCATCCGCCGCTCCTCGGGCCGCCGAATGAATCCATAAAATCTTGATTTATGCATCGAGTCTGGCTGCGCCTTAACTGTGGCCATAAAAACAGGAAAGGAACATGCAGACTTCCTCCTTTCTTTCCTTCCTCTTTACTTCCTCCTTCCCTCTTTTTTTCCTCTGTTTTCACTCACAACCAATAACTGCTCACGAAAGACACATAAACAGAGCAGAGTTGGTAGATGAGCTTTTCAGGGTCAAATCTGATGACAAAGTGTGTTGGCATTATTATAATTAGAGCGATCTCGTCCACACTCATTTGCAATATGTGAGTTTGATTGAACATGTTTGTGCTTAATGGCATCTGCACTTTCTAATGAAAGTTCATTACTGACAAAACTATTGAGCGAGCACAAAACAAATTGGAGCAGAAATCAACGAGCCCAGATTTGGGAGCAGCCCGAAGGAGAGAATCGAGAGTTTAATCAATGTTTTGGAGCCAGTTGTGTACAAACAGCCTGAGAGCAGAACCAACTGAGTCATTCAGACTCGGCCTCCTCCCCTGAGTGCTTCATCAACTACTGAGCTGAAGTTATGGGGCTTTAAGATGAACGATATCTCACAAAATCATGTAGAATAATCAGTAGAATAAAATAAAATATACGAAATATAATCAAACAATATATACAGTACAGTTACATACATGCATATACATCTACATAAAGTAATTTCAGAGTATGTATGTATTTAAAATGATAATAAAATATATTAACTGTTTATAAAAAATGCACAAAAATAAAAAATATTAGCAAAATATGTGAAAAATTAGTGAAAAATGTCTGAGAAATATATGAAAAATGACCAAAAAATATTAATAAAATATGTGAAAAATATCAGAAAAAAGTAAAATGTTAAATATAAAAAAAGATGCAAAATGTGCCAAAATGTCCAAATATATATATGCGATCATCCCAAAATTATTGGTAAAATATGTGGGGAAAAAAAAGTTATAAATGTCCTAAAAATATGTGAAAAAAAATATCCAAACAGTATTAGTAAAATATGTGAATAATGTCCGGCAAATATCAGAAAAATATTGAGAAGAAAAAAGTTGTGTAAAATGTCCGCAAATATGTGAAAAATATCCGAAAATTATTAATAAAATGTCTGAAAAATGTTCGAAAAATATTAAAAAGTTATTAGTAAAATATGCAAAAGATATTAGGGAAAAATAAAAATATGTGGAAATTTCAAATGTCTTGTTCCTACTGACAAACTGTTCAAACATGTCTGAAAATATGATCATTTTACTTTGACATCAGACAGGAAAACGGTTGTTTTCCATCATGTACAAATGCAACTCAGATGTTTCTCAGCATATTCTCAGATTTTTAATGACAGATTTTATCACCTGTCATTCATGTTGTGTGTCAGTGTTACCTGGATGGAAACCACACCGACGCACCCAACCAGCTGCCTCCTCACCCCAACAACACACAGCAGCCACTTCCTGTTTCCTCCCCATCATCGTCACCGTCACATGACCTAAAAGCCTCGCCTGACTGGATGAAGCAACACTTTGGATCAAATCTCCAGGTGAGTTGATGGTGTCAGTCGGCCACCTTATTCTGACTGATACACCAGATATTTTGTTTTACACTTTCCTCGAGAGAAGCTTAATATACAGTGTTTAAAGGTTTCATCAGATCACAGTAATTTAAGTGTCAAAAAGTAATGTGGTATTGATTTATAGATAGGATATAATACACAGCACCATAAATAAGTAGTAGTAATGAGACACACATCCTCTGGGGATGATAATAATAATAAAAAAAACTGAGTGTGTTCAAGCAGAGGTTTTTTGAGCTGATCTATTCTTAAGTAGATCTCATGTGACTGTAGTAACTGTTGCCTGAAACCAGCGTGGATTAACAGAAGCTCCTTGTTCTCCAGGCTGCAGAAGAGACGTCCTGTTGTGAGGAAGCGGAGCGTCTCCTCTCCGAGCAAAGGTTAGAAAAGGGTTGGAGCGATATGCCGACCGGCTGCAATTTGCAGGATATTTGTAAAACCACAGAGATAAGCACAACGGTGTTCTTTGCATTCATGAAGAGGAAACTAGTAGAGAAAAGCATGAAAGTCAGCAGCCAACAAACATGTCTTCGATCAGGT